>OX155966.1:2980773-3207915 GCA_944548615.1 Micropterix aruncella
AACCATTTGGTAAAGATACATTTATTTTCGGGTCTTAAAAAAGTGGGGGTCACGTGGATCCACGACACCAGTATGTTTATTATTTAATTAAACTAGTTGTAGTATGAGGGTTAACACAGTGTAGTGCCGTTGCTGGCTGCTTTGAACGGTACTCTTCTTATCAAAATGATACTCGTAAAAGTCCATATGCTACTGCCGAAGATGCCGAAGAAAAAATATCGTAAATACATCGCACCGATAAGCGATCGCGCCATTACCGGACTGATATATTTCTAGTCTTGTCTGAAGCCGATCTCTGAGGGCTGGACGCCACTCGGCAATGTTGCCAACTTTCAGTATCGAGTAAAGTATTAAGCCGCGTTTAAGACGACATGATACCTGGGAACGACCATACATTTCTGAAGAATTTTAGTTTTATAAGGTTTTTTTACAAATATAAGCTTTATAAAGTTTCTAAGTTCAATAAGGAACTAATTTTCACTAAGGAACTAATTTAAAATTTGGACTATAAAAAGTTGCTCATTGCCTTGGATATTAAGGCTTTAAACTGACTTTGAAAACTTTCAGGAGCGATTACTCCTACAATGTAAGTGGTGAATGTGTTTTATTATAATGTCCCAATTTTTATTTAGGCCCTAAATTAATTACAATGAATTAAAACGTGCGAGCGCTCTGAAAGTTACGCTAAATATGCTTTGCCATTAACACCCTTATACCACCACTGCGTAAAGATAGTTATGTTGTGCTAGGATATTTTTTGAGGTCTCTTGTCGCCTTAAACATTGTTTCTTAAAAGGAGGATGGGCGTTTTGGCCTAGAGACCAATGACGGTGAGTGATGCGTCATCGGAAAGGTTTGTATATGTTCTAAAACTTTTTCTATGGAGGGAAATCTCAAATCGCTGTAGGAAAAAAAATATGGTTAAAAAATATAAAATGAATATTTTTTATCGTCTTTGGGTGTTTTTTTCAAGGATAAAGAATTTTTTTCCAGGTCCTTAATAATACCTATTTAAATACTCTTATAAAAACAAAAAGAAATAAGCGGTCTTCGAATCTCGGTTAGTTCCATTCCTTAAGAGTCCGTGACAGAGACGGCGCGAATAAAAAAAAACACTTATTTTACCGGATGCCTTTGTATTGACAAGGTCTTCATCGCACTTATTTTATGAGCTGTCCTGAAAAAAAACTATTCAGATAACCCTTAGGCCAGTTTTGGGTTAATCGATTGAATATTTCAATCGATTAATCAATCACGATTGATTTAATAACGACTAACGTTAATCACGATTAAAGTAATCGCGACTAAATCAATTAGTCGTTAATCGTCAATCGTCAATCGCGATTAACTTACTCCTTAGATAGCCATTCATTCTCGTCGGTCGGTCGGTCGCGTTTGCGGTCGCGTCGAACCGACCGCACCGATCGACGAAAAAATGTAAAACTGAAGTTGACCGCTGACGAGAATCAATCGCAAACGTTTAATCGTCAATAGTGACTAACGATTGAAACTAATCAATCGTTAATCGCCGTTTGACGTTTGAACGAATTAATCATCGGCATTCGCGATTAAGGTATTCAATCGTCAATCGTTAGTCGATTAAATTTTGCCCAATACTGCCTTAGTTTAATCTATATCCAAACACTTAAGGCCAGTTGTTTGATCCGTGGTAATAGTAAAAATTAAAATAAGTAATAGTTGTAATCGGTAGTAATTCTGCGAAAAAGCGTTGCTTGATCGCGAATTACCGCCATTCCGTAGTAATTCGAGTTACTATAGTAAGCTGAAATTTACCAGGCGATATCGAGTGGTAATAATAACTTTCGCAAGATGGCGGCTCCGAATCAGCTGATTCGGCGCGCGCGTAGTGTTAGTTTGCTTGATACCTAGGTTACTGTTAGTGGTCGGCGGCAAAACAGTCATTTGTGTTTTGATAATAACCGTTGTAAACAGTTATTTAAACATGGATTGGGATCTGCGTGACAGTCCTAAAGGATTTGTCAGAGTTAGCATTAAACTCTTCTGTTTGCTTGTACGAAGCAGCGTCTTTCTGTGCGACGCTCACATCACATATGTTATTTTTATTAAGAATTACGTCGCGGTAGTTCTCCACCAGATTCGGAAAGATGGTAAACTCTTCTTTGCCAAAATGCGATACTCGGTCACTGTTGAATACTTTATTCATAAGAATGCGTGAAGTGAATGAAGTGAATTTGCGTGAAGTGCCCCAATTATGGCGTATATTTGATGTAATTTGCGTTTCTGGTTTTCCTAGTTTTGGGCGCTGACATATTTTTCGCAAATTTTTGTAAAGAATCGAATATTTATAGCAATTAAATGCTTTTCCCACACGCTCACGAAATCGGCATAACAGCGGCAGTTGGCGATGCGCAATGAAACGAAATGACATTTGGCGCATTATTGCCAGCATCGAAATTAAAATAATGCTAGAGTACTGTCAGGAAAATGCGATTTTGTGGAATATGTCGTTTATCATGCTGGCAACTCAAATTACTATTGTAAGATTTTACTACAGTAGTTTTGACGTTCAAACAACCGAGCTAGCCTCACATTCAACCCCTAGAATGTGAGGCGACCAGCTCGGGTTACCTACGGCAAAATGTATTATTTATATTTACACACACATTTACATTTACATAGAGCGGGGTTTACTATAGAGCTATACTTTTACTATAGAGCGGATTACTATAGAGCGGCGCACATTTACATTTATATAAATTTATATACATTTTGCCGTAGGTAACCGCCTCACATTCTAGGGGTATTTTGAAATACCGTAGTATTTTGAAATACTCTAGTAATAATTACTATTGTAAATTGGGAATATTACCAAGGATCAAACAACTGGCCCTTAGAGTTGGCAGCCCCAGTGGGTGTAGAGATACAGGGCGTTTATGATGATGGCATGGCGGGCACACAGCACACGGCACGGCTGGCATACGCGCTTGCATTCGGTATGCAACGCAACCTGTTACACGACAGACTCGCCCGTCGAGTTGCCCTCTCCTCTAATGCCGACCTTCGATTATTTCTCGTCTGGCCCGGACGGCTCTTCCTACTTTGTACCTCCACCACTATAACAGTCTTCGTTACGCGCGACTCGCATCATTAGATAATGTCATATGAGCATCGATAAAATATGCAATGGCGTTGTCCATCTATACTATACTAATATTATAAAGAGGTAAAGTTTGTGAAGTTGTAGGAAGTAATTTCTGGATCTACTGAACCGATTTTGAAAATTCTTTTATCAATAGAAAGCCACGTTATTTGTGAGTGTCATAGGCTATATATTAATCCGAAAAATGAAAAGACTTTTTCGTGGTAGTCGGATTTGGAAAGTAAATCGGAGAATAAGCGGTCGAACGAAAACGTTTCTAACTAACGCTGCCTTAACGATGTGAGATATATGATTAAGTTCTAGAGAAAAATTGTAGAGCTTGATAATGCCTACAAAAAAGTCAGCGACAGCATATGTCTAGCTTTTATATTTAAGACACAAAAAGTAGTATTTTATATTTAAAAAAATATTTAAATCGTTAGGTCATGTTTATTGGTCATATTATCAACAATTATGATATATTATCAAAATAAGTAAATTTATCGTCTCAAGTGTTTAAAACAAAAGACTTTTCCCTTTTACTGCATATAATTTCCCTTTTACTGCATAAAGAGTTAAAAAGATAATACGCTCACAAATAAGACACTCATAAGAAAACACTCACAAATAACGGTATTAAAGTCAAATTGGCATGCAAATATATACATAAATATGCAGTAAAAAATATATAACTCTTCTTTTGGCAGTCAGGAAATAAATCATAGCACTCAATACTAAACGAACCACACTCATAATTTCATCACAGGTAAAAAGTTTTACCGCCCAACGAAGTGGGCACGGGTCAGCTAGTATTATATATAGGTACAAGCTATCCAGCTTCGCACGAGAGGAGTTTGAAATTTATTGTTTGGGATGAGGTTTCAATGTCGAATAAAAATTTTGAACGATTTTGTAGTTCTAAATGAAATACAATATTTAATTTATACTGCAGTATTTTTTTGATATCAAACAAGATCCTAGAAAATAAATGCTCCTGTTAATTAATTGTATTTATTTAAGAATTGAATTACTATTAAAAACATTGATTTTACTTACAAAAACAACAGAAACCGAATGGGAAAACCTTAACCTAATGCTTATATGATTTTGTCATCCAACTGGGACTAGCCCGTTCTAGGATGGACAGGGCTCTAATATTACAAAAAAATATGTCGAAGTTTTGGAAAATGCTTAAAAAACTAAATGACCTTAAAATTTGGTAACTAAAAAAAACGAAAACTTCCCTGACGATTGTCAATCGGTCCAGGATAATCTAGTTAGGCTATCTCTTTATGAACCGACTTAAAAAAAAGGAGGAGGTTATCAATTTGGTTGCATTTTTTTTTTAATGTTTGATACATCAGATTTATGCCAATTATGAACCGATTTAGAATTTTCTTTTTTTATTTGAGAGGATATACTTCCAGATTAGTCCCAGATTGATCAAAATCCTGTTCTGATAATGGGATTCATGAGGAATTAAGGGAACTCTTCAAATATTGTCATATGAACTTGAAAATGTACATGTTGATTCAATTCAATTCAATGACAGTGTATGTTTTTTATGGTAAGCATGACCTGATTCTACAACTTGGGTTGTCGACTACAGCGGGCGAGCCCGTCACCTCAGGAAGTTTTAACGATTTGTCGTTCTATCTCCCTGGAGTGAGCGGAGAAGACTTGAGGACAAAACAGTCCACCGTCTAGCTACGTCACAAGCCCGTAAGAGGCCAACGCCTTAACCGCGAGATAGCCAGGAGTGTTACCCGGTGGGCCTACACTCACGCCCTCACTTCCAATTGTGACCAGATTACTCCAGTCTCTTGATTGGTTACGAGTTCAAGGTCACTTGCGCGGTCCTCTCCCTTACGAAGCGGTGAAACGGTGTTTACCGAATCTATCGCGGACCACAGCATCCTTTGCTCGGCTGTTCACCCAGGATCAGATAGCCGATGGTCGTTTTAAGAGCAGTCGCCGTAAGGTCCGCAACCACCCCCGCTTTATAGGAACCAGTACTGCTTTCAGACTCCCCCGACTGTTAGTCCTCGGTCTACCTTACCCGGAGGGGTGCACCGTCAGCGCTTATGCAGACGACGCTCTTCTCCTGGTGGGCGGCAGGAGTCGCGCAGAGGTCGAGAGAAGGGTGGCTGACTCGCTGGACCTGATCCTCGGATGGGGTCAGCGAAACAGACTCACCTTCTCTCCGACGAAAACTCAGGCGCTTCTCCTGAAGGGACATCTTAAGCGGAACCCTGTCATCAGGATGAACGGTCGCCCGGTATCCTTCCCGGCCACCGTTCGATACCTGGGGGTGACGCTTACGGCTTCCCTTTCCTTTCTTTCGCACGCAAAGATTACAGCCGAAAAATCCCGGGATCTATTCTTTGCGCTCCGCGGAGCGAGTCGGGCCGACTGGGGAATTCGTTTCCCGGCGGTCATGACTATCTATAAGGGCGTCTTCGTCCCGCGTGCGACTAATGCCGCACGCGCTTGGACGGAGTCTGCTGTTCCTGAGGCGACGCGTGTCGCGCTGCTGCGCGGACAGCGCATCCCTCTCGTGGCCCTGACCGGGGCGTACAGAACGACGTCCACTCTTGCGTTACCCGTCATCGCTAGCGTTCTGCCGATTGACCTGGAGATTCTGGAGCGTGCGGCGTTGTCGCGGTACCGCCGGGGCGAGCCGGTAGTCCTTCATGGCCTGTCGATCGACCCGGTGGCGCACCGAGCTGGGGAGTTTGCCCGCCTGATTCGGGTGGAGTCCTTGCGTGTCTGGCAGGCTAGATGGGACGCCGGGGGTACGGGCCGCCTCACCCATTGCTTTTTCCCGTCCGTCGCAGTGCGGATGGCAAATTCGTTTCTGCGGTTCGACCACCATACCACGCAGCTGGTTGGGGGCCACGGAGAGTTCAGAGCCAAACTATTTGACTTTGGACTTGCCGATGACCCCCGATGCGCCTGTGGGTATGGTCGCCAAACTGCGGAACACGTAATTTGGTCTTGCCCAATTCTAGCGGCTGCACGGGAGAAATTGATGGATGCAGTGGGCGCGTGCGTTGGGCGCTCTCCGATTTGGTACCCGGATCTGGTCAGTTGTAGGAGCTGCTTCCAGTCGTTTGGCGAGCTTGTGGAGCACTGGGTGGCTTCTTGGGAAAGCATGAGGCCTCGGGATACCCCCCAGGGGGTACCCTCTTCCTTGGTGGCGTGATTCGGCGGCTACTTCCAGCCCGAAGTGCCCGTCTTTGTGTCCGTCTCTTTACCGCCCCGAAGGGCGTTTCGTTCTTTGCAGGATCCAGGGATTCCTCCCCCCCGTGGCTGCTCCGAGACCTGCCCACGGACCGTGCGCCTCCACCATCATCGTTTCTGGAGCGTCCTCTACCCCACTTACCGGCCCTAAATTTGTTATTTGTTTGTTTTATTTTTTTTTATATTTTGTGAATATGGTAAATTTAGTATTATTTTTGTAAATTTTTACTTTGTAAATTCTTTTATTATTATAAATAAATGGGTTCTCGGGGCGGTACGGGGGGGGTGGTTTACCCTATTTCACCCCCTGCGCGTTCTACCCTTCTGGTACGCGCAGGGTTGTCGTAGCACGACATCCCGGGCAGACAAGACGACCCTCGTCGTTATAACTGCCCGGGCGGTGGGCGGGGTTTGCTGCCCTCACCTATCGCCTTGAAACTCTAAACTGTTAGTCAGAGTGCACAGTCGATTGGCTTACGCCGCAGCGCTCCTGGACGGTCTGGCTTACGTGCGCAGACCGTCCAGGAGCGCCGGAAGGTTGATTCCCAGGGGAAGCTAACCATAAGGCCAGAGTCCTACCCAGGCTCGCACTTCATGCGTGGAGAACGTCGGATAGGAGTTGACCCGTGAGTGTGTCCAATCCTGAACAAAATGGGTCTTCGTGGCCAACTCAGCAAGGGCCCATTAACTCCCTGATTCTACACCCTGGATTGGCTCCCGACGAGGGAAATCCTCAACGGTCAACAGCACAGACACGAAATTTTGTAAACGCATTTAGTTATGATAGCCCGTTGTAATTTTCATCATGTCATGCCCGCTGCACCCAGGGTTGTCTCCCGACGAGGGACTCCTTAGGGGTCAACAGCTCAGACACGAAATTTTGTTTATGCATTCAATTAGGACAGCACGTTCTAAGTTCCACTATCACCTGGCTGCTGCACCCACGGTTGACTCGGGATAGAACATTTTAATAAAAGCTTGTTTTTAAAAATTAGTTTTTACTATTAACTTATTATTTTTAAAATATATGTACTTCTTACACAATGATTTTGGCGGCTTTTAAGAAAAAACTCCAAATCGGGCAGTTAATTGTCACCACAAAGTGAATCGCGTCACAAATCTGAATGCGAGAATTCGGCGATCGTGTTGTGCTGACAGCTTCGGCACCCGCCCAAATAAAAGTGGAGATGCGACGTAAAGTTTCACCAAGACAGTACTGCGTCACCCAGGGTTGGTTTCCAACGAGGGAACTGTATTTGCATTCAATTATGATAACCCGTTCTAAGTGTTACTATGACATGGCTGCTAGACTTGTTAAAAATTTGGAGTCGGGTTTTTTTTTAATTTTGTGCATTATTGCGCCTTGAATCGCTTATTCCTAAATATTGCGAAATGTGCTATTGTGGGTTTTACGAGAAAAACATTATTCTAACTATTAATTATACCTACTGTGAATGGTTTGTTGTTGACCCAGGAAAATGCAATGCTGGATCTAGGAGTTCGTTTAGATAGTTAGTTATTATTTACCTCCCACGTAGATAACATCACAAATAATAAATTAATAGTTAAAAAAAAACACTAAAAACACGCTTTTGGACTATGATACGATATTCACATACACACGGCTATGATACGATATTCCATCATGGAATGCCAGTGCCTATCTTCCGGCTTCATCCTCAGACCTTGAAACCTAATCGTGGTCAAAGTTCATTCCAAGACTTTTCTAACAAGTCCAAACACAGCTATGATAAGATGTTCCATCGTTAAGTTCCAGTTCATATCTTCCGACTCCATCATCAGATCAGTTCGACAGTACCATATTATTGTATTGTCATCAGAACTACATATAGCTGCCAATTTTCATGACGCTACGATCCTTGGAAGATGGTTAAATTAGTTACCTTAGATTCCATTACATAGTTACATACAGGTCGACCTAATAAAAGCGTGTTAAAAAGCCTACAGTGCGTAAGGGTTCATATTTCGAACTTCAAAACAGTTTCCAGAAACAACTATCTCTTACTTTTGTACAATATTATGCATTCATCCGCAGTCGCTTCGAATATACGATTACGAGAATATCTCAAAATCTGGTCTGTTAGCTATAATAGTCACGTTAAGAGAATTGAGACTTTTCAACATGTGTTCCTGGAATATTTGAATTATAATTTCCTTTTTTCCTTCCGCAATTAAAACGAAGTAGCTACATTTTATGGACTTGAATCATTAGAATTATTAATAAAATTCGCGGCTGTGGTATTTTGCATAAGTTGTTGATAGGTTGCATCGATTGCTTTGCTCTGCTTGGTGGTATATTTCCGTGTACCATCGCGACTCTCTCGCCAAATTTATATACAAACGGAAGAGTTTCACCTTTAATTGGCACGTATATCTGTATGACTATAATATATTACTGTATGACTTAAGGGAGCTAATGGGCCTTGTTGCATTTTGGTCACTAAGACCCAGGTGTATAGGGTCGGTCAAACGCACGGTTCAACACCCATCCAGCGTCCTCCACTCAGAAGTACGAGCGGGCCAGTTTCCCTAGGAGTCTACCTTCGGGCGCGTTTGCGCACCGTGCGACGTCAGCCAATCGACTGTGTTTTCTGACCGACAGCCGGGGAAGTCTGGAAAGAGTACTGTCTAGGTAGTTGAAGGCGGGTAGTTGTTAACCTTACGGCAACTGCTCTTAAAACGATCAATCAGCTACCCGATACCGGATGAACAGCCAGGTAAAGGATGCCGTAGTCCGCAATAGATATCACGGCTACGAAAGGGAGAGGAACGCGCAAGCGACCTCTGACCTGTAACTAGTCGGACCTCTGACCTGTAACCAGAGAAATCTGGTTGCAAATACAAGTAAGGGCGCAAGTGTTGGCCCGCTGGGTGATTAACCTGGTTATCTCGCGGTAAGGCGTTGGTCTCTTACGGGCAAGTGTCGTAATTGGACAGTGGACTGTTTTTGTACCAAGTTTTCTACATTCACCTCACGGGAGACAGAAACTGATCGCTTTTAATGTCATTCAATCCGATCCTATTCGCCTAAGACTGGAAGAAAATAGGATAATTGGCCAATTATTTTGAGTAAATCGACGTTTCTTTAAAAAAAAAGCAGGAAGAAAATGCGAACACTTCGGGTTCTTTTTTTATATAAAGACTAGCGATCCGCCCCGGCTTCGCACGGGTGCAATTTATTAATAAATAGCGCTCAGCAAGGAAATATGAAGTATATTTATTTTACAACGTTTATTTATTTATTAATAAGTTTTTAAATATGTCACAAATGAAAAATACGAATAATGTAATAATTGGTTTGAGTCGTAATTTTATCGTGAAACATACTCGTAGATCGAAATTTGACCACGGCTTATAGATTCAAATTTGGATAATTTTAACTGTCAGCGTCAAAATGTTATTTTTTCTGCCAGTTATTAATGTTTTTATATAGAAATGGTTCTGGTAGTGGAACCAATAATGTCAGTCTTATTTTACTCCCTGCGCTACACAAACCGAGTGGTTCGTGGCGTTACTTCAAGGCATTGCAATATTGGCAGAAATGATCCATTTCTCCAATTTGCACTCATTTATAATCGCTGTATTGTATCGCCAGATTATAATATTTAGAATGCCTCTCTGTATGTGTTTTGTATCAAATTCAATCGTCTTCGCACGGCAACATTACGGATCCGTGCCGCTTCATTCAATTCTTGGCGATGCTCATCGCTTTCAGTTCCTCCTGTCTCTTTGTCGTCTTGTCGTCTTGCTGGAGCGGTCAATTTGCTGAGATTGGAGCGTCTGCGCAAGGGTATAACTGTGAAAAATTATAACTGTGCTAAACCTGGAAAAACATTCACGAATTACACAAATTAAGTTAATTCAGTTGATTTATCTTCAGAATCACGAAAACGCTATGAAAAAATTCAACTTAACTGTCAAATGTGAGTTTTCGCGCCGAGCCGCCATCTTGATTTTCGAATTTTTCGTATTCTTATTCTTGTCAAACAACGCCATCTATGATCAAGCTCGGCACTAAAATAATTTTTGGTTTTTCTCATTTTTCTCACTTTTCCGAGAGATTTTCCAATTTTTTTATATCCTATAGCAACACCGAAATGATTACGAACAAAACAAAAAAAGAATCGTTCAAATCGGGCCAGGCGCTCGTGAGTTATTAGGTAACATACATAAAACCCGACTCATTTTTATTATATAGATAGTGACTATTTTTTCCCTTGTTTACTATGAAACACCTATTACTAAATATTATAGTATATCTATTTCAATAAAATAAATGCAGTAATTCAGAATTTTTTACACAAAAAGTGCTTAACGGAGAATAAAGATATAAAAATATAAATTAAAATTACAAAATATTTTTTTATATACATAGGTATATTCTGTCGATAAAATGTCTAGTTTCAAACCATTTTCATGCACCTGATTTAATTGAAATTTCATGTCAATAATTAAAACGACCTCAACCGTTTATAGAGCATGGGACATAATATGTCCTCCATAAATTCAAAATCGTTTTATGAATTATCGAATACGAATAATTTATGAATTATATTTTTCCAGGTTATAAGGACATCAGAATCTTAATACTAATAAAAAAAATATTGAATGAAAATACACTGTAATCTTTTTTTGAAAATATCGCGAATGGCCAACGAACTTTGGTGATTTTAAATAAATAAATAAAATATTTATGGCGTCTTTTCAATAAGTTTTTTTTTGTCTTTTGGTGTGGTTTTTGGTACGTCTAATTTCTGAGCTTAATAATAAAAAAACGTATTTTAAGAAAAAAATTGGAACATTCCATCTTTATGGACCACATGGACACCTATGTCCCATCTATTTATACAAAATCTATTGAATCAATTTTCAGAAAACTTGACATACATGTTGTTTATATGACATTATGACATGACATACATTTACATCGCCCTTTAACAGTTTTATGTATCAAAAAAAAACCATACTCTACTGAAAAATTTATTGTCCTCAAAGGGTGAAAGAAATAATTAAATATATTAAAACATGACATCCTCATTATATTCTTATACCATTTGAAAAATAGCGACACATTTACACACACACATACAATTTACACACCCTCGCTTCTGTAACAATATAAATTACCTTTATTTAAACAATAGTGAATTCAGCTTAATATTTTGTACTTGGATTTATTTCATAATTATTTTCTGCTGCTTTTATTATGTGATTCAGATTTTTGAATGATTATATTGTTTATTTTATTTTATTTTTTATTTTTTTAAATCTTTTAATAAAACTAAACTTTAACATTTTCGTTCTCGATTTTCCTCGGGACAGGCACTGACTAGTTAGAAGTGACGCAAAATCATTGTTAAACTTAATTCCTAAATATTGTTTTTGTAAATGAATTAATAAATAAAACAATAATTATTATAATAAATTTAAAATTTTATATTTAAATAAAATGTCTGTGTAGATATAATTATAACGTACATCACAGTATAGTACAATATTTTTTGCATAATAAATAGTTAATTTTGATTATTTTGTGTGGTCCCATCTACCCGTTTATTTAAAATACCCTTCTTTAATAGAAAGGGATATAATTGATATACAAAAACTCCATTCATTCACTCAGCTCTGTCGTTAGCTTAACATGTACTCACATTCATCACTAGCTAACCTCTACTAACATTCACCACAAACTTAACCTCCACTCACATTCATCACTTGCTTAACCTCTGCTTGAGCTGCTAAAACAAGAAGATGAATAACATCACATACGAAGTGGTCAATTTATGCATGCATGCGCAGCTTCCAGTTGACCGGGGGCGTAGCAGATCACAGCGGCATGTAGGGATACGCGCGGCACACGGACAGGTGACGCTGATGCCTGGCAGGTACCGTTTTGTACACGCAAGCCTTCGGAGCAAGCCGTACACTTATCTGAACCACATCGACTATAATAGAAGCTGATCTGGAGGAACAATCAACCATGTGATCGATGGGTGTCCTTATCTACCTCGAATGTGCTGTTTAACAAGCTGTACTCGCTGTTCCGCCTCGTCAGTCTCTACTTTGTTGTGTGTAGGTACTAGGCATAATCTAATATTACCCTGTCGATCCTTGGAATTATTTAAAAGGGATCGAAACTATGCTGGAATTGTATATTATAATAAACTACCGGAAAATATCAAAAAATTATGTATAAACGGGAAAATACCGCAGTTTAAGTCAAAATTAAAAGGCTACCTTATTAAAAGAGAATTGTATGATATTAACGAATTTTAATAAGATTATCGGTAATGCTATTTTCCCGTTTACAATATAATACAATCAACTACTCCAGTAGATAGGCATTGCTACAATTGTATGCGTCACAAAATTAAACGCAAAAAAAATAATTTTTAAAAACATAACTATCATGATAGTTGTCCTGGCTGTAATATTATATTCAATATTACCTACGTACATATGTCTAATCAAAATATACAAATGTGATTTAAGATTCAGGGAGAATAATATATTAAAATAGAAATGCAATTTTTTTGTAGAATAATCAAAGAATTTTTTTCTTTTATTGTCAATCCAGCAATATGCCTTCGTATTTTTTTAAATGACGTATAATAAGTTATATGAAATTAGAATGTCAGCTATCATAATACCATTATATTTAAAACTTTACACATTTCATTAATCATCGACATGAAAAATAAAATCAGAATTTTCAAACTCCCTTATACCATAAATTGGGTTTCTTACCAAATTATTTATAATTGTCTTTTTAGACTGGTCCTGTCCAAGGTTTTCATTTGCTCTGGAATCTTATTATAGTAGGACAAATTTTGGTGAATAAAACTGTATCGCACTTTGCTAAGTCGCTGTCGGTTTATGTGGAGATTGGATTTATTCCTCGTATCGTGATGATGAAAACCACTATTCACCGGAACTTCTGTTAGGTATTTCCACATATAATTGTAATATTTTCAGGCAGTTTATTGTAAACACACCATTCCAACGTCATTGGATTCCTTTTGAATAATTCCAAAGATGGACAGGGTAGTGTTAAATTGTGCCTACCGCTAGTGAAATGAGAGTCAATTTCTTTATGGGTTTTTAACTTTCCTATATTTTTTAATAATAACTTTATGCATTCAAATTTATATAGTGATGATAGCGTGAAAATACTGAGGTTTTTGAAGCGATCACGACATGATTCTATATGGTTAAGGTTTATCAAAATTCTTATGGCTCGTTTTATGAGAGAGAAAATATGTTGCCTTAAAACTGCGGTAGGTACACTGTTGCCAGAAGGGGATTCCGTAACGAAGAATGGTCTCGAAATAGGCAAAGTATATTATTTTGATGTGTATAACGCTGATCAATTTCTGTATTTGCCTTAGTAAGAAACAGGAGCAGGAAAGTCTGTCGCTTAATGCCTCTCTGTGAGCATTCCACCTTAGGTTTTTATCTAAAACTAATTAAAGAAATTTATGGCTTTTAATATTGGCTACTGTGTTTTCACCGATAATTTAATTTTGATTTTTTATAGCCTTTTTTTTACAAAATAGGAAGATAGATACTGTCTTAGATGTGTTAAGACCGTATCTATCTTCCCTTCGACTACGTAACGACCAAATTTGGTTGCACATCAGAACACCGTTGACTACGTAATGACCAATATTGGCGGCTTGCTCCCAGAGTGCACAGTAATATTATTTTCTAATTAGAACGCATCCTATAATCTATATCAAATATCTCATTATTACCATAGATATATGACGGAAATCATCAACATTTTGATTGGTTTTTATGAGCTAATATCTAAATATTTTTGTGCATAAATAAGCAAAAAAAATTTGCATTTGATAGAGAATCTAATAGACATTACGATAGTATTTACAATTTCTAAATAGGGTTCCGTATTTTTCCGTAAGACAAGTACAAGTTAGAAATTCCGAGTTTTTTTTCACTTTTTCTATTTTTTCATATTTTATCATAATTATCTAATTGTTTTACAAAATCAGATTTCAATATTCGATATAGAAAATTTCAATATAATCATTGCACAGTTATTTTTACTTTCCTGACGACCTATCGGAAAGGAAAGTATTGTGATCGCGCTAAAAAAAAATTTTGAGATGAAGATGGGAATATATATTTTGAGACTCCCTGAGACGATTGAGACTATTTCCAGACCGATCTCTGTCTGTATGTATGTCTGTATGTCTGTATGTCTGTATGTATGTATTCTTCCACGATAGCGCCCAGACGCTTAATCGGATTGAGCTGAAATTTGGTATATAAGCTTCTGTTAACCGTCGGAGGAACCCATTAGTTTTTGGAGTCCCTACGCCCTACGGTTGTGGTACCTCCCATACAAATTTGGGGTTCCCGGCGAAAAAATTGTTTCCGCGATAGCGCCCAGACGCTTAATCTGTCGAAGTTAAAATTTGGCATAGAAGCTTCTGTTAACCATCGGAAGAACCTATTAGTTTTTGGGGTACTTACGACCAACGTTTGGGGTACCTGCCATACAAATTTGGGGTACTAGAGTAAAAAATGTCGCTGTTTTTCCGCACCTCCCCGGATACTAGTCAGGAAAGTCTTGGGGTGACACAACAGATTTTTTTAATAATTGCTGTAGTAGTTCCATAGTTATAGCACTTTTTGTCGAGCGAGGCGATATTGTAAGAAATTCCAATAAATTGCCGCGGTCTGCCATGAAATTATACCGCTTCTCGAAGGGTTGAAAGACAGATTATTTTTCTGAAACCAAGTATTTAACAAAGCCAATTCACTGTTTAACGATTTCACTACGTTCTCTATTTTGGCATCTGCAAAGCTTATGCTGGTATCATCTGCATAAAAATTTATATTGGAGTGAGCTACTATAGATGGCAGGTCATATAAAATGAAAAGGGTTGGTCCCCATGGCCGTGCCCAGGGGGGGGGGGGGGGTCCGAGGGGTCCGGACCCCCCCCCGAAATGAAATGGATTTACACTAGATAGAATCGACTTTCCAAAATGAAATAGATTTACACTAGATAAAATCGATTTTTGGGTGCAAAAAATACATTAGGGGTATTCCGCTAAGCTATGTTATTGGGTTAAAATCGAGGAAGAAATAACAGCAGTACGATATTTCAGTGACAGTAGAAATCTATACGATAACAGACCCTTGATGTCGGACCGACAAATCCCGCGCAGTCAAGTGTCAACTAGTAGAGTTGGACACTCGCATTCATCTCAGCGTCGTGCTTCGTCATATCATCAAAAGCTCTGTTAGCGGACAGCGCTTAGAACGTTTCCGAGCAATTTTAGGGCGTTCACGGGTATGTTTTTAAGTGTTAGTTTCATATCCATCCGTTCCACTCATATCGAAAAGAGCGTAGAGCTGTCAAAAGACTCAAGACTCAAATGTTTGTCTCCATCGCTTGAGTCAATTATTGGACGATTGGCATGGCCAGCGCCCTGCTATTAGACGGTGTAACAAACGTTTGACGTACGTGATACGTCTAATGTTTGAACAGTTACCTAAAATAATTTAAAAAACTGATAATGACGACGATGTTGTTCCTGTTGCCGCGGCAGTAGTCAGTCAGTCATGTTGTTTTGCTGCAAATTACTCCAAAATAAAGCTAAAAGCCTAATAGGAAGTGGTGGATGGTGTGTATAAATAAAAATAGGACTATAATAAAAAAAATCTGTAGGTTTTTAGGTTTGAAAACGAAGATGTTAGTTAGTAGTTAGTACCTACAGTATTTTCAGTGGCGGGCTTCTCCCGTCATAATGTAAGGGTAATAAAATTGAATTTGAATTAGCCGGTCTTTTTTTTTTGGACCCCCCCCGAAAAAAAAATCTGGGCACGGCCTTGGGTCCCAGGATGCCTCTCTGTGAAACTCCGCTCTTCATTTCATTTCTAAATCATAGCTACTAATGTTTTAATATTATTTACATAAAGATGTAATTTTTTTATTTAGTATTCAGGTTGTAATACTTAATAAGTACGCGATCTGATTAAATAGACTAATTAATGGCTTTCTAATCTCTTCGTATTATTTCTGTTATGTAATCAGACTACATAAAAATGCGATAGATGAGAAGAGTAACACCTGCAAGTCGCCGGCGCTCATGGGTTGTCGAAACGTAATATGACATTGGGAGCTGATGGGCCCTTTTGGAGTTGGCCACGAAGACCCATTCGTTCAGGATCATTCATACTCACGGGTCAACACTCATCCGGCGGCCTCTACACAGAAGGGAGAGCCAGGGTAGGATGCTGGCCTGCGGGACAGTCTTCCCTAGGAGTCAACCTTCGGACGCTCCTGGACGGTTTGCGCATCGTGCGGCGTCAGCCAAACAATTGTGCTTCACGACTAACAGCCGGGGGAGTCTGGGAACAGCAATGTTCCCTATAGAGTGGTGATGGTTCGTTAACCTTATGGCAACTGCTCTTGAAACAACCATTCGTCTACCCGAAACTTTGAATTCTTTAAATAATAAATCACTCGGAAATGGAAAAGGTGTTCTAATGGTTGTTTTTATAACAACATAAAGTAGTTGTAGGATATTTTTAGCACAACCACCCCATGATATAATACCGTAATATAAAACTGTTTCATAGAGAGTAAAGTAAGTCATTTTCAGCGTCTCTGGGTCCAAAATATCCCTTATTATCTAAAAATAAAATCTATCTGACGTACCTTGCTTGATAAAAATGCTATGTGATTGCCTCGACGTGGATTCTGATCAATTGTAATGCCCAAGTATTTTGTATTTTAACTCTCTCTAAATTAGTTATACCATGAATGCTGCCATATTGAACATAATAAAAGATTACTATATTTTACTTCAACTATTCGTGTCATATACAGGGGTTGCCACAGTAGGTGAACCATTTATTTAACAAAAAAAAACGTGAAAAATTTGGTTCTTTTTGACTTGGTTCAAGAAGATTTGATTACATCCGTTTCTGAATATTATATCGCGCAAGTGGTCACCCTTAGCTCGAATGGCGTAATATGCCCGTTGTTTGGCATTTTCTATGGTATTTGCCAATGTTTCGGCCGATATGGCGGCTATTTCCTGGCGGATGTTGGCCTTATGTTCGTCTTGCGTCCTTGGCTTGTTGATACAAACCTTTGACTTCAAGTAGCCCCAGAGGAAAAATTCTGGCGGTGTCAAATCGCAAAGAACGCGGAGGTCAGTCAAATACACCATTTTTTATATTATTCGACCGGGGAAAATGGCTTCAAAAAATCGATTGTGGCACGAGCTGTATGAGGTGGTGCGCCATCTTGTTGAAGCCAGAAGTGCACTATACTATTTTCACGAACAACGTTATTTTGAATATACAGCTGAACAATTCGACTGGTGTGTACTAATCCATAGCAAAAAAATCCTAAGACTGACGTTACAAACACGTGTTGTCATTAGTCAATCTCACCTTTCATTTCAGTTACAGCGTTGCCAGATGGGGCCACCTAATGTGGGAACACTGCGTTGCGTTTACGACGCAAAACAATCTAACACGTTACATTATAATGAATGACGATATGTTGTACTGACCTAATAATCGAGATCAGCAGCCTTTTCATTGAGCCTCGCATTTAACTCAGTGCCAAATTGTAACCGTGGTTCTTGCTACAACGTAATTAAAAGACGACCCGCGTCGGCTGATTTTATTGAGTGGCTATCCTTTACGTTGCATCTCCGCTTTTATTTGGCTGAGTGCTGAAACTGTCCGCACAACACGATCGCCGAATTCCCGCGCTCAGATTTGTGACGCGATTCACTTTGTGGTGCCAATTAACTGCCCGATTTAGTATTTGCATAAAAGCCGCCAAAATAATTGTGTAACAAGTATATATATCAAAAATATTCAGAGTATAAATATATTGTTAAAAACAAGCTTTTATTAAAATGCTCTCTTCGGAGCCAACCCTGAATGCAGCAGCCATGTCATAGTGACACTTACAACGGGCTATCCTAATTAAATGCTATACAGAATTTCGTGTTTATGCTGCTGAATGTTTGGAGGAGTCCCCTCGTTAAAAGTCAACCCTGGGTGCAGCAGCCCTGTCGCGGTAAAACATAGAACGAGCTATCATAATTGAATGTATACAGAATTTCGTTTCTGTGCTGTCGACCGCTGAGGAGTCCCCTCGTTGGAAGCCAATCTTGGGTGCAGCAGCCCTGTCGAGGTGAAATTAACAACGGGCTATCATAATTAAATGCTTATACAAAATTTCGTTTCTGTGCTTTTAACCGTCGATAAGTGTCCTCGTCGACAGCCAACCCTATGTGCAGCAGATATGTCGCTGTGAAACTTAAAACAGGCTATTACATTCCATTTACATTATCTTTACGTCGTGTCCAATTGGCGGCTAATAACCGCTCTTGGACGTGTCAAAATATTTGTATTTTAAGTAGTAAGTCTCATTACCACTTTAATCTTTACTTAACATACATATGTTATAAAAATATATATATATATAGTATCTAAGAAACTTTGGAACCTACTAAAAGTTATTCGCCGTAGAATCTTATTACAAAACAAATTAACGGCTTATTTAATAAAATAGTCAATAATTCTAATGGCTACCTACTAAACACACAATAATTAACATAGTCGGTTAAAAAGTTGAGTAATCAAAGCAGAAGCCTAACAATTGAAATAGTCAATAAATCGAATAAAAATAAACGTACTAAAAATACTAAAAACTGTACATAGTAACATCCAAAGTAGTAAGTAAATTGTTAAATAATCAAACTAAAGCTAAACCTTACATTTATATACTAAAAGTACATATATAATTATCATTCAAATTGGTACACTATTTGCAAAGTCATGGCCCTCGAATTCGGTCAGATTATAGAAAGGGTGGCCTATCAGCCACTCCTTAATGTTTTTTTAAATTGTTTGTCCTGAAGTTGTTTGATAGTGGTAGGGAGTAAATTGTAGAATTTAATGCTAAGGTATAAGTAGCTCTTCTGTACTTTTGCCAGTCTTGTTCGGGGCATGCATAAAAGGGAATTACCGCGTGTATGGTCGCAGTGAATGTCCGCTCTAGTTGCAGTTTCTGTTAGGTGCTGTCTGGCATACATTAAAAACTGGTATATGAACGCTGAATACATGGTCATTATCTTTGCCATACTGAAGTATGCTCTGCATGAGGTCCTGGGCGTTACCTGATGGGTAGTTTTGGAGATTACCCCCTACATACAAACTTAAAAACTTACAAACATTATCTCTTTATAATATTAGCATAGATGACGCTCCGCTGAAGAAGCTTTCTCTGACAACAACTCCTGAATACGCTGTTCGCCTCAGCACACTGTACGAACTTATTTGTTCCTATCGCTACCGGTACCCGGCGGGGTCGGGGGGGGGGGGGAGGGGGGGGGGGGGGGGAGGGGGGGGGGGAGGGGGAGGTCAAAATGGATATTTTCATTTTCATCTCGATTTTTTTAGCGCGTTAGTTAAAAGTATCAAGATACTTAACCCTTTATAGCTTCATGTGACATTTCTGTAACAAACTACTAATCCCCCTAAAATCCCCCTAAATATGGCACTAAATTCATTTAGTTCATTTGAATCCGTCTAGCACTACTGTACCCTACCACTTAGTATCGAGTAAAAATCATAGATAGCGTAACTAAGCGACTTATGTGAGTTTAAATGTTGCGCGTTGATGAAAGTGATAAATTAGATCTAAGGCAGGTGTTGAATGACTGATAAAAAAATTAAAAAAGTGAATATAATTGTGTGGCTTTCGTGGAAACCTGTAGGTAAGAATATAATTTATCCATTCAAAATTTCGAAGCAAAAGATGGCAAGTTAGGATGTTCTAACATTTACTGGAACTGACTATGGAAAATTCTTGGTTATTATACCGAAGAGTAAGGAAGGCAAAATATCTCAACGGCAAACAAATGTCTTCAGCAGATTTAGACTTGAGATTTTAGACTTGAGGCGAGACCTTATGCAAGCTTGGCCTGAAGCCTAACATCAAGAGTCAAAGGTCTTTAGAAGACGAAATGTGATTGTGATGTGTGTTTAATGGGTGTGTGTAAGTACATATATGTGTATGTGTCATAATTGTGTATATATGAGAGTGTGTGATTCTGCACAGGATCTGTTCAAGCTTTTATGGTCTGGTCTATTACCGCTCTGATAAACTCGTTTTCGCTCATTGAGAATATGTCTAGTTCCTGAAACGATTCATCGTAGGCTTCCATAATTCGATGCAGAGTTGAATTCCTTGCTTGATTTGTATGGAGTCTGGGTACATTGAATACCCTTGGGAGACGAGTTCGGCGCGATGGGACAATTTAAGGCTATTCTGCTTAGAATTTGTGGGCTGTCGATATGATGCGAAAGTATATTTTGGAAGAATCATATCATATCAGTCACTTTACGTCGCTGCTGAAGACTCAGCAATTCGAACCTTGCCAAACCGTCAGAATATGAGGTATATTCAGCGAGGGTTCGATGACACCAGTGCCTTACGAAGGTTTTCTGAATACGCTCTATACGATCAATGTGTACATTGTACTGCGGTGATCATATAGGCGACGCAAACTCCACTCCTCGTACACTATCGTGTGTGTGTAGCTTTAAAAATAAAATAAAATAATAAATAAAACGAATGAATGCTCTACGAAACTTACTTTCTGCAATAAAAAAGCCGTTTAAAAATTCTGATCTTATAATATAATATGTTAATATTATTCGCATAAAGTTGCTAGTTTTAATTTGTTATACAGGTATCAACACATAATAATTAGGAGCTTTAAAGTTCATATAGACTAATAGATGGCAATCTAATAAAATCTTTTCAGACTATATAAAAATGCGATTGATTTCACTTATAATTTAATGTTATTCTGGTTACCATTGGTTTGATAAGGGTCTTTTTTATAATCAAAGAGTTTTCATTTTTAAAATATATATCAATGGTATTACACATGTCCGAACAATTTCAGCGCTTCCTGCATATCGCCAGCCCACAAGAGTTGCCATTACCATTGATTATGTATATGCCAACATATTACGGCATTGCGCATTCTAATCTATCCATATATATAAAAATGAATGTTTGTCTGCATGTCCGCTATGGACTACTAAACCGCTCGATAGATTTTGATGAAATTTTGAGGGAAACTTTAGATTAGTTCGTAGATGGTTCCTGTGAAGTTTGGTGCCGATCGGACCAAAGGAAAATTTTAAGGGGGCCTGAATAAACCAAAATTCTTCTTTTTTTAAAGCGGCGAATTTGAATTTCGAATGCGACCGCGAAGACAGGAGTGAGTTCTTCTTTTTTTTATAATTGAATGAATTTTAAAGAGGCGAATTTGAATTTCGAATACGACCGCGAAGACAGGAGTGAGTTCTTCTTTCTTTTATAATTGAATGAATTTTAAAGAGGCGAATTTGAATTTCGAATGCGACCGATTTGGCGTAGCAACGCGCGCAGGGTACAGCTAGTGCCCTATATAATCAATGGTTTGGCTTAAAAACAATACAATAAAAATATGGGTCTTTAGATAAATGTAACACTTTTATCATAGTGTTTATTTGTTTATATGACAGATTGT
Organism: Micropterix aruncella; assembly: GCA_944548615.1. NCBI lineage: Eukaryota > Metazoa > Arthropoda > Insecta > Lepidoptera > Micropterigidae > Micropterix > Micropterix aruncella. Next base: position 3,002,747 of record OX155966.1, read on the forward strand.
AAAAATACCCAACTTACTCGAGGCCCAATCTCCAATCTTCTTTTAAATCGAGAGTTGTGAGCGACTTAAAGGTCAATTCGCTCGAAGGATTCACAGTGTGCATAAATTATGACATTGTCGGGCACTTTTTGGTCGATTTTAACGGGCCTAAAAGGCTAATTTAATGCGAGCATGCTGTCAAGTAAGCGTCTGTGATTGACGGGCGGCGATTCATTTGTGCAATTAAATTACCGATTAATTACAGATTGGGTCACTTAGGGATGTCTCGTAAATGGCGAGTAGATCGATATCTCCAGAGATGTGCCCGTGTAAAAGCGATCTTAAACGGTCTCAATTATTATTCCACACGCAAGTGCATGGAAATGGTTCAAGAGTCAAATTAAGGCAAAAAGTGCACACATTGTTTTAACATTTCACATAACAATAAACAAAAAAATTTAACAAAAAAAAACCACTCCAAAAATTTGTAAAAGTGTAGCAGCCATGCCATCGTAAACCTTATAATGGGCTATCATGACTGAATACGTATACAAAATTTCGTATCTGTGCCGTTGACCTTTGAGGAGTTACCTCGTTAGAAGCCAGCCCTGGGTGCCGCATGCCTGTCTTGGTGAACCTTAGAACAAGCTGTTGTAATTGAATGCATATACAAAATTTCGTGTCTGTGCTGTTGACTGTTAAGGAGTCCCCTCGCCGGGAGCAAACCCTGGGTGCAGCAGCCGTAACATGGCGAAACTTAAAGCGGGCTCTCATAACTGAATGCGCATACAACATTTCATATCTGTGTTATCGACCGTTGAGGAGTCCCCTCGTCGGGAGCCAACCCTGGGTGTAGAATCGGGTCATTTTTTCCATAACAAAGGCACTGTCATCGGAAGTAAACCAACATGTAAATTTTCAACTTCATATAATAATATTTGAGAAGTTCCCCTTAATTCCTGATCGATCGCATCATTGGAACAGGATTTTGATCAGTTCAGTTTATTTTTCAAAAATCTTTACAGATTGTAGAAACATATATACTAGAATATCCGAATTAAATTAAAACCAAGTTGTGCAATTACAAATTTAAAGAACTTTCAGAAAATTTAAACCAAATTAAGACAATAACTCAAGACAAAGTTGGCATGCTAAATCTGTCCGAGTTTAATACAGTTGCTCGATCACCATGAAAGTTGGCACATATATCTATGTATTTTTTCATTAAGGAGGTTTTTACGATATTCGCTTATCGTTGTTGCCACTAGATGCCACTAGATTGCGCTGCACCACGTCTACTTCTATACCGCTCAACCGATCGCCATGAAAATTAGTGTACATAGACATTAGAGCAGGCATACAAATTTCGCGCTATTAACTTGTCGCGAGGATTTCCGTCGTTAGAATGAAAACTCGCGATCGATATTCGAATTGCAGTAGTTGTTTATTTCTCCAAAAGTGTCGCGTACAAATTGATTGATTATCCTTACACACTATCGCCTATATATATATATTATTTTCCGTGGCGGCGGTCGCCTCGTCTCCCTCTTGTCTCGCGCTCTCTCCTTCACTCCGGCCGGTCGCCAGATATACACCTGCTCGGGGCGCCACACCTCAGTCGCCCGCCGTCTGCCCCCGCGAGCTGACGTCCCGCGGGCGGCGCTTGAGCTTCAGTTGTGTCGTGTTTCGCACATTTAATTTCGCACGTTTATCGCTTCTGGACGCCACCGGTTGACCCCTCCCCCGACCTACTTCGAGTAGCCACCGGATGCAAGGCTCTGGACTGGAAAGTCGCCAGAAGTGATTCGTGTTTGCGCGTTGGTTTTTTCGTGTTTTTTTTGAGTTTACACTGTGTCGCGGCGCCCTCAGTTGTTACCTTCCCCTTCGCCACCAGTCTTCGGACTGCCGTGGTATAAGATGAAAAGCTCTCTGCTGAGAAGTCGCTGCGATGTGGTTTTCGTTGTTTGTTTTCTTCGTGACGTTTTGCGTGCGAAACACGGCGGATAGATTCGCGACGGTTTGTACTTTTCTCTCCCATTTATTTCGATGTTTGATTTAGCTTCTCGTTGACGGCTTGTTTGTGATGATAAAATAAACGCCTCGTTGGAGGCACTTAAGACGTGTTTGATTATTGGGCGTTCGGGGTAGGTAATCCTAGTGATGGCATTGCACATCGCCATCTCCTTAATTCCGGTGTCGCCATTGCACCTCGGCGATACCATTTCCTGCCGCCTTCAGGTGGAGTCTTCTTCAGGTCCTTTCCTTTTATAGTATTTTGAGTAGGTGGGTTTTGTGCATGTTTGTTGCTCCGCGACAAACTTTATAGCTAGCTACCAGATAGCGCTGCAGCACATGAACTTACCGCTCAACCGATCACCATGAAAATTGGTATACATAGACATTTTGAGCCCCCAAATGTTTCCGCACTATTCACTTTATTGTAATTCCCCCTAGGTGGCGCTACAGCACATCAACTTATATACCGTTCAACCGATCGTTATGAACATAAGTATACATAGACATTTGAACACGCATAATATTTTCGCACTATTATTTTTATTTTTACTCGCCACATAAGAAATAAGACATAAGAAAAAAATATTTTCAAAAACCCGATCTGGGTATAGAAATTACATATCAAATAAAATTGGTATTTCTACAAATAAAATTACATTACAAATTATAAAAAAGTCTATAAAAAACTAATATTGAAAAAAAAAATAGAAATTCAAAAATAACAAAGACATAAAAACTAGAAAAATAAAAATAAACAGAAATAATGAGAAAACATAGAGAATCAGCAATTCAATAACGAAAATATATGAAAACTAGAAAAATAGAAAGCATCCAAAGAGTTCTACATTTAATAAGGATCGCACAAGATCGCTCTGCAGAACATCAACTTCTATACCGCTCAACCAATCGCTGTGAAAATTGGTATAAATAGGCATTTGAGGGCGCCTAATATTTTCGCGCTATTCACTGTTGAGACTCGCTACTAGGTGGCGCTACAGCGCATCAACTTATATGCCATTCAACCGATCGCCATGAAAATTGATACACATATGTATTTTGAGCCCGGAAAGAACACAGCAACGCCGGGCATATCACTAGTATCTTACATATATAATCGATGGTGTGGCTCAAAAATAAGAAGTCGACAATAAAAATATGGGTTTTCAGAAAAATCTTTTTAAGCTATTGCATAGCTTTTATCGCGAGCCTGGCCAGCGCGGCGACCGAATGAAGAAATTTCTTAACGAATATTAACGATTTTAAACTGATAATTACGTCTAAACGAGTAGGTACTGCTTACGATTCGAAAAAAATATATGTTAACCCTTGGAGTAAATGGGTATTTTCATGGATGCATCTGTCTCTTTTGCAGGATTTTCGGCGACATCGACCTTAAAGTACTATAACTACGAAACTACTACACCAATCATAAAAAGAACAACTGCACAATGATTGCATTGAAATTTCGAATATAGAATATTGAAATATCATTTTGTAAAACAATTAGATAATTATGAATAAATATGAGAACGTCAAAGAAGTGAAAAAAACGCGGAACCAGATCTGGTCGTATCATAGTCAACGGATAATTGTTTCAGAACCAGATTTGGTCGTATCATACTCAAGGGGTTAAACAAGAACATTTTCCTAATATTCTTAGCTTTGAATATTTTAGATTTTGTTTATATTACATAGTGTAATAATTTGTGAAATTAGGTCTAACCGAGCACAAAAACGACTACTACGCAAATACTATCTGGCGTATTATTATGAAGCTTGCACCATTTTAAAGATAATTTAATTATCTATCTTTTTATCTACGATTTTTTTCGAATGGTCAAAGAATAATATCCGTTTTTTTTGCTTTATCGAATAAAATTCGTGCGCGGCGCTCTATCGGAAGACGTTTAAATTATTCCGAATCATTTGCTTCCGCAGCCGCAAATGATTCGGAATAATTTCAACGTTTTCCAATAGAGCGCAGTTATCTGATATCAGAAAAAATAAAATTAATAAAATAAATAAATAATTATAATTGCATAAGTTGTTAAAAAATGCTATGCAATAGCTTTACCGCGGCAGTCCCCGAGTGCCACACGTTTTTTTTTTCATAGTGTTTATTTGTGTATATATTTAAAAAAATTATATTCTATAAAATAAACCAGTTGGTAGGTATCACTACTCTTAGCATAGACAAAATTCTTTATACAAGATAATGTGTTATACCTTATGTGGTATAATTATTTTTTATACAGATTGACTATGTTTTAAACGAAAAAAACAAATATTAAATAAATTTTCAATAAAAATATAAGGAACTATTTGAGGTACTAAAATACCTAAGTGGGTATAGATGAAAAATACAAATAGTCAAAATATAAAAAAGAATAGTCAGTTATAAAATAGTCAAATCAGAAGTACCACAATTATAAGATTAGAAGTAGAAATGTGTCGTAGAAATAGGCAATACAAATTTTATTATTATAATCCATCTCCGATTATCAAAATGATTGGATGTATAGTCAAAAAAAAGAATACATATATTGTATTATAATAAAAGTAATCATGAAAGATTAGGAAATTCAATACTGTCAAAGTCTCTAATAGAATAAATTGGATTCTTGATAAGAATGTCCTGAACCTTTTTCTTACAATGAACGTCTCCAAGACCCCTGACGCACAATGGAATCTTATTATAAGAAAGGTTGGACTGGTATAGGAAATTATTTCTAACCTTACTCAGTCGTACTTTGTAAGGACGTCTTGTTTGTTCCGAGTGTTAAGCGAATGAATATCCGATTTCTTTAGAGTAGATACATGATACCCTGGTATACATCAGCGGTATATATTGTCATGGTACCAGATTCAATGAAATACGGCCTGCAAGATGTTAGCGATGATATTGTAAAGAAATTGCTAATTGTTTTTTTTTTTGAAGTCGAAAAATTCTAACCGAATTTGCCGCCATTCCCGAATTATATATATATGGCAGATTGTAAAAATATCCAACCTTATCGAGGCCCAATCACCAATCTTGTTTTAAATCGAGAGTTGTGAGCGACTTAAAGGTCAATTCGCTCGAAGCATTCACAGTGTGCATAAATGATGACATTGTCGGCAACTTTTTGGTCGATTTTAACGAGCCTAAAAGGCCAATTAAATGCGAACATCCGATTAAGTAAGTGTCGATCCAGGGCCGGCTCTACGGTTTTTGGCGCCCTAGGCGAAAACGAATTCTGCGCCCTCATTAAAGTGCATTCGGCGGAGTCTGTCGGGTATGGAATGGAACTTTAGAAAAACGTTTTTGGTAATAATTGTTATAACAAAGAGTTTGATTTTATAACCTTTGATTAATGACTGCGATATGTAAATAAAACTAATATCAATTTTACATATAAGTAATACATATAATATCTACAAACCTCAATGTATTATGTTAATCGAAAAGTAGTTCTAAAAATGGCTTTGCATTTTGTCTTTTGTTTTGACAAATTATACACCGCTGAATTTAAATTGCGCACAAAAATTTTAAGGGAAGTTTCTACCCATTAAATAGATCACAAAAATATATATATTTTAATTTTATTTAATTGTTAAAATTGTAAAAACAAAACAAAAAATGTAATAAAATATGGCACACAAATAGTTTTGTATTATTTAGAAACTTTCTTTTATCTAAAAAAAAAATTTTTAATATTCTCATGATCTATTTAGTGGGAGCAATTAAAATTCCACCGTGTAGAATAATAATTATAAATCTAAATTAGTATTAGAAAAGCTTCATAAAACACAGTTTTACATTAGGTATATATGGGTTTGTAGGTTTTATAATAGCATTATTACTGAGGGTTACTTAGAGGAAACATCCCTGCCATGACTCTGACCTACTATTCAGCGACGCAAGTGTTTTGGATATTCGTCAGTTGTTCGTGAAACAATGCCTAATATATTTTTATAAGACTTTAGAGAAACATTCCCAAAGCAAGCAGCAAAGACCGACTATTCAGAATGGTTGAAGGGACGAACTATGTAATTCCTCGCGTACATACAACCTTTGCCCAAAGACAGTTGTATTTCATCGCCCCAAAATTTTTTAATACTTTAGAAGAGTCAGTAAAAAAATCAAAATGAGTAAAAAAAATACCCTTTTACGATGTAGGTCGTGCAAAGATTGAAATGGAATTGCTTCATACAACAATTTAAAATATGTGTGTATGTAGATGTATGTATATGTATGTATATGCATTATGTATGTATGTATGTTTGAATGCGTATATGTATGTGTATGTAATTAACCCTTCATCATGTATATTTGTTTTAATATGTGTACTATTTTATGCCATTATCTTAGCGTTATTAGTCAAATAACGTCAGTACTACTCAAAAAATAAAGGCAGTATATTTCGTATGTCCAGATACAGACTGTTCGGTCTAGTTGGGCATTCGTCTAGAATGATCGTATGGGTTCTGTTCATTTCCTATTGCTTATGTAAATAATTACAAATTATATCTGTACGATCACAATGTTAACTCCCTACCAGGATGTAACAAACAAATAAATAAATTATGTACAGTTCTCTCAATAACAAACAGAAACTCACAGTTAGATTGCGGATATTTTTTTCTGTTTTTATAATAGGTACTCAAAAAACACACAAAGGATGCTTAATATTTTATTGATATTGAATTATTGTTTTCTTAACTACGGTCCAAAAGTCACTTTATAATACTGATTAACAATAATAATATGTATACTCCTAACATCCTAAAGGTACTTTTCTACCTGTTTAGCAATTTAATACTTTTCTTTGCTTTTTCTCACTTTTAATATAAATTTTTGCCTGACCTACAAGTCTCTTCTAACACATTGGTTTTAATTGGCTTAAGTTTAAAAAAACTTTAAAAAAAAAGCAATTTTGCGCCCTCCAAAATGTTGCGCCCTGGGCGGCCGCCTAGGTTGCCAATATTTGGCGAGCCGGCCCTGCGTCGATCTCCTGCATTACGCGAGGAGCTGTGATTGACCGGCGGTGATTTATCCGTGCAATTAAACTACCGATTAATTACTGATTGGGTTAATTAGGACTGTCTCATAAATTGCGAGCAGATCAATATCTTCAGAGATGTGCCTGCATAAAAACCATCTTAAACGGTCACAATTATTATTCCACACGCAAGCGCATTGAAATGTTTCCAGAGACAATTTAAAGCAAAAAAGTGAACACATTATTTTCATATTTCACAAAACAATAATCACAAAAAAAATCCAAACAAACCTACTCCAAAATTTGGTCGACTTTTTTTGAAGTTGAAACTATATTTTGTATACGTATTTAATTATGATAGCCCGTCATAAGTTTAACCATGACATGGCTGCTGCACCCAGGGTTGGCTCCCAACGAGGGGACTCCTCAACGGTCAACAGCAGAGACAAGAAATTTTGTATATGCATTAACCCTTTACTGGGAACATGATTTTAAATGACGTAATAGGGAACTTCGGTCTGTGGGACCGCTATTTTAAATTATTGATTATAAAACACCATTCTACATAACAACATTTTATTTAAGTACCAATATCAAAAGCCTGGTATCTTATGAACTGGAAAGAGTTAGGTATAACAGGTATTTATCTTATGATAAATAACACTTATGTCGTATTCGGAGCACATTTTTTGCAGACCTTCATAGAACACTCTAAACTTATAGGATCCGAGCATTTGATGCATTTATAGCCTGTATTGCGCTTATTGGTGTATAGACAGAGTTTGCAAGTTTTATTTTTTCATGTTTGTATGTCATGGTCATTGGTACCTCCACAGAAGGTCTCACAGACCGGTACTAATATTGACGACTTTTTAAACCAGCGCTAAAACAATAAAACAGACGCTCCTATAGACACGATCGTCGGGTGCGCCAACACATCGGGAACTAATAGGAGACTACTGCGAGAGGAGGGTCGCTGAGGGGCGGGGGGACGGACTGGAAGCATTTCTAAGAAACCATAGCGGTCTGTGAGACCGATGTTCCTGGTTAAGGGTTAAAATACAACAGCCCGTTCTAAGTTTCACCAAGACAGGACTGCGGCACCCAGGGTTGGCTTCCAACGAGAGAACTCCCCAACGGTCAACATCAGAGGCATGAAACATTGTATACGTATTCAATTATGACAGCCCGTTATAAGTTTTACGATGACATGGCTGCTGCACTTTTACAAATTTTTGAGTCGGTGTTTTTAGTTAAAATTTGGGATTCTTGTTTTGTAAAATAGAAAAACAATGTGGGAATTTTTTGCTTTAATTTTTCTCTCGAAATATTTCCATGCACTCGCACATGGAATAATAAATGTGGTCGTTTAAGATCGTTTTTACGCAGGCACAACTCTGAAGTCACAATTCTGGAGGTTGATTCGGTCTCTAAGCAGTATAAATTCCCTGAAAGTCTCGGATGCACAGCCCTCCGTCCAGATATAACTCTTTACTCACTATCTCGGAAGGTGGCTCTTATTGTAGAATTAACTGTTCCATGGGAATCAAATATCCCAAAAGACCACGAGTACAAATTAAATAAATACCATGATCTTTCAAATGCCGTAACCCGGAACGGCTTTACTGTTCACCTTCACGCGGTGGAAGTTGGCGCTCGTGGCCTGCCGGCTAAATCTCTATTTCACCTCTTTAAAGATCTTGGCCTTTCCAGAAAAATAATCAACTCTTTCTCGGAAAAATTATCACATGTGGCAAGACAGCTGTCCTAAAACCTACCACAGCCGTTTCGTAAGTCCAGAATCCACTGCTCACCCCCCAGAAGTGTAAAAAAATAGTATTATGATGGGCCCGACTCCGGTCGGTGAATTCCATAGCAGCTCCGTTTGTTTTTATTATCTCTAAATTTGTATATGGCTTATGTGAACCAAATGGACCAAAGAGAAATTTGAAATGCTAAATTTGTCTACGGCCCATGTAAATCAAATGAACTATAGACAAATTTAGCATGCTAAATTTGTCTATGACACATGCAAATAAAATAGACCATATTAATTTAGCATGTTAATTTGTCTCTGGCTTATGTTACATATCGAATGAACCATAAGGGCTCTCTAGACGATCAAGCATGCCTGTTAAGCTTCGCGTCGTGGGCTGGGCGAAGATCGTAAACCGCAGGATTTTAATTTTTTTTTTATATTTACCAAAAATGCCTAATTTGTAGTTTTATATCAGGGAGTCACGATAATTAGACGTAATTGATTATTTAATTATTGATTGATTGATTGGTGATTGATTTATTGATGATTGATCGATGATTTACGTCATGTGACTTGACATATGACGTCACGTGAAGATGCCACCTGTGGTATTAAATGAAAAAAATATTTGCATATTTCCTGCGGCTTACGATCCCTTCCAGCCCGTGATGCGAAGCTTAACAAGCATGCTTGATCGTTTATAGAGCCCTATAGTCAAATTTAGCATGCTAAATTGTAATGTAAATCAAATAGACCATATAAAAATTGTCATGATAAGTTTGTCTATATGTAAATCTAATGAACCATAGACAAATTTATTATGCTAAATTTATCTATGGCCCATGTACATTAAATGGACCATAGATAAATTTAGGATGCTAATTTTTTCAAGAATCACTCCACAGAACGAGCAGATTAAAGGCAATTTATTTTTTCTCATCTTTTATGAAACGTTATGTATAGAATTACTGACGCATGTTCGCGTATCAAACATAGATCGTGGGCTATGGATTTACTAGTCCCGCTAATGAAACTATCATCGAGCAATATTATCCACACATGGTATTTTTTTAAACTATTTATTTAGATGAAAAGAAGAGCTTATCAGAGTACTACTTACAGATGGAAGCATCTTTATTTAGGCAACATCGTGAGTCAGTGGATTTGGTTTATGACTATCGGGACGCGTTGTTCCGCACCACTGGCGGTAAAAGAGTTAGAGAACGTAATGTGTTGTAAGTACAAGAAATTTCAAAATGTTACACTTCCTATAGAATTAATTAATTACGGTATTAGATTGACCAACGTCGTACTACATTTTCTGCAGCTGGGATTCTACTATGAAACGCAATGAGTAGGCACTCATAGTTCCAAATATTGATTAATCTTTTTCTATGTATCTGTGATTTTTAGAATTATTAACGTTGTATTGAATAGAATAAACCGCGGCAAAACGAATATTATGCAGTTCTTGAAATGTTATGCAAGACTTTTATGCTTATGGGACCCAAGACTGCAAGATTATAAAAATATTAATGTTCGTTTAGATGCTCTCAAAGCTATTGTTTCAGAAACGCGTATTGACAAGACAATAAAATAGCTTAAAACGAAGAATAAAAATAACAGAACCGCATACAACAGAGAGGCCTACAAAATAGGAGAATCCAAAAAGTGTGGTACTGGTATAAATGATATCTACAAGCCCCCAATTAGCTTGGTTTTCTACCCCATACAGCATTTTGAAGCCAGTGACTGAAGGGAGAAGCAGCAAATATAACCGTCTCTGGCAAACCAAGCAATAACTCCAAGATTCATATTAATATATTTGATGGAGAGATGGAAAGGTCCTGCTTAAGAAAGACGATAAGGGTAAAACTATTATAGTGAGATCTCTCGATGATATTAAGTCCCTTGTGAAGTAAACGCTCTTTCTTACTTGCACACCTACCTACATTGTTTACTTAAAGTCAAAATAGATTCGATTGAAAATAGTATAAAAGAGCTATTCAATTCCGTAAATTTATTCCATTAATTCTTTTCATAGCTAAATACCTAAAAATGTAAATCAATCGTCGTGTAACTCATATTAATATGAGATCCTCAATATTAAATTTTCTTAAACTGCAACAAATTCTACACTCCAGCAAAAACCCTCTTGATATTATTTTTATTGCTGAAGCGGGAATACCGATAAACCTAGCTCATATGTACCCTTTGCCTATTTATACAATGTATTCAGAGTTACGCGAGAAAAATGGGGGTGGAATAATCAGGTATTATATTCGCATAATACGCGAAATAAAGAGGACTTGCGTCATTTTAAGGTGCGTCTGAGTAAGGTTCGGAATAGCTTTCTCTGCCAATCTTACTTATTCTACAACAAACTTCCATTAAACATCAGGGGCCTTGGGGAGGTTCACTTTAAGAAAAAGGTACAGGGTATTTTGACTAAAAACCCCATTTATAGCATTGAGGATTTCGACAACATCAATTTTTCGCAGCTCTATTGACCTACTTGACTATTATTATTCCTTATTCTTTCTATTATTGACTATTTTACAATTGCGTTTTTTTTTCTTCTTCAAACTATTGGCTATTGACAATAATTATTATTACTGATTTGTTTTTATTTGTGTTTTTTCTTTAAAATATCTTCCCGTATGATAATTTGGGAAATTATCCAATATTTATTTGATTATTTAGTACTTAGGATTATATAGAAAATTAGATAGAAAATTTTACGAAATTACTTAAGAATTTTGATTGAAAATATTGGAAAATGTTGTTTCCTCTACATAGAAAATCTGCGCTTGGATGTTCAACGTTCATACCTTGCAATACTGACGTTCATATGTTATACCTTAATAGGTATTTATTTAAATATTATACTTGTTATTTTCATTACTTTTGACTTAACCAAGTGTAGGAACTCCTATCAACTGGTTTGAAATAAATAAATAAAATAAAATAAAAAATAACAATTTATTTAAATTCACGCGACACACATACACAGAAAACCGTACTTTCGAAAACTTAATAGGCACCATTAAAACACCTAATAAAATTGTGCTCTCTGTGTATTGTATAAGCCACCGAAAACAAATAAATACAAGTTTGTAGAGAAGCTTCACCAACTGATTAATGAACTACCGCATTCTGATAACTTGTTTATAATTGGAGACATGAACATCGACCAAAAGGTACCGACTGCATTGCGGGATGATTATCTCGATATGTTGCATGCGTGTGGTCTGATGAGTGGGGCCTCTGATTAAATGAGAATCGAAACAAGAAACGGAAAAATAACAAAATCATGTATTGATCGCATTTTTGCGCGTATCCATTCGTTGAACCGTTCGCAGTCGCTGTCGATACGGTACTGGCAGACCACCGAATGACAGCGACAACCTGTACCAAAACCTGTATTGGCGGAGAGTGTATACAGGCTGTTCCAAAATTTGTTACTAGGACTAATCGAAAAAATCTGAATAGTGAATTGTCGAAAACAGATTGGACCAAAACTAACGAAATGGACGATCTTCCAATAATTTATAATTACTTAACTATAATACGAACTATTTATAAAATGGCGGCAAGAAAATACTAATCAAATGTTAAGACTAGAATACAATATAGGACGAAATAAAACAAACAAAATAATATAATAGAATAGAAATGATTATTACCAAGCGGAAATAAATAAGAACAGGGGCAATACTAGAAAACTCTGCCAATTTTTAAATAAAATAAATGGAATAATAATTCGATCAACAGACGAAGTAATTATAAATACATTTAGCTCACAAACTACAAATGAAAAAGTTATAGCTAATCTTTTTGCACACGAATTTGATGCAAATGGTAAAAATTCCTTCTAAACTGTATTTTAAAACAAAAATAAACATAGAAAAACGAATTCAGCCGATGTTAGCATTAATTTTCAAAATGTCACCACAGACAAAAAAAAACAATTGATAAGCTTAACTCCAAAAAATCTGCATGGATGGATGCGATACAGGCTATAGACATAAAAATGTTGAGTGATAAAATATAATGAATTTGGTGGTAATTGACTGTAATTGACTATAAACTCGATACTTATTCTAAGTGTAGAGGCTTTTTTTTGATGTCACAGTCAAACCAGATCTGGTTTTGGTAATATATCTAATGTAATAATACAGTATTAGTAATACTGTATTGAAATTAAACGAAAATGTAACAAAGACATTCCAAATTGGATACTTATGTTCTAGGGGCTATTTGGTTTAATTTTTTATTTTTATTTTTTGATATTTTAATTTACATTCAAGATTGTTATATTTTTTTACATATTTCTTCCATGCAACATCGTTGCCCTGCTTCTAGGCGATACTGAAAGAACATTTTCTAACAGATAGTCTAACAAAACCTTTGTAATATTATTCATTTTATGTAAGTGGGTATTTTTTTTATCCGTAGATCCTATGTATCTATTATTATATATATAAATAATATTTTATATGTATATATGTATATATATGTATGTATTGATGCACATTAATATATATATATATATATATATATATATATATATATATATATATATATATATATATATATATATATATATATATATATATATATATATATATATATATATATATATATATATATATATATATATATATATATATATATATATATATATATATATATATATATATATATATATATATATATATATATATATATATATATATATATATATATATATATATATATATATTTATATTTGATAAGGTTTTGTAAATAATCCGTTCATAGGATGATGATTCGCAGTAAAATAAAATTAGTAAAAGCTACTTGAACAGCAGCGAAGGAAATCCCAGCTTGGATTGGGAAACGCTTATGTTTGAATGAGATATACTTACGGATGTGCACGACTTTCGATTGTGCATGTTAGTTTATGGGTCCCTTTACCGTCGACGAACGATCACTCATCATCCATATATCTCAAAAATCGAGCTTTTCCTTTTGCAACACAAAATGCCTCCAATTGAGGCGAATTAAAGCGAAAAAACTAAAATAAAACACTTTGATCACATCGGCAAGGCCGTTTCATAAATGGAGGATGACGTTTCGAAATAATTCAAAATTTCGGACGTTTCCAACATTTAAAATATGACATTATTAGGCTGCGTTAGTTATCAACGAGCCATTAAATCGAAATAAAAATATATATAAAAATTTTATATTTTTATGTGACAAACCCTAATTTCAGGCCACCTACGTTGAAAATAAAATAACTTTGATCGTCAGAGGCTCAGTACTCTTACTTTCCACGCATGCCTCGTAATATAAGCAAATAAATGATTCGACCAATTAAAAAACTTTTACAGGAATACTAATACTTTTGCAGAAGCCAAATCATGTTTGCGAAAGCAAACATGTTGCCATTTCATGGTCTGCTCATATATTAATAATCGATTTCTGATTACAAATCCGACACTTTTAAGAAGCGGATCTTTTTTGTGTGTATGCATGTTTCATTTTACATTTCAATGGGGAGATTAACAGAACTGAGACCCATCAGTAGCGGCAAAATTACTATACACAAAAAAACTTCCGATTGCGGGTCAAGACGTTACCAATTAGTGTTCCGTACCAACTCTTGTGGCATTGTGGGGTCTATATTGCATCGTATCTTAACCTTTTTAGTCGGTGATCTGAAATTAAATCAAGAACTAAATAATATTAACTCATTTACAACTACCGATCTTTATAAAGATCAAAAAAAGTATGGGGAATAGCCTCAATTTAAAAATATTAACGAGCAGATACCAATCGCCGCAGTGATCGTTTGACAGTATTTCGGTGCATAGATAATTATCTTATTATCATATTTTTGAAGTACTTTTCTATTTCAATTCGTATTAGCGTAATTAACTCTCACTAGGTATGTCTTCAAAACGGTAAGTGTTTACAAATAAGCTCGTGATTGAAATTTATTTTATGCACGTTTATTATAAATTTATGACCTAGATAGATATAGATTATATAGATAAATATAGATAGATAGACAATAAAGCCTTTTTCATATTAATAACTGTGTTTCTTTAATTTAAAATATGTTACAATCGATAAAGTAGTAGTTATATGAGCGTTAACCTACCTACCGATTACTACTGATTGTTGAAACGATCCGCATTTTCCGAGCTTTCCTGAAAAGTCGTTTTTTTTGTTAGTATTTTTCCATGTTTAATTTATGCATCAAGGTAATAATACTAAAAAAACTACTGTTATACGAGAAAAAAAAAGTTTCAGTAACAACTGGGTTAAATTGATAAGATCTATAATTTAAAAAGTCGTTTGATATTATATTATTATTTCATTTTGAGCCAGGATACTGTATACGGAGCGCCACCTATAGTGCGTTGCCATACTTCTATACCACGAACGGCACTATATTGAACATAATATATATTGAGAAGGTTAATGAATTTTTGGAACTATGCGTGCTATAACGATGGCACCTACATATTGATGCTTTATGTGTTAAATTGGGAAGAGCGTGCTATGCACTCTATCGCATCGCTTCGTTTCTCGATTTATCCGCGCTGCTCATGTGTTACTTTGCATACGTTTATTCACTGCTAACTTACGGCGCGGAGTTATGGGGGCGAGCAGCCGACAGGCAGAGGGCTTTCGTTATGCAGAAGCGTGCAGTCCGCACAATAGCGCGTGTGGCGCTTGATACGCCAGCTAGGCCTCTGTTTAAAGATTTCTGCATCATGACGCGGCCGTCCATTTATATAATGGAAGTAGCGCTGTTCGTTCGCTGAAATCTAGCCGATTTTGAAGTGAATGGTGTGCATCATCACTATCCAACAAGATCCTGTAGCATGCTACGTTCGGTAAGTCATGCGTTATCCAAGTCGGAGAGGCTAGCCTATATCGCCGGTCCAGCGGTTTACAACAAACTCAGCGAGCACATTAGGCAGGCGCAATCTCTTGACGTGTTTAAGAGACGCCTTAAAAGATACCTTACAGATAAGGCGTTTTACTCACTGTAGGAATATTACTCGAGTGAAGTCTAAAATGCTTTGGTGGCTAAAGTATTTAATGATCTCTTTGCTTTTTGTCTTGTATTTATTCTTTTGACATTATTCTTGTGTTTTTTTCTTCGTTTTGTTTTGTTTATTTTGTCTTTTTTTTACGATAAAAAAATTTTTGTTTGCTAATATGTTTGAATGTTTGCTAATCTGTATCTGACCTGTTTAATTATGATAACTTTAATACTTTCTATTAGTAAATATTTTCTTTATTATTATTACGCTAAGGTTAATTTATACCTTTTTATAATCTTCATTTCATCTTTCATCTCATTTTCATTTTCATTTTGTCCTCATTTTATATTTTAATTCCCATTTTATTTTATATTTTACTATTTTTTATTTTTTATAATTAGGTTTGCTAATCTAAATACTAGCTAATTGTACATATTTTTTATCATTACGTGATGATTAACTATTTTATATTAATAATTTTACTTTGATTGTCCAGCTTGTAAAAATTAATTAAAACTCTTAGTGTATAAACTCTCTCAAATTTTCTATATTCTTTGTTGCTTAGATTTTATATTGTTTCACGCATATATTTACAACAATTTAAATGCCCGCCTTAGAACAGGCTATTGCCTAGTTGAAATAGGACACTGGCACACGTAGACATTGAAATAGGATCGCAGGCAACAGTTTCTGGCATAAAATTTTATCAGTATTTTCCTACTGGATTCGCCTATTACATTGTAATTTTATATTTCCATTTACTGTAGATAATTGTAAATTACCAAATAAATAAATAAATAAATAATAATGTGCGGTGGGGCTGTATCGACGATCGTTCGTCGTGTGCAGTATTTTCCTTATTACATCTCGGCTCACAAAAACGATATTTGGGTGATTATTCTCGTGGCAGCTTCAGGTGGAGGCGGTATGTTCAAAGATTGGAAAGATTTCGCCTTGCCTCACAATGCAGCGCCAGTAGCTATGAATTTTTAACTTGCAAAGTACATTCATAAGGAAAAAACTCCTTTCGTTGCATTTTTTCTGGTGACGTTAGGGACAATTTTTATGCTATTTTTAATAATATGACAATTACACAATTGCAATGTGGAAAAATAGATGATGAAATCATATTTATTTCAAGAAAACATCAGCAAACAAGTAAATATATTGAAATAACTGCAGTATAGGAACCTCTCTCAAAAAAAAAAAATATATAGACTAATAGATTGTTTCATTTTGATGCTAAATCTGGTAGAAAATTGTGTCGGTCGCTATAAATAAGCGAGATATAGGCATTCAACATTTAAATTGTTGTAAAATAAACAGGCCAAAATAAAAAAAAATAAATTCACCACGCTTCACCACGGACAAATTATTTTGCTAAATTAATTTTCCATATAATTCTCACTGTACTCGGCCTACCGGGTTTATTCCTAACGGCCGCGAAGAGAAAAAATGAAAAAAGAAACTAAACTGTCAAATGATGGATGGTCAATACGCCATCGCGTAACACGGCATTTTATATTGAAGACGTTGCTTTCCCCTTACACGAAAGCAAGGGGTCGCCGCACATACCCTATAACACTCGGGATGACATAACTATTCTAACAATACCACACACCTCTAAATCGATTCAAGCGTTTAGAAGTTATGATGGAATAAAGAAACGGAAAACATACATAGATTAACACTGAACACATAATACTCTTTTTGTCGGGCAGTCGTGTAAAAAGGCAACATCGTCTTATGCCGAGGATAAATCGCGCATCTAACTAGACTGGAGTCTGTATGTGGATGTGTGTAAGTGTTTTCTGTATTTATTCTTTGAACATTGAATATAATTGTTTGTTTCCTCTTTTGAAAAACTTTATGGCACACATAATAGAGTACAACATAGTGGCAATATCTTATTCAAAAAACATTTTTTTAATTCCAAGCCAAAAACTGTGCCAAATCTATCACCACCAAATCTAGTCTACTGTTTCTTTTTTCGACTCTGGCGAATAAAATATTGTGCTTTCATTCAAGAACTTGATGTTAACAACAATAAACCCAATCGATTTCCTCTTTGCAACTGTACCATTAACTGAGTTCGGGTTGGCCGTGATTTATGTATAAGGCGGCCACCAACGGCGAAAGCAGCATGCTTTAAGACAACGCCCGCGCCGAATTTCGCGCCCATTTCAACATTAATCTTAATCATTTGTCAAATACCACCAGAGTGGTTAATTAGGGTTATTGAATTACTTTTTGCAAAATTTTGTTTTTACGATGAATGGGAGAGATAAATTGCGCGATGGGGCAACGTAGTAAAACGTAGTAAAATATTTCATTATTTTATATATAATATCTTCAATATAATTTTAAAAAGATTTACGCTATTGGTAAATAAGTTAATAGTAAAAACAATCTTGTTTTACATGCTCTGTTCCGAACCAACACTGGGTGCAGCAGGCATGTCACAGTGGAACTTAAAACTGGCTATCATAATTGAATGCCATACAGAATTTCTAGTTTGTGCTGTTGACCGTTGAGGAGTCGCTCGTCGGGAGCCAACCCTGGGAGCAGCAGCCATGTCATGGAGAAATTTAGAATGAGCTATCATAATTGAATGAGTATTCTGTATTTCGTTTCTGTTCTGTTGACTGTTGAGGAGTCCGGGAATTATGATAGCCCGTTCTAAATTTCATCGCAAAAGGTTTGCTGCACCCAGGGTTGATTCGAGACAGAGATTTTTTATAAAAGCTTATTTAAAAAAATGTGTTTTTAATATTAACCTATTTTTTTTGCCATTTATCTTAGCTTTATCCAGATTGCACAACATACTATCGCGATATACTTACCATAATTTTAAAATTTTCATATTATTATGTATATATTTATAATCAGTTCGATTATGATAATCTTACGGACATATTTTTCAATGGTTGATTGTGTAGGTCAAACTAAGCAAGACATTTTTTGTTTTAGTTTTATACGGACTTTATTCTGAAGGAACATGTTTTGGATATTGAGATTTTTTGTCCAAAAGATATTACAAGATAAACTGGCTTGAAATTCATCTACAAGTTCTTTTTGATTTAAACAACGTTATCTAAGTTTAACTTTCGGGTATTTTTTTCCTTTTCTCAGTAATAAAGCCCTTATCACAAAAAGTTATAATCTTCGAATAATCTTCCTTACTAAAATAACTCCTGCTTTCAAAAAACCTTTTTTTTCAGAATAATATCAAAACTAGTATATCAAGTATATATTTTTTGGTTTGATACCCGGAAACACCGTTTGAAAAACATGCCGTACGCTTATCATACCCTGTACATAACAGGTAATATTTATAATAATATCTTGATCATGACCAGCGAGGCAACTTTCAATACGATGGAAACTGTTTTTTTTTATAAATTACGGTACTTGCCCCCAGCAATTGTTCACGTCGACAGCTCGTATTGGTGGTTTAAAAGTATAGCGCGAAATATTTAAAAATATTAAGCGACACACACACGCGTGCCATTATTAAGGCATAAAGCAAATAAAATGCCATGGGTAATACTTTTCATATGAAAGTTTACACTGGTCTCGAATATTTGGATTTTTGTTGTATATATGCAAAGATAATATACATTCATTGTCGCTAATGTTTACAAGATGGTTAATGTTTCATTTTAGGCTACGTTAAATAGTATTTTTTCGTATAGAATCGCATTCAAATAAAATGTACGAAAACTGGCACTAAAACACTAGCACTAAGTACTAAAACAAATTGAATATATTTTACTTAATTACAGCTAATAGGTAAACTGTACAGGGATTTGTTTTCCTTTTACTTAGAATTTACTTATTTTGTTTAGCCTACTTTATTATTTAATCAGAAGTTAAATGTTATCTTCATTAATTTGGACATTTATATTCGTTTTTTTTATTTAAAAAAACTCTATGATAGTTTAAATTGATTTTTTAAACTTGTTTTATATTTAATTGATTTGTACTTCTTTATTTTGTATTTAGATTTCTTTTATACGTTCTATTTCTCTTTTTTATTTATTTTATTTCTATAAGTAATGCAAATATAAAATGAGAGCAAACAATTTCAGGTAAACATTTGTTTTTGAATGTACTGCAACAATATCGTGTTTATAAAAAGGCATATATTCCATTTATGCACAAATAATAAAATTGCAAAACCATATTAAAAATGACTGAATACCTTGAGTTAGAAGTGGAAAATTAAAATGTCAGCAAATAAATTCAAATCAGAAAAAAAAAAATTAAAATAGTCAAAATTAGAATATGAATTTAAATAAAATAGTCCTGCATTTTACTTATAACTGAGATAAAATAGTGTTAAAACTAAATCAAATTATGTCTTAATATACGTTAAAACAAAAAATAATAATAATTAAAAAATACAATAATAATAACAATATAACACAATATAATATAGGATTCAAAATATTCAAATGTCCAGGTTAGAATATAATGTCCAATATTTTTTTTATTCCTTGTCTTCCCTCTTTTACAAGCCAGTTTCTTAGCAGCCTTTTAAAGTAGGTCTTATTTTGCGCCGAATTTATGTCGCTAGGAAGAGCATTGATAGACCTTTGTTCAGACAAATGTATACCTAAATTTAGACGGTATAAATTACGGCTAAATGTAACATAAAATGATAATTCCTAATTTGTACTATATTTTTTTAATTTGTGCTCTTGCACTTGAATGTGTATGTAACCAATAAATAAATAAATTTTAGACCTAAAGTTGAATTTTATTCCGATGTAAGTAAGGAAAGAGTAGTAAAGAGACTAACTACATAATAATATAAAATCGAAGACTATCGCGGTTGTTTGACATTATAAATAGGATAGAAAACGAATTTACCGCGTGAAATTTGTAGGACCCGACGTTTCGGTGACGTTGCAGCCGCCGTTGTCTAGGGTAGACTGGAGAGCTGTCAGTCCGTTGTTTTGCGGGTAGGCCGCAAACCGCTGCCGCCACTGCGTAGGTTATAACGGTGGTGGGGGGCCGGGCTCGGAGCGCGGGAATTTTTAAAATCCGTCTTGCACACAACACTCACTGTATCCTGTTTTACGTCTTTGCGTTCGGCGTTCGGCGGCGGGAACATTTTAAGAAGAGGGTTCCACGTAGAAGAGAGTTTGTAGCCGTCATCTCTATTGAAGTTCGGAGTTCTTCTTATTTCAATGGCTTCCCGGATCATGCGAGGAAAGTAGAATTGTTCCTTGGATAGAACAATGGGATTTTGAAACTGCATCCAGTGGTTACTTCTGCTATCCAATATATGTTCGCAGATCGCCGATTTTTCTCGCTGAACGTTTTTAACAGCTTTGATGTGTTCTGTCAGTCGCGTGGCTATGGGCCGTTTCGTTTGTCCAACGTAGGCTAGACCGCAGCTGCATTCGACTTTATACACACCCGGGGTTTGCAGTGGTATTACATCCTTTACAGGCCTCAAAAATCGAGCTATATACAGGCTGTTATTACTGCACGGGCTTTTTTTCTGTGGGAGAATCAGTACAACGTGGTAAGCAACTTTTGGAAAAAACCAAAAAAATATTTTTTGTTTTTTTTTTGTCATTTGAAATTTTTGAAGAAGTTGACTGTTAAATAAAGGTTTGAGAAGTGTTTGAGCGCGCTTCGCCATCTAGCGGTAGGTAATAAGTCGTAAATAAACAATATCAGTGACATTTTACCAACCGCTAGAAAGCGCGTCGCGATCACAGCTTTTCATACTATTTAATCATAAATAAAAAAAAAAACAAATTATATATATATATATATATATATATATATATATATATATATATATATATATATATATATATATATATATATATATATATATATATATATATATATATATATATATATATATATATATATATATATATATATATATATATATATATATATATATATATATAATTTTCAATAATATATAAAATTAGATTCATGAAAAGTTACTTATCTGGGGTCCTGGTGGACCAGAAACATTTTACCGATAGTTAATGTCCTCTTTAAATACTTAGGGCAGCAGCACCTGTTTCCGCAATTGATAACTTATGATGTTCTTAGTTATTGCAGCCGAATTATTGTATGCCCTTGGATGTAATAAGTATAGGAGGATGGTCTCTGTAACAGAAATGGATGTTAGTAACTTATTTTAGAAGAAATTATATGACTGAGAATATTTCGACACTAGTCGTATTCATCTCTATGACATTTCTGATAGAACAATTTTTTCAAAATTTAAATTTAAAAAAAACTGAACATAGAGAAATGGGTTAATTATATTTTGCAATATCGTTATAAATACACTATAACCGACCTTGAAAAACATTATTATTAATGATGTTTAAATGAAAAATATTAATAAGCTTTTAATGAATATGTCTGAACAAATATAATTACTGTATTAATTTTGCCTATTCAGACCGGGACCCTTGCAAGCGCCTAAAGTATTTATAAAAGCCAACTCCCAAGATTTAACGTCTCTTTCTTTAGCGTTATCGCCAAGGCACTTAATAATTTTTACTTTAAAACAATTATCAAAAGTTAAATTGTGTGCCTTAGCATGCAATGCTATTGGAAGTTGACTTTCATTGCCTACGCTGGCCCTGTGATTATTTAACCTAATGCTAAGAGGTGTAGTTGTTTCCCCAATATAAAATGCATTGCAGGTCTGGCAAAGTAATTGATATACAATATTTTTTGAAATGCAACTACTATTAAAAGGAACTCTGTAACTGTTGGGAGTGTTTGGACTAGTAAAATAAATGCTTCGATCTAATAAAGGACATGTTTTACAACGTTATCGACCACAAGGCTGTAACCCCAAATTTTTGTTATTTCTAAGATAATTTCGATTATTTTTATTAAGTATTGATTTTAAATTAGGAGGTTTTCGAAATGATAAAATTGGTGGTATATCTAATAAACCTTTGGTTGATGGGTCGTTAGCTATAATAGGGAATAAATCTGCTAAAATAGGTCGCAGTTTCTCAGTGCCAGGAAAATAAGTAGTACTCAGAAAGATTTTATTTTGATTTAAATTTGATACCAATTTAGGTTTAGGTGAAAATTTTGTTTCGGAATTTATTATATTTTTATCTAACAAAGAGGCAGGATAATTTCTTTCTATTAGTGATTTTTTAAGATTAGAAAGGTACTTATCTAAATTTTCTTTATTATTAATTAAACGGTGTCCGCGAATGGACATTGAATATGGAATTGACTTTTTGGTATGAAACGGATGACAGCTATCGAAATGTAGGTATTGCTCTTTGTTTGTAGGTTTTATATGAATTGCAGTTTTAATGGTGCCTTCGGATAGAGTTAGATCAACGTCTAAGAATGTAATTTGATTTTCTGATATAGTGTATGTAAAATCTAAGGGTCCGAAATTATTTAAATCTGTAAGGAAGTCAGTGAGTGTGTCATGTCCATGTGGCCAAAACAGTATAATATCATCAATAAACCTATACCACATTAGTGGTTGTAAATTTTGAGTAAGAAGAAATTTATTTTCTAATAACCCCATGAAAAGATTCGCATAAGAAGGTGCCATTCTTGTTCCCATTGCTGTACCTTTAATTTGGAGATAAAATTCATCCTCAAAAGAAAAAGCATTCTTAGTGAGGACGAATTCAGCCAACTTACAAAGAAAATTTGTAGAAGGAATTTGGGGGCTGGGCCTTTGATTTAGGTAATGGGAAATTAATCTTAAAAAAAATCTTAGCATTAGGTTAAATAATCACAGGGCCAGCGTAGGCAATGAAAGTCAACTTCCAATAGCATTGCATGCTAAGGCACACAATTTAACTTTTGATAATTGTTTTAAAGTAAAAATTATTAAGTGCCTTGGCGATAACGCTAAAGAAAGAGACGTTAAATCTTGGGAGTTGGCTTTTATAAATACTTTAGGCGCTTGCAAGGGTCCCGGTCTGAATAGGCATAATTAATACAGTAATTATATTTGTTCAGACATATTCATTAAAAGCTTATTAATATTTTTCATTTAAAAATCATTAATAATAATGTTTTTCAAGGTCGGTTATAGTGTATTTATAACGATATTGCAAAATATTATTAACCCATTTCTCTATGTTCAGTTTTTTTTAAATTTAAATTTTGAAAAAATTGTTCTATCAGAAATGTCATAGAGATGAATACGACTAGTGTCGAAATATTCTCAGTCATATAATTTCTTCTAAAATAAGTTACTAACATCCATTTCTGTTACAGAAACCATCCTCCTATACTTATTACATCCAAGGGCATACAATAATTCGGCTGCAGTGAGCAATAACTAAGAACATCATAAGTTATCAATTGCGGAAACAGGTGCTGCTGCCCTAAGTATTTAAAGAGGACATTAACTATCGGTAAAATGTTTCTGGTCCACCAGGACCCCAGATAAGTAACTTTTCATGAATCTAATTTTATATATTATTGAAAATAATTTTTAAAAAAAAAATTGACACCCTTAAAATATCAATATATATATATATATATATATATATATATATATATATATATATATATATATATATATATATATATATATATATATATATATATATATATATATATATATATATATATATATATATATATATATATATATATATATATATATATATATATATATATATATATATATATATATATATATATATATATATATATATATATATATATATATATATATATATATATATATATATATATATATATATATATATATATATATATATATATATATATATATATATATATATATATATATATATATATATATATATATATATATATATATATATATATATATATATATATATATATATATATATATATATATATATATATATATATATATATATATATATATATATATATATATATATATATATATATATATATATATATATATATATATATATATATATATATATATATATATATATATATATATATATATATATATATATATATATATATATATATATATATATATATATATATATATATATATATATATATATATATATATATATATATATATATATATATATATATATATATATATATATATATATATATATATATATATATGTATATATATATATATAATTTCTTTTTTTTTCAGTTTTTTTAATTTTTTCAATTAAAAGTTGCTTATTTCGTTGTACTGATTTACCCACAGAAAAAAAAGCCCGTGCATTAATAACACTGGCTAACACGTATGATGAATTATTACGTACAAAAATTTCAATACTGAAATGAGAGCAATGAGTTTGTATTTTTGTCTATTTTTTAGATCCTGTAGAAATAAAAGCGACTTATCCGTAAATGACATCGTTTCTGTAATTGTTGAAATATAAATAAGCAAGTTTTTTTTTGTGCGTTCAATGATCGACTCTAATGAATAGAAAAGATTTATAACTGGGAAAATAAGTACGATTCGATTGCACCTCCTGCTCACCCACCCACCGCATAATCCTTGACAGGCTCGAAATTTCTTGATCAGCATCAATAATAGACCAGATTTAATAAATTCCATAAACTGATAAAATAGGCCCTAAAAATATTCACTGCCTCCCCGACCATAACACAAATATTTTGACAAGTCTAAGGGGCTCTCTAGACGATCAAGCATGCTTGTCAAGCATCGCGTCGCGGGCTGGGAAGGAATCGTAAACCGCATTAAATATGCATTTTTTTTATATTACCAAAAATACCCTATTTTGTAGTTTATACCAGGGAATCACCTCAATTAGACGTAGTTGATTGATGAATGACGTGACTCCCTGGTATAAAACTACAAAATTAGACATTTTTGGTAAATATTACAAAAAAATATTAGCATATTTCCTGCGATTTACGATCCCCTCCCTGCCCGCGACGCGAAGCTTGTCAAGCATGCTTGATCGTCTAGAGAGCCTCTAAGAGCGGTTTTTGGACACGTTGAAATGTAACGTAAAATGATATATGTGAGTCATAGATGTCATATTATATGTTACGCAAGGTTATTCTGGGTTTAAATATTAATATCTTCGAGAACAGTGTCCGTCCTACTTAATCGGCAAAAATAACAAGTACTTTGGTGCAATGCCGCTCGGATGCTTCGTAGCTGCGCCGAGTGTAATTGACGCTGTAATTACAGTCTTTAAAATTGGAGCAGAGTATCACAACAACTACCTCCTGATCGATGGGCGATCGTTAACAAGGGATTTTCCTTTTTTCCCACCAGCAATCCAAAAAATTCACGGCCTGGGGCAAATTTGTCGACTTTATTATGGCGAGCGGTCGTTATGTAAAAACTGATTTTTGTGAGATATTAAACGAGAAATTGTATTGCTTTGGACGGATAAAGGGCGCCAAAGTCCGTGATATATTCGATATATGAATTACCAATAACGTTAGGTAGAGGCCGCGCAAGCAACGAATCGAATCAATGACCAGACTGATGGATGGTGAAATCCAGCCAAATCTGGCAGTAAGGGCGCAAAGATTGCTGGTGCTCAGTATACCTATATATCTATATATTAATTTAAAACGTATTTTTTTCTGTAACGGCCATATTCAGAGAACGGCTGGGTATAAAAATTTAGTTGAGGCGTCTAAAAAAGCTATCGGTCTGTAGATGTGTCATCAAAAGAGAAAATAAAAAAAGTCACCAAAAGAGTAAACATCTATTCATTTAAAAAAAATACGATGGCATATTGCTGGATTGACAATAAAATATATTTTTTGATTATTCTACATAAAATTTGCATTTCTATTTTTAATATATTATTCTCCCTGACTCTTAAATCACATTATTATATTTTGATTATTTGTATGTAGGTAATATTGAATATAATATTACAGCCATGACAACTATCACAATAGTTATGTTTTAATTAATTAAATTTTTAGCATTTAATTTTGTGACGCATCCAAGTGTAGGAATGCCTATCTACTGGAGTAGTTGATTGTATTGTATTGTAAACGAAAAAAAAAATTTTACGTGTTTTGCCTGTAACCGCCAAATTGAGAGAACGGCTAGGTAAAAATTTGGTTGAATGGTCTAAAAAAAGCTCTGGATCTGTAGATATGTCATCAAAAGAGAAAAATAAAAAAGTCATCAAATGAGAAAAATGAAAAATGATAGTGCCATCCGCTGGATTTCCGCAAGGGGAGGGGAGGGCAGGGTGGTAAATGGTGGAGGGGAGGGGTGAAGTATGGGAGGGGGTAGTTAGGGGTTAGGGGGTAAGTTAAGGGGGTAGGAAGAGGGAAGGATTCGAGGGGGGCGGCAATGGGGGAGAGAGAGAGGGAGGGTGGGGGATAGTTGGAAAGGAGGGTAGTAGGAAGAGGGGAGATTATAGGGGAGGAAGGGGTGAGAGAGAGGGAGGGTTGGGGGGAAGGTTGGATGGCGGAGGAGGGTGAAGGGCAATAAGAGGTTAGGGGGTTTGGCGTGCAAACGGATCGTATGCTTGCCCGGAAAGTCTAGGGGTGACACATTTTCTTTTACTAATTAAATATTTCAATAATTTCACCGCCATCTAGAGTATAGTTGGTAAAGTAAGCTAATTTGGCGCGAAACTTGATGTTTATATTCTGTTACATCGTATGCTTTGCACTTCGATTGTTGCTGTCCGTTTTCTCCGAGACCTTAGTGACATTTCTGATCGTAGATCAAATGAGCAAGGCACCGCAACGTAACCGAACTAATCCTAAAAATATTATTTGTTCATAAATAAGAAGTATGTTTCCTTTTATTTTTTAAACATTACTGTCAATAAACTGACCGCCGATTTCGACGGGTTTCAGATAGTAAGATTTAAAAAACTTACGAAACAAATATACTGAGTGGGTTTTTTGTGACCGGGGAGTAAGAACCCTTAAATAAATTTCCACTATTTATTACCTATTTGCTAATAGTTTATCCTTATGTGGCATTAATATAGAATGCATACAACAAGTGAAGACAACGCACAATCCAGAGTGAACACACACCTTCAATGTTTTAGTCCCAGCAATCCCCAATCATTTCATAACCTTCTTTTCGTTTCATTTCATAACCTAATTGTCGTCGTATAACACACTTAAAGAAGTAATAAACTTCAATTTAAAATAAACTAATACAAATATATGTCAATAACTAATGTTAGGGTTACAATATACCATATAATGGTTGGTCGATTATTACCATTTATTCGCTAACATGCTGCTTGTGAATACCAGTGTCATATGCAAGGAAAAAGGTCATTGCTGCACCAGTAATAAAAATCGGTTGTGTCACCCCAAAATTTCCCGGCAAGCAGACCCCCCCCCCCCCCCCCGCCGCCCCCTAACCCTACAACCCCTCAAACCCAAACACCTCCATTCGAGCCCTTCCCCAACCCCCCTTCCCCCATCCCCCTGTCTAACCCCTCCGCTCTCCTCCACCTCCCATACCTTTCCCCTCCCCCAACCCCCACCCTCTCCCAACATCTCTCTCCCTACACCAGCCCTTCAACTCCCCCCTTTCCCCCCACCAACTACTCCTCCTCACCCCCTTTCCCAACTACCCCCCTCCCGCCCACGAATAACACAAACTTTTGCGTGTTTATCCGTGATAGCAGTGTTATCTGGTGAATGTGAAGAACTTCTAGAATCTCAGGTAAGGGTAAGTCAGGTAAGTCAATCTTAATAAAAATAACCAATTTAAAATGATGTTGCGCTAGGGTGGTAATGATATATTTCGTTATTAATTTATTTTAGGTAATCCCCCATAATAGAGAGCAACAATTTGACGAGGTTCAGCTTAGCAGGAGCAACGAGGAATGGGTTGCCAATGTGTGCAATATTACTATGAGCCTAATAAAGCGTGACACGAAACCGGAACAAAACCTTAATCTACCAAACCAACGAAAAACCTCGACGCGGTGTGGATTCCTGGCTAAAAATGGATCAGTTATCGATTCCAGCGGGATCATAACGTTAATAATACTTAAGTTTTAGTTAATAATACTTAAGTTTAATGACAAATTTAAAAAAACTACTTAGAAGAGTGAGAATTATGGTTCATGGTGATGTACCAAAGTCGAAACTACATTAAATCCGTCCAAAACTAACTGAAACGAAACGGAGGCATCCTCTAGAACGAAAAGCTTATATTCCCCAGGATTGCCCCCCATATTATGATTCGCTGCCAGATTAAAGTCATCGCAGATAAATGCCAAGATTATTGTTGTTATATTATTTACTTTTTACGTTAATATCACGTCATGGTACATAAATGTATAAAATTCTCACTTCCAAATGTAAAGCAAATAGGGCCAAATATTATCATAAAAAATGAGCGCCTAGAACTGGTCGATTCCACTGTATTCCTTGGTATCACTTTAGATAAAAAGCTACAATGGGGCCCACACATTAAGAAATTGGGCTAAGTTCTGCGGCATATGCTGTAAAAAAAATTCGTAATTTAACAGATATAGACACCGCGAGGCTGGTTTACTTCAGCTATTTTCACAGCTTGATGTCGTATGGCATCTTGCTGTGGGGTCATGCTGCTGACGCTGATAAAATATTTATACTACAGAAACAAGCCATCCGCGCTATTTATAAATTGGGTGCTAGACAGTCGTTACGCAGAAAATTTAAAGAAATCAATATTTTGACACTTGCATCTCATCACATCTATGAAAACTTAATGTATGTGCACTGTTTTTAAAAAACTCTGATAGGCATGGTGTCAATGTGGATTCGCGCTTGTGGATTCTATTTTGCGGTTATAAAAACTAGAAAAATAACAAAATAATAAAATAAAAAATAATAATAATAATAATAATGATTATAAATTTAAAATAGAAATCATTAAAAATATATATAT
Source organism: Micropterix aruncella (assembly GCA_944548615.1). Taxonomy (NCBI): domain Eukaryota; kingdom Metazoa; phylum Arthropoda; class Insecta; order Lepidoptera; family Micropterigidae; genus Micropterix; species Micropterix aruncella. The sequence continues at coordinate 3,032,402 of OX155966.1, forward strand.
TTTAGATCTTTCCTGACACAACCTGACACAACCGTGGCACTCTAGTGTGACTCCCGAAGTGAGCTCGCCTTAACACAGGGGTGCCTAGCAAGGCGGGCTCGGCTGCTCTTTGCTTAGCATAATAGAAATATTACCATTTGCGTTTAACGTATGCCCTATGTAACCTAGGCTCAGACAGATGTATAATGCGTATATAACTTTAAAAGCATACGGCGGCATTGTATAAATTGACATTTTATTTTCTGTTGTGCTCATGAATTTGAATGTATATGTATATGTAAATAAATAAATAAATACTAGAAATAAAAATAAACTTGCTGACCATAAAAGTCGACTTTCCAAAACCACAAAATCATTCAAAGGGCAATGTATACGCTTCTACAAAAAGTCCCAGTAAACATGCAAAATTTATCTGTGATACAATTTAAGTCATTTATTAAGAAGAAGGGCTACTATAAAATAAATGATTATCTAGACGACAAAGACCCTTGGAAATAAAATGGTTACCTCGATGTCGATATCACGTTATATGTCACAATAATTTCTTATAATGTCACAATATCTTAATTTTTTATCATTTATGTATGTTTGTATGCATTATTGACGTCAAAAAGTTACGATTTCGTACTATTTTGAATAAAAAACTTATGATTATGATTATGATTAAATAAATATTATATTAGTAAAGTTTTTGTTTGGAAAACAATACGTACCTCAATAAAAAAGGTAATTGAAATTCGTAACATAGCGTAACTCACTAAACATGAATAATAAAAGATAACTAACTAGATACATTTAAAAGGTATTTTTATTTAAGAATTAATTACTAAAACACATTGTTTTTGCTTATAAAATAACAGGAACCGAATGGCAAAACCTTAACCTTTTACTTATTTGATTCTGTCACCCAACTGGGACTAGCCTGTTCTGGGATCTCTAAGTTTACAATAAATTATGTTAAAGTTTTAGTGAAATGTTTATAAAACTAAATTTCCCTAAAACATGGTCCTCAAAAAAAATCCTAATTTAATTAAAATATATTTGCATTGAAAATTTAAAACTTGTTTTGCTATTAAAGAAAGAAAGCAGTTTTTTCTCTCTCCCGAAAAGTCACCAGAAATGAGTTACGCTATGTTAAATCTTAAGCGACGATATGTCACTTATCGTTTACATCATATGTTCATCTACACCTTTTAAAATATTCTGTATCCAAAATGAATCACTCTGTAGATATCTCGGTTTACTCTACTACCTAGATAATCTCGTGAATATTTTTTATCAGATCATTTCATTTAAATACTCAATGCTTTCATCAGCAAATGTGGAAGAAAAAACCCTAGTATGAAGTGTCTGCTTGAAAATCAGCCAAACAAGTCCAACCTCCGTTAGCAGCGACCCTCGGGAATAAATTTAAAGGGCCCCACACCGGATCTTCGGCAATTATCCGAAATTTTCGTTTAGCACCCGCTAATAATTGCAGGTGCGAAAATGAAATCTGCAATCCGAAGCCGATCTCCATACTTACGTATCGTTATCGACTTCGCTAATGAAGACCTGCGCTACAATTTGCATAGCTTGTGTAAACAAAGTAATTGTTTATTGGCCACTCGATTAAATCCAGTTTGCCCCGTTTCTTGATAACGAAGTCGGTTTTATCGACTTCTGCCTGCATATCGACATTTCGGAATACAGCGTGATATTTTAATAGAATAGTTTTATTGTATGAATAAAAACTTACAAACATTAGACATGCATAAGTAAACAAGTAGCAATTTAGTGTTGAATTACACAAGTAGCATTGAATAATTCAATAGGCATAGCATCCTATTGTCAATTGAATCCCCTTGAATAACTACAGTGTATTTAAGTACTACAAATTAATCCCGATAATAACGATTGCTATGAAAGGAGCTACTACTAGAGTTGTCAACTACAACGGGCGAACTCGTCACCTCAGGAAGTTTTAACGATTAGTCGTTCTATCTCCCTGGAGTGAGCGCAGAAGACTTGGACAAAACAGTCCACCGTCAAGCTCCGCCACAAACCAGTAAGAGGCCAACGCCTTAACCATGAGATAGCCAGGAGTGTTACCCAGCGGGCTTACACTCACGCCTTTACATCCAATTGCGACCAGATTACTCCAGTCTCTCGATTGGTTACGACCACGGACCACGGACCACGGCATCCCTTGCCCGGCTGTGAGGATCGGGTAGCCGATGGTCGTTTCAAGAGCAGTCGCCGTAAGGTCCGCAACCACCCCCGCTCTATAGGAAACAATACAGCTTCCATACTCCCCCGACTGTTAGTCGGAGCTAACGGGCCCATGATGAGTTGGCCACGATGACCCATGTGTTCAGGGTCGGTCACACTCATAGGTCAACACCCATCCGACGGCCTCCACGCACGGGGTGCGAACCTGGGTAGGACACTGGGTCAACCAGTCACCCCTGGGAATCAAACCTCTGGCGCTCCTGGACGGTCTGCGCACCGTGCGGCGCAAGCCAATCGATTGTGCTCTCCGACTAACAGTCTGGGGAGTCTGGGAACTGTATTGTTTCCTATAGCGCGGGGGTGGTTGCGTACCTTACGGCGACTGCTCTTGAATTGACCATTGGCCATCCGATCCTGGTTCAGAGCCGGGCAAAGGACGCCTTGGTCCGCGATAGATTCGGTGTACTGCGTTTCGCCGCTTCGTAAGGGAGAGGACCGCGCAAGCGACCTCGAACTCGGAACCAATCGAGAGACCGGAGAAATCTGGTCACAATTGGAAGTGAGGGCGCGAGTGTCTCGAGCCCGCCGGGTTTATTCCTGGCTAACTCGCGGTAAGGAGTTGGACTCTCACGGGTTGTGGCGTAGCTAGAAGTTGGATTGTTATTGTGCAAAGTCTTCTACGCTCACTGCAGGTCGCTAGAACGACTAATCGTTAAAACGTCCTGTGGTGACGGGCTCGCCCGTTGTAGTCGACACCGCAAGATGTTAGTCAGAGTGCGCAATCGATTGGCTTATGCCGCACGGTGCGCAGACCGTCCAGGAGCGCCAGAATGTTGATTCCTAGGAGAAACTAACCCTAAGGCCAGGCTCGCATTTCATGCGTGGAGGCCGTCGGATGGGTGTTTACCCGTGAGTGTGACCAACCCTGAACAGAATGGGTCTTCGTGGCTATGAAAGGAGCTGTATATAAGTTTGATGGCAGATCGCAAACAGGATAAAATCGCTAGACACATAGTACACTCCAATCACCAAGGACTGCTTCTTCTTTCGAGGATAAAATTGCGTAGATTTTTAATTTTAATAAATAATATAACTTTTTTATGCTAAAACCATATCAATATAATAGTTTTAATATTCTTTATCTCTATGTTTACCGACCTTCATGTTAAACGTATTAACCGATTGAATTAAACATAGATTCCTGAGGGGTCAAGTATGCGGAATGATTCATAAAAAGTGAACCTTTAGTCCGAGGAGCATTTCGTCTGAGTGAATATATCGTCATTGAATATATTTTTTGTCAAAATAGGAATAATAGCAAAAAGCATTTTTGAGGGAACACCTCAAATATTATCATATGACATTAATAATTGACATGTTGGTTCAATTCCGATGACACTTCATTTATTTTTATGGTAAGCATGACCTGATTCTACACCTTGGGTTGGCTCCCGATGAGGGGACTCTTCAACGGTTAAAAGCACAGACGCGAAATTTTCTATACTCATTCAATTATGATAGCTCCGTTCTAAGTTTGACCATGACATGGCTGCTGCACCCAGGATTGGCTCCAGACGAATGTAGTCCTCATCGATTAACAGCATATACACGAAATTTTGTGTATGCGTTCAATTACGACAGCCAGTTCTAAGTTTCGACAGCCCATTCAAGACAGGACTGCGGTACCCTGGGTTGGCTTTCAACGAGGGAACTCCCTAGCGGTCAACAGCACAGACACAAAATGTTGTATACGCATTCATTTATGACAGCCCGTTCTAAGTATTATCATGTCATGGCTGCTGCACTTACAAAAACAAATGTTTTTGTTAAAATGTTGTCTATTTTTATGATAGAAACTGATTACATCAAAGAAATAATACAGAAATATTAGAATGGACTGCGTCACCATTTTCCCTGTCCATCGAATGCAATATTTTTTTATTGAAGAATAGTTTGAGAAGCGTTCAGCGCGCTGCGCCATCTACCACGTAGGTAGGTCAAATATCGCGAATAAACAATATTAGCGATATTCTAACTACCGATAAATAAGCCATCTTCTTCATAGCTTTTTATATTATTTTTCAAGACAAAAAAAAACTAATTAAAAAAACAATAAAAAACATTGTTTTTGTTTTTTTGAAGAAATGTTCTCAAAAATTGCTTATTTCGTCATACTGATTCACCCACTGCAAGGAGTCGCGAATTAAAAACTCACCCTGTATAAATATATTCAATATTCTAAAATATTTTTAACGCTATCCACCCCTTTGCTGCGCTGCGCCTTGTAGTCTGTTGTCCGCCTTTTAAAGTCTCGTATACAGGCAGTGGCTGATTTTTCAATCGTTGGAAAATTGATGATCATTCTCATCGTTTGCGCTTTAATTTTGTCAATTTCCATATAAACCCGAGCGATGGGTTCATAATAAGCCGCAATTTCCGAGTAATTCGCCCAATTACAGCGCGATTTCGCAAATGTGGTCTGGCAACTCTTGCCACCTCCTTCGCGCAGTGCCAATTCATAAAAATGTGGATTGATCGCCCAAGTTAACAGTAAAATGCTAACGGAAAATTATTTCAAACTCGAAATTTTAATACCTAGTGTAACCGGTAAAGGGTTGGTAAGCAGAACACGCTGTTTGACCCTAACCCTAGTTGGCTAGCATTCCTGAACTTCTATGATAAGCTGCCCATTCGACTTTTTGACGATCATTTCTTTAGTATTTTTTAATCAAAATTTTAATATGGTTTAAACAAGATTTATTATACTTATAGGAAATATGGGATATAAATTAGAGATTGTTGTTACTAAAACCAATATTTTTTTACATCGTAAATAACACATACATTTCTTTGAGATCAACAAGGGACTTATACTTTATTTATTTATTTATTTATTTCCTTAATTCAATTTATAATTTACATAAAGAAAATCTTTATCCTAACACTAAAACATTTTATAATAAGTGTAGGTACATATTATACCTAGCTTAGAAAGGAAATTCATCTTTTTGACATATCGGTTTACCACCTCACTAGGTATGAACCTGTGTTGAGGTGGTAATAACATCGGTATATTATTTTGAGACGAGAGGGCAAGTCTTATCTAATACGTTAACAATTTAAAAATTAAAGTTCAAATTAAAAACATCAATAAAATTATACAAATTAAATTAAAATTTATTACAATCTACTAAGTTATATAAAATAATAATTATTTATTATATATTAGATACAAACACATATAAATATGATATGTACCATATGTAAATATTATTATATATTATATATACATATAATATTATATAACATATATATCAATATTATAAATAAATTCATACATATAATATGATAGTATATAAAATAGAGTTATAATATATATAACATGATCACACTCGAGACCTCAATAATTCTTCACAGTCTTCCCTAGATTTATTTAAAAGCCCAGTTACCACCCCTTCCTCCCTCTACTGCCCCCCTTCCATCTCCACTCTACCCACGTTCTCCTAGATCAGGGGCTGAGGACAACGGCGGTTATAACATCGCCGAAACGTTGAATGCTTCAAGGTCCACGTGTTAAAATCCGTTTTTTTCTGATTTAATAAATTCATTCTTGTTCTAGTTCTTTAAATTTTGGGCGCTACTTTACTGAGAAAAATATTGGATTGATTGCTACATTGCCATTTTGTTAGTACAGTTTTATACAGAATAACGATGTTTCAATCGTAATTTAGTTGAATTATAAGGAATTTTTTTGAAACTCCATTACTCGAATTTGTGTCTCAACATTTTTCTCGCGGTTAATACATAAATAGGAGTATAATGCAGTTTCAATATGATTCATGTGTCCGAATGTAACTGTAAGTATACTACTACATGTTGCCATCTTAGTAAAAAGATCCAAGAAATGCGAAGTAATTAAATTACACTATGTTTTAATAGTCACGCCAACACCTTTACTAACAAGTAACGGTGATGACATGAAAATGTTAATTCAAACGTATGGACCAAATTATAAATAGGATAGAAACGAATTTACCGCGTGAAATTTGTAGCACCCGACGTTTCGGTGACGTTGCAGCCGCCGTTGTCCAAGGTAGACAGTCTACCCTGGACAACGGCGGCTGCAACGCCACCGTAACGTCGGGTGCTACAAATTTCACGCGGTAAATTCGTTTCTATCCTATTTATAATGTCAAACAACCGCGATAGTCTTCGATTGTATGGACCACAGTCCACAATTCAAACGTATGGACACATTTACGTAAACCTTGTTAAAACTTGCGTATTTCCGTGTATTACATGGCTATATTTTTCTTAGTATAGACACAGGTATATTTATAATTAAGAATTTTATTAGCCGATTACATTTGCTGGAACCAAGGCTTAGCTAGTTATAGGCTTTTAATTTGATATTAATTAAATAATAATATCAAATAGGTTATCAAAAATATTGGAGACGCTTTTTATAAAAACTGTCTATCTACACGACGAAGCAAGATATACGATCGAAGGAACAACTAATATTATTTGTGAACTTGCTTCACAGTACAGTCGACAAGCACGGACAGCCTGCAGCAACTTATTGCGAAAACTCGATATACCGAGGAATGACATTACAAGAAGCGCATTCTCGAGATGTATCCGAGGATCGATGATTTAAAAAAATACCGAATGACCTCACTCTGATATCACGAAATCGGAACCAAATCACTGCGTAATAACACTGATGATATAATGTATTAGATTGCTCAATGCCATCCTACGTTTTGGCAGCTAGGACTTTACTAGGAAAAGCAAAATGTAGATGGCACTTATAGTACCAAACATTGATTAATCTTCTCTTGTATTCAGTAGCCCAATAGATGGCTGTCTAAACATGACTATGCAATATGTTATCTCAAAATAATAATAATACATATAATACCAAACAAATTTTTAAAACATTGCTTTTATTATTTTATTAGTACCTATCTATTAGAAAAAATATTGTTTTTATTTGGTGGACACATCTTAGTTTAATTACGCACCTTATTTTATTTTCTTCTGGAAACAGACAGTACAATAAAATCAATTAAAAAGTAAACAAACACAAACTATTTATAGTTTTACACATATTAAACGGTCATATAATGCTCTATGCGATTTAAAGGATATTATGATATATAAATAGAAATATTAAAATAGGAGCATTTTTTAAAGTGAAGTTGTTAGGGTTTTATTATTAATTAATGCTGAATTAATTGCTAAGCTTCCGAATTACTAGCCGAAAATACAAAAGAGAAAACATCAAGTGTAGAGAACAAAAAATATATGAATAAATATATCGATAAAGACATATCAGAGCTCAAACACAACACTAGACACAAAGACAAACAGATTCAACCAAAAATGAGGACTGTATACGGACAACGACACTACGCATATCTCGGACCTAAACTCTATAATATATTTAACTCGTACACAGGGCAGATTTTAAACATAACCGACAACCAGTTCAAGAGACGGGTGTCTCATTGGCTCTCAAATTATACTAGAGATGAATGCGAAAGTATGATATATTAAAATATTTTATTTCTAACCACAAATTATAGGATATATAGATGTAAATTATGGATATACAGATATACAGATTATAATATGTTATATTTTATTATGTTATACTATATTATATATAAATATGATACATTATTTTATATGTTATATGATATTATATTATATTGTAATATGTTATATTATATTATTTATATTATATTATGCTAAATTATATTACGTATTGTTTTTTTATGAGACGGAAGAAGGACAGCGGGCAAGGCGTACAGGCTCAGCAAATAATACCACAGAACTTTGTATCCATCACCCCAACACAGGCGTATACCTAGTGGGGTGATGTAATCCTGACAAGTTAATGCCCTTTCGCGATTTTCATCATATGTATTCTTTTAAAATGTGTTAAAAAAATTAAAGCAATCTTTTTTACTATAAAAAAATAGGATAAATAAATAAATAAATAAATTAATTAATTAATGAAGAAGGTAATAAATTAATTTTAAAGAATAATATGTAAAAAAATGTTTGTTACGCGACATGAGAACGAAAAGTAAAAATAAAAAGTTATATAAACACAAATATAAAAGGAGAATATATAATGTTATGTTCAAGTAAATTAATAGTTGGCATTTTAAATTCTCCGTATTATTTTTCGATGTAATAAGCCTATATCAATTGCCTTAGCTATCATTCCTAATTTCATGTTATATACAATCGAAGACTATCGCGGTTGTTTGACATTATAAACAGGATAGAAAACGAAATTTACCGCGTTTAGATCAAGAGCATTCTTACCATACGTAAAGGGCGTGACAGATCGAATAAGTAAGATGCTAAACAGATTCGATATAAAAACGATCTTGAAACCGACCCAAAATATAGCTCGATTTTTGAGGCCTGTAAAGGATGTAATACCACTGCAAACCCCGGGTGTGTATAAAGGCGAATGCAGTTGCGGTCTAGCCTACGTTGGACAAACGAAACGGCCCATAGCCACGCGACTGACAGAACATATCAAAGCTGTTAAAAACGTTCAGCGAGGAAAATCGGCGATCTGCGAACATATTATATTGGATTGCGGAAGTAACCACTGGATGCAGTTTCAAAATCCCACTGTGTTATTTAAAGAACAATTCTACTTTCTTCGCATGATCCGGGAAGCCATTAAAATAAGAAGAACCCCGAACTTCAATAGAGACGACGCGACGGCTACAAACTCTCTTCTACGTGGAACCCTCTTCTTAAAATGTTCCCGCCGCCGAACGTCGAACGCAAAGACGTAAAACAGGATACAGTGAGTGTTGTGTGCAAGACGGATTTTCAAAATTCCAGCGGTCTGAGCCCGGCCCCCCACCACCGTTATAACCTACGCAGTGGCGGAAGCGGTATGCGGCCTACCCGCAAAACAACGGATTGACAGCTCTTCAGTCTACCCTGGACAACGGTGGCTGCAACGTCACCGAAACGTCGGGTGCTACAAACTTTACGCGGTAAATTCGTTTTCTATCCTATTTATAATTTCATATTATTATTGTTATCATTGCATAAATAGTTGGTTTTATAATCTATCGTTTTTTTTTCAAATCATTATTATCGAAGTTATTAGAGATGACCTAATAAATTACTATTAGTTTCGCCGGACAATGCTATCAGTGCCACTTGCATGTCGCCGATGCGAAAGGGTTGCTGAAACGTATTATGGCATTAATCAATCTAATACCCTGTATAATCTATGGTATTACCTATCATAACAAACGTTTTCTTTGGTTATTTTATGGCTACACTCCGTTTTGTAAAAGTAAGTCAAGTTTTTTCTACGTTTATTTGTATCTTTCTACGTTTATCTTATTAAGAAGATTACAAGAGACATAAAATAAATGGATAAGCGTGAGATAACGGAAATCGGAAAGATCGGGAATAATAGAAACATTTACATAGATACTTTCCCGATGGTTTTATTACCTTTAATAAAGTATTATTACCTTTACTATTACCTTTACTAAATCAAAACTAAAGTAACAAAATACAGAACAAAATAATTTTAGCTGAGAATAAACAAGTAGATTTGACAAATGGTAAAATTATCTATTAAAATTAAGGACAGCCTTGTCAAATCCATGAAAATTATAGACAGCATGCTTGGCGAGGTTTCTTTTTATGCATTTCTTAAATGCAACCTCTTAAAGTATTTTAATTTCTGATGGCAACATGCTGAAAAATTTAACTAAAAATAATTAAAAAAATATATATTTTTCTCTTTGTTCTTAAAAATATTGTGCTTGTCTTTAAATTAATAAATACATAAATAAATATGGACGATATTAATGTATCGTCTCCGAACGTGTCTTCGGTCGTTTTAGCGCGTGTAAATCCAGCACAATCTTCGGTAGCCCCATCTTCGCGTTGACGCATCAGCATGGAGGGAAAAGGCTCATATGGCGCCGGTACGCCGCGCGACCACCACGAACATCACGACCACTGGTCGACGCGAATGCGCCGTGTGGTACCGGTATTTGACATAACAACCCCAACAAATTGCACCATCGGAAAAACGTATCAATAATAGTGAAAATCGTACTACACAGTGATAGACGTCAAAGAATTCACAACGTTTAAATTTTCAAAATTTTATGAGATGGTGACAGCGGCGTCGCCGCGATTTTGGCGGCAAAGTAATTTTGAAAACAGGATGTGAGAAAGGTGAGTGATATTTTGTTTTCGGCATTTTTGAAAGCGCTATTTTATTTGGACCAGTCTTGGCAGATCACTTCTATTTGTATTCATCTTATTCAAAATATGGTACAAATTAATTATTAATTTATTATTTAATCAATTTAATCATTCATCATTAATCATCAATAATCAATAATATAAATATGTTATTTAATCATCAATATATTATCCTTATGTTAAAATATACAAGGCACACCTCGTAGGAATACGTTGATTATATTTGATTATTCATTATAATTATTGTCGTTTTACGTATGACATTATTGAGCATCCATCTTTTATTATCTCCTACTTTTGGGTATTTGAATTATTAATTTTACCAATAAAAAAAAGGTGTTATATTTATATTTTGATTATTACGCTTTAAACAATTTGGATTATGACATATCCAACTGTATTCGCAAATTTGGATGAATAAAAGACTATTGATTATTGGCTATGTTATTTTCTTAATATAACGCTTCAATTTGAGTACTAGAAAAAACCATATCTCTAAAAATAAAAAAGCCATTGATTATTTAATTACTTCATTTTTGTATAGGTTATATACATATTTATAAAAAAAATAAGTGACCGCGTTAGAACAGGCTATAGCTTAGTTAGGTTACATTAAAATAGGAACACTGCCAACAATACATTGCATAGAATAGAATAACTTTATTGTGCTATAAAAAGATAATTTAATGAATATTACACCGGTTTTATCACAGAGACAATTTATGCACAAATGGCGGACTTATCGCTATAGCGATATCTTACAGTAAACCATTTGATAAAATAATTCCTAATTTTCACAGTACAATACACAAAAACGTAGTAAAGTTAAATTTAAAATAAACTTATACAAATATATGTCAGTCTCTTATGCTAAGGTTGCCCAGGGAAGGATAAAGGAGAGGACAAGGTGAGGTATTTGGTTAGTGGCTGTGTAAAAATAAATGTTTCTTCAACAACCTTTTGAAAGTATGCAGCGAAGGTGCATGCCTGATAGAGTGAGGGAGCTGATTCCATAATCGAGCAGAATGGACTGTTAAAGAGTGCGTGTAAACAGAAGAATGATGTATCGAAATGGCGAGTGTGTTATCTCGGCTTGATCGAAGTGGAAGACCGTGGCCTCCCAAAGGGTGGAAATTCTCCTTGAGATAGGAGGGTGAAGTGGGATTATTGAGTAGGTATGTTGTAGAGTAGCGACAACGTATCAGTTTTTTTTTTGTACTGGATTTTGTCTACGACATTTAAATTGTACATTTTGTCCTTTTTACTGATGTTTATTGTGAATTACAAATTAAATAAATAAAAATTAATGGAATTTAAAGTCTCTTATAATAAAGCGTATATTTCAAAATAATTTTCTACCAAGGATATAGACAAGAAATCTTTATTTTTCAGCAACTTACCGATTATATTTCTTTACGCAACAGTTAATAAGAGAGTTACATTTTAAGAAAAAATTATATTACATAAAAATCAGCTATCACCTATGTCGTATTTTATTATTTTTATTGTATAGTGGCTATCTAACCTGTGATCGTATGAAATTTAATTTCTTGTATATGTAGGGATATACATTCCATCAGAAAATCCTTTTAATGATGTTTAATATTGATATTGTTAAAATCAAATTAATATTCTATTTCATTCATTTTAACTCTATATATTATTAACAACTGACGAATTTTAATATACGATAACTAACTATAATTGATTATTACGACTTGCTTTTATTGTATGTTCTGAATGAATAAACTGACACTAGTACAGATTTATTATTTGTAGCAATACTCAAATTTTGATGTACCTACTATTTTTTTCTCATTTTATTTATTTATTTATTTAATAATTAATTACTATTAAACATTGATTTGCTTACAAAAATAACAGGAACCGAATGGCAAATCCTTAACCTTATGCGTATTTGATTCTGTTATCCAACTGGGACTAGCGCGTTCTAGGGTGGACAGGACTCAAATATTACAATTAATTATGTACAAGTTTTAGTAAAAAGCTAATAACACTAAATTGCCCTAAAATGTGTTCTTCAAAAAAAATAATAATAAAAAATATTAAAAGAAAATTTAATAAATAAAATGCAATTCCATAATATAAATTAAGTTTTATGTGAGAAAAGAACTAGTCATTAATTTTTAATATATGTTAAGTAATATAAAATTTAATATAAAAATACCTAGTCAAAAAAAGTACAATTCATTGTCAAAATAATATGTATATAACAACAAAGTCAAATATTTTTTGGTAGTTATATCCGTTTCGAGTATATCAGTTCTATTATATCATTTTCGAGTAGGTATATCCGCTATTTTTTCTTTAAATTATAATGTCAAACAACCGGGATGGCCTACAATTAATCATCACGAACATCAACATTCTCATTATTATTAATGTCACATTTTGACAAGACGTAAACTGGCTGTGAAAAAAAAACCGACGGAAAGTATAGCTTTCATTCGACATCGGCGACATTTACTCCCGCATTGATTAGTGACATTTGACAAAAAAAAACTGGACAAACTTGGCAATTTATGTGTCGTTTACCCTGAACAGTGATCAAATTAGATTTTGACGGCATTCTTCTTACATGTAGGGTCATCACTATTATTTATTTATGACTTATTTCATTCAGTATTTTAAATGTCATCCAGCAGATCGTATACTTCTACATTATTTTGTCATAGCTTAAACAGGACTTCTCTTATTATAATAAATAATGTGTACGATTTAAAATATTAAATTAAAGGTAATAATAATTCAATTTAAGGTACAAAAATTTAAGGTTCGAAGATTAGAGAAGATTGAATTCAAGGTCATGCAAAGAAGATTTCTAAAATTCTTAATTCGTTATAAATATTGTTTCAAAACATATATTATAGTTGTTATAACATTATTTTTGTAAATTCTGTAGCTCTGGAGTAATTGGTGTTAAATCTATGTTTCGTTTTTTATTTTTTGTTGGATATATGTATGTCCCAAATGATGGGTTCTACACAGCGGCATATTACAGAATAGGGCTAGTATTTTAAATTCATTGTTAGCCAATCGGAATATATATCATGGGCGGATTTATGCCCCGCATAACACCTCTCTGAGGTACAGAATTAATTTGTTGTGTACTTTCTTGTCTTAGTTATTATTTCTGATGTTGATTATTCTGACTTACTGTTTGTCATTATTTTTATATTATTATTATTCGAGATTATTTTCTCCCAAAATTACAATTTCACTTTGTTTATATTTAATCTATCTATCTATTTGTTTATATTTGTGGTTTAATGACTTCTGAAATCTCATTTGTTTGTTAAATAGGCGATTTTTAAAATTAATTATATCAAGGTTTCACAATCTCGCCTACTTATATCATATTTGGAAAAAATAGACTTTTCACAGTAATAGGACAACAACGTGACTTTAATAACCGAATTGAAAAACTAATATACCCACCTAGAAATATACTACTGAAACATCATTTATATATAGGAATGCAACAGTACCCGAAAATTATCAGAAAAACATTTTTTGAATTAAAATGCTACGAAATTGCTGAAGAATTTCCTGTATAAACAACTGACAACCAACCAGACTTTTAAAGAAATAACCTATTTCCCTAATTAATTTAAGACTATCAAACATTGATTATAAAGTACTCGAATCGCTCTATGCTAAAAGGGCATTTTTATGAAAAATGGAGAGTGGGGCGGGGCGACTACAACGAGTGAACCAATGATTGCCACTATTATAGACAGCCAATGATTGCCCTCCATTAAACTTTGCTAACATTTTACGACACCACTCTAGACGCAGTCGTTTCTGGTCTTCGTCAAATCATGCGGTATTCATCGAAAGCAACGCTTACACACCTTCAGATACCCATGTAAAATCTTTTGCACTTGACTTATTCCAACGCGTACCAATTTGTTGATAAGCCAAATTTTTGTCAATCTTAATTAATTGACGTACGGTATCAATATTTGATTCGGTAATCGCCGTTGCTGGTCGACCTTCACGTGCATCGTTCTGGAGAGGATTACGTCCACGTCTAAACTCACTGAACCACGCATACTACAGAGCTACAAGGTGGGCTTCATCGCCAAATGCCAATTGAAATCTCTGGTAACTATCTAACTGACTTAAGCGGCAGCAAAAATCGTTAAAAATCATAGCGAGAAAATTTTCTCTAGCCATATTTTTCAAAACGATGCCACAATGAAAAGCGAACGACAATCTCGCAAGTCTAAAGGCCCCCTCTTCACAATGGCCGATGATGGCCAATCTTGCTAAGGTGGAAACGAGTCGGCACCACTATGACGTCAGAAAAATGTATGGGAAAGAGCGAGAGGAACATAGACGATGCTGCATCGCTGGCGAATGTGTGGAGTGTGCATAAAAGTATGCAGCATGTTCCCAGAGAGTTCCATTTTCAAATGTTGTAATTGGTTTTTCCATTTCTTTTATTTTGTGTCCAGTTCCAGATACTTCCAATATGGGGTGGCATATATAATATATAATCAATGCTGATTGCTATAATTTATTTCGGCGTTCTATTTTCTATTCGTGTAACTCAAATTTACTTTTCACTGGTAATGCAAAACCAATGGTTTTTGTAATGCTGATCAGTAATAAGCGAGATAATTGAATAAATGAATTTGTCGGTAATCTTTGATGGTAGATGACACTGGATTAAAAGAAAACTAATGCAAATTTTATCGTGAGTAATATAATTTATACTCCAATTTATAATGACGCGATTATCACAGAGTTCTGGTATGCTCTCGTTGCGCAAGAGGGAGATATAAAAATGTGATCATTTCGTCTCACTTGCGCGCGCCAAGTATTACTAGGGGAGACAAGGGCCAGTAAGCATACTTTCTACCCGGTTGCTATTATACGCAGGTTTAGTAAACATCGTTTTATTTGTTATATTATTGGTTTACTATAAAAGGTACAACTAAATAAATCAGTCAAATATATTGAAAATATAATACAAGGTAAAAAAAAACACTTTAACGGTTTTATTGTAAGCTTTGGAGTTGTCATCTACTACGACCGAACCCGTTACATTACTTTAGAGCTGTCGTCTGTAATGGGCGAACCCAACACCTCAGGCTATTATAACGATATAGATCGTTCTTTCGGCCTTGAGGTGATTACACAGAGACTTAGGGACAACACAGTTCAAAGTCTAGCTCCGCCAACATGCCCGTAAGAAGCCGACGCCTTACCGCGAGGCACTGGAATGTGAACACAGCGGGCCAACCTCATGCAATTACTACCAGATTTGGTCACGGGTTCGAGGCCGCTTGCGTGGCTTCTACCTGAAGTACGCGGTTATTCAATTTATATATCTTGCGAACCGCGACGCCCTTTCGGGATCATTTGGCCGACGGATCGATTTAACGGTTGAAGACATCAGGTCGACAACTACCCTCCGCTGTCATACGAAAACATACGTCTCCAGACCCCCTCCTGGTTATTCGCCAGGGGAGCTAATGGGCCCTTGTTGAGTTGGCCATGAAGACCTATTTGTTCGGGGTCGGTCACACTCACGGGTCAACACCCATCCGGCGGCCTCCACGCATGAAGTACGAGCCCGGGTAGGACTCTGGCCTGAGGGCTAGTTTCCCCCAGGAGTCATTCTTCTGGCGCTCCTGGACGGTCTGCGCACCGCGCGGCGTCAGCCAATGGATTGTGAATTCTGAGTAACAGTCGGGGGAGTCTGGAAACAGTACTGTTTCCTATAGAGCGGGGGTAGTTGTTGACATTACGGCGACTGCCAGATTTGGAAGGATTTCTCCGTCCTCCCGCCTGGTCGCAGGTTCGAAGTTACTTGCTCGGCATCTACCTGATGTTACTAGCAATTCAGTTCGAATTTATCGCGGACCGTGGCGTCTTTTACCCGTCTTTCACACAGGGTCGGGTGGCCAACAGGTCGTTTCAAAAGTAACTGGTCAACAACAACCCTTGCTGCTTAGTTTTCATTGTAAACTCGATGATGTACTTCAAGCTAGATATAATAAATTATGGTTCAACAACCTGTAGCTTTGATTAGTGTAAAATAAAATTGTAGAACGCCTTTCATATATTGATGAAATCAGAGCAGTCAGTACAGGTGCTACTACTTTAATGATAAATTACTCAGGGAAAGCTCCAATTGAAAATTATTTGCAACAAAATACATGCGTTCAATGTATTGATTTTAATGAGGAATGCGCACGGCAACCGCCGGAACAGCAAAATGGCGGTATCGCATTATATTTGATATGATCTGCGGTTAAAATTATTAGGTAATACATTAAAAAAATCATTTGTTATTTTTACTGACACAACAGTGGCACTCCAATAAGACTCAGGAAGTGAGCTCGCCTTATCACAGGAGTGCCTAGCAAGGCGGGCTCGGTTTCACTTTACTTGGCACATTAGGAATAATTGTATGCACTTTAACATATAATTTATGCACAATTTGGCCTGGGCACAGACAGATTTATGCCTAAATTTAAAAGCATATAGCGGTATTTTCTGGATTGTACATTATATTTCTTTTATGCTATTGCGTTTGAATGTTTATGTAACGAATAAATAAATAAATAAATAAATAAATGTATATTAAACAAAGGCTTTTTTTAAGTATATAATATGAAGCGGAAAACAAAATATTGTGTTAAACGAAGTGACTTGTAAAACAAATATAATTTAAAGTCGATAGGCACATAGATTTAGTTGTCAAAAGGGTTTACAACAACCTCGGTTTCATTATCGGAGTTTGCAGACGTGTTAAAAATACACATTCTTTGAAAACGGTTTATGTCGCATATGTACATAGCCTGCTTGAATTTCCTTTTAACATTTGGTCTCCGCAGTATGCCACATACAAGCTGAGGAAACGTAGTTTATTCGTCACCTAAATTTCTTCGCCCCCTGCCTACCAGTTTTGGCAGGATATCTCAGTCTGGAATTAATAAACATCAGGATACTTTCGACATCCCGGCCGGATGCGCGACCATTACCTACCGTATTTTCAGCGGTGATTCAGTTTGAATCTATTGCGGACCAGACCTATTGGCATCTTTTGCCCGGAACCCGTCACCTCAGGAAGTTTTAACGATATTGATCGTTCTGTCTCCCGTGAGGTGAGCGCGGAAGACTTGGGACGATAAACAATCAGCAATCTAGCTACGCCACCTGCCCGTCAGAGGCCAACGCCTTACGGCGAGGTACCCAGCGAGCAGCCTCGCCTTCTGACTACCAGTTTGGAAGGATATTTCCGTCTGGAATTAACCTTCAGAATACCTCCTGACTGGTTACAGGATCGAGGTCGCTTACGCAGACCTCTCCCTTATGAAGCGGTGATTCAGTGTCTATCGAATCTATCGCTGAGCTCGGCATCATTTGCCCGGCTTATTCACTCGGGATCGGGTGGCTGAATGGTCGTTTGCATAACGTCAACAACCACCCCCGCTCTATAGGAAACATTACTGTTCCCAGACTCCCCGTCTGTTAGTCCGAGTGCACAATCGATTGGCTGACGCCGCACTGTGCGCAAACCGTCCAGGAGCGCCCGAAGGTTAACTCCAAGAGGAGACTGGCCCACAGGCCAGCGTCCTGTCCTGGATCTCCCTTCTGCGTGGAGGCCGCCGAACGGGTGTTGACCGAATAGGAGCTGAATCGAAATGGAGCTGATCTTATGGCCCAAGGTGCACGAAACCGTTCGCTACCGATCCAAAGTGATATTAATAAGGCATTTTGGAAAATAGGATGTTTTACTTTTCTTGAATTCTCCTCAAATAACCCCGGTCTCCCCTAGTAGTGTCGGCCGCGGTGAATGAACAATCACACATTAATTAAATCATAATTCCCGTCGAGCCCATATCTACTTTCTCGCTGCGACCCGCAAACACAATGAGCAAGGGAAAAACGAGTGAAAAAGTGTGCCGCTCACCTCCTTCCATGCAGCCGCTTTCCAAATCGACCTGTCGTCAAAATCGAGAGGAGTAACCCTTCCTCGGGAGCATGAAGTTCGTGAAATATCTCTGCTTCCGTCTGAAAATCCCATACAGCTCATCTAACTATTTCAATTTATGCAAGAAATTTCATATCCTCCCCTTGATTAAGCGGCATGAAACCGCGGACTTAACCTTTTTGATAAAAATTACCTCCAATAATATTAACTGTCTGACTTACTAAATAAAATTAATCTCCGTGTTCCTTCCAAACTCAATAGATTTAACCCTGCTCTTCATGTTCCTCATGCTGGTACCAACTATAGGCAAAACGCATTTCTGTGACGAACAAGTGACAATTTCAATGACATGATTAAACGCTTTGACTTTGATCTATTCTGTACGAGTATTAACTCAGCTAGGCAGCGGCTGAACAGTGAATTTTTTAGCATTAATTGTTGAATAATTTTTGATGCATTTTTAATCGATAGCTTTAATAGAAAGATCACATATGTTTCTACAACGTTATTTAAACGTGAAAACCTTTAATTGGCTCTCTGTTATGTTAGTACGGCTTTGTTAAATTATAATTAGCTGTTGGTTTTCCTGAAAATAAATAAATAAATAAATAAATATTTGCATGGCCACCAGAAGAATACATTATTCTTCTGAATGGACCCTTGTTGAGTTGGCCACGAAAACCCATTTGTTCGGGGTCGGTCACACCCACGGGTCAACACCCATCCGGCGTCTTCCACGCATGAAGTGCGAGTCCGGATAGGACTCTGGCCTTAGGGCTAGTTTCCTCCAGGAGTCAACCTTCTGGTTTTCCTGGACGGTTTGCGCACCGTGCGGCGTCAGCCAATCGATTGTGCTTTCTGACTAACAGTCGGGGAGTCTGGAAACAGTATCTAGTATGGAAACAGTAGACCATCGGCTACCCGATTCCGGGTAAAGAGCCAGACAAAGTATGCCTTGATCAGCGATAGATTTGGTTGACACCGTTTCACCGCTACATATGGGTGAGGACCACGCAAGCGACCTCGATCCTGTAACCAGTCAGGAGGTAGGAGGTATCCTGAAGGAAAATAATTCTAGACTGAGATATCCTACCAAACTGGTAGTCAGTAGCGAGGCTGCCCGCTGGTTACCTTTCCCGGTGCCTCGCCGTAAGGCGTTGGCCTTTGACGGGCAGGTGGCGGAGCTTGACGGTGGACTGTTTTGTCCTAAGTCTTCTGCGCTCACCGTAGACACGGTGAGCGCAGAGGCTCATGGGAGACAGAACGATAAATTTCGTTAAAACTTCCTGGGGTGACGGGGTCACCCGTTGTAGTTGACAGCTCTAGTATTCTTCTGATGTCCTTTTCCGAGAGGGTGTTAGTATAGGGTGTTAAGTGTAAGAAAAGTGTTTTTACTGGTATCTCTCACTAAATTCCAAATCGAGTTAGGATACCAACATAAAAGCCTACTCGTGTTACAAGAAGATCAAATGGAACTAAATCTGAAAATCCTCTCAAGAGATTCGCTTTTGGCCAATCCAGCTACTCGTATCTTGCTCCCAAATTTTACAACACCACTGTATATGAAAAAAAATCAAAATTGCACATATATTTAAAAAGAGATTTACTGATTACCTTCAAAACCGCAAATATTGACTTTGTCTCTCTCACTCTTTCCCATACGTTTGTACTGTGAGGGACCACCCCTCACAAGACTCCAAATTATTCGATGTGAGGTGGTGGTGTCAACTTACGAGTTATCTCCGTATTTAAAGGCGTTTTTGATGAAGCAGAAGATATTTATTGATTGAATCGATTGAATATTGCCAGTTATAACTAATGCCGAATTAACGAGTGCCCGGATTAATTTATCGGGACGCGAGGGTTGCGCGACGGAGGTTATGTAGGAAAGTAGATGAGGATTGTATGTGTGCTCCTAGTATCTTGTACTGGGCACGGCTCGAGTCTGTGGGATTACATACTGATGCTTCGAGACTCAGGGAAAATGAGGAAATTAAACCAAGGAGCCGGATCCGTTGAGCGACCTCGTAGAGGGGTACCGGATATGCCGTCGCAACCTTGGGGGAAGGTGATCAATCGGGGACTGATAATTTGGTTGCTTTTTGGCCGGTTTTTATAGGCCGTGCAATAATGCAATTTGAAATACTCTGAGTAAGTATTGTTTCATCGTGCTGATTCATAACTGTACGAGTTAAAATAATAGCTGAATTGTGTCAGAGGATTTCACTGGAAATCGAAGCATTTGTTGATCGTATGTAGTGGACTTAAGGTCCGTTACAGTACACTACACTGTGGTGCCGACTCGCTTCCTTAGTAATGCGGCCAAGCATTGGCCAACGTGTAAAGCGGGCATAATATAACAGGCACTATCTGCTCAACAACACCTCCATGAGCCGAAGACGAAAATTTACCGCTGTGATTTAAATTAAATATGGCGCAGCATTGAAACCTAATAAATTAATTAATCGCACATCCGATTCTCGCGTAAAACACGCTCTGTAATTTAGATATCATAAATCTCCAAAGTTAATTTAAAATTTGAAATAATAGCGAAAATTCCAACTTTTCTGCTAACAAACGACCTATCCAATATCTAATTTGCAGCGCGAAGAAGCCATCTTTCTAGATATATGAGAACCTGTTTTCGTATCTTTTCTTGATTATGTATCATCGTAACAGGTTTTGTACGAGGGATCCTCAGTAATTCACAGGATTTTCGTCGCTATATTTAACACTAGCTGACCCGTGCCCACTTCGTTGGGCGGTAAAACTTTTTACTTGTGATAAAATTATGAGTGTGGTTTGGTTAGTACTGAGTGCTATGAGTTATTTCCTGACTGCCAAAAGAAGGGTTATATTTTTACTGCATATGCGTGTATGTATTTGCATGCAAATTTGACTATATTACCGTTATTTGTGAGTGTCTTCTTGTGAGTGTCTTATTTGTGAGTGTCTTATCTCTTTAACCATTTATGCAGTAAAAGGGAAAACTCTTTTGTTTTAAAGACTTCAGACGATAAATTTACTTATTTTGATAATAATTCTTAATTGTTGATAATATGACCAATAAACATGACTTAACGATTTAAATTATTTTTTTAATTTGACAAACTACTTTTCGTGACTTAAATATAAAAGTTAGACATATGCTGTCGCTGACTTTTTTGTAGGCATTATCAAGCTCTACAACTTTTCCCTAGAACTTAATCATATATCTCTCATCGTTAAGGCAGCGTTAGTTAGAAACCTTTTCGTTCCACCATATATTCCGACTTACTTTGGAAATCCGACTACCACGGAAAAGTAGTCTGTTGATTTTTCGGATTAATATATAGCCTATGACACTCACAAATAACGTGGCTTCCTATTGGTAAAAAAAAAATCAAAATCGGTTCAGTAGATCCAGAGATTACTTCCTACAACCATTGATTTTATAGTGTAATAAAATCAATGCTACAACTTCACAAACTTTACCTCTTTATAATATTAGTATAGATAAGATTAATCAATATTTGGAACCATGAGTGCAATCTACACGTTGCGTTTCGTAGTAATCGCTGCATTAACTGCGTATCATGCCTGTTTCCATTCTAAAATGACTTATGGTATACTGATATGGGGGAATGCCACAGAGAGTTCTAGGGTTTTCATTTTACAGAAAAGTGCACTAAGAGCAATTGCAGGAGTATCCCGTGACACGCACTGCGAACCATATTTTCTTAAGTACAAAATACTGACTTTTACGTCTCAATATATTTTACAATGTCTACTATATGCTAAATCAAATATTAACGAACAAGAGGTAAACGTGAATATGCACTCCCACAATACACGCAGACGTGATGACGTTATCCTGCCTAAAGTACGCATTACGCAGACACAAAAGTCCTTTGGATATTTGAGCTATAAGCTCTTTAACCAGCTACCACTCTCCACAAGAAAGATGGAAACAAAGGCGTTTAAAAGATTTATTAAACAAAAGCTGCAATCCACACATGCTTTCTATAAGCTGGGTGATTTTTTTGAGCATACCAATTCCTTCAAATGGGAATAACATTAATATGTATCTTTCAGGTACCTCATTTTAGTTCTTTTTGTTTAATAATAATATTATGAATTTAATATTTAATATGTAGACTACAATGTGTAATGTAACATACCTGATCATATACATACGTTGTTTTTTCCAATTTTGTTTTGATACTACCTATTGTGTGATTATTTTTTGTATAAAGTGCTTGATGACTATTAATATTCTTATAATAATTATCTATTTTATATGTATACTCATGTACATGGATTCAGCTCTATTTTTTTATTTTTTTATTTTATTTGTCTGCCGTGTAAAGCCGACTTTAGTCAACGCTATTGTCGAATTAATATTTATTCCTTAATCGTTTTATATCTACATTTAAACTGACGAATTCTAATATGCGATAATTAGCTTTAATTCATAATTCATGCTTTTATTGTATATTCTGAATAAATAAATTGAATACTGAATACTGAAATACTAAAATCCTAGCTGCAAAAACCAAGTACGGCTTGAGCAATCGAACATTCTATATAACCAATGGCCACACGAAGATCTGGCCGGAGTAAAATATCATTATTTTACAATAATAGTACTCACCAATCTTATTGCTGTTAAAGATCTTTCGTTCAACCGTCAACTTTCTATCCATCATCATGCATACATTAACCGCTTAACTCGTCCGTAATGATAGAAAAATGTTAACTACTCACGATTACAATATGCACAGTCGATGAGACGCGGAAATCAGCATAAAAACTCATCTTTTCATTCAAAATGACGTTCAAGTCAACGCCTTTCATGGAACATAAAAACCTAGCGATGTGACTTGCGGAAGAGTTTATTTTATTGCGCAACGATGATCTTTTACCATTTAAAATTATAAAACCGTCGTAAAATATCTCTTCATTTGTTAATTCCGAGTAACTTGCGTTTCTAAAAAGCAAGCAATTTATTTTTACTTATAATAATAACATTATAATAAAAATGTATAACGCATTGTTTGTTAAAACAAATCAGCGTGCTCATTGCGTTGAGGCAATATCATACAGCTAACATTAAGCTGTTAGTAAAACGTATTTCGCTGTAAAAATAAGTAATTAAATACGTAGGTATAAAAATAAATATGTATTAACTACTGGAATGCTAATACCACCGATCGGTGGTTTTTCCATTACGACAACTGGCGGGCGGCCATGTATTTATATCTAATATTATGTTTAAGTCGCCTCCATTGACTGAGCCGCCATTATCCATTAGTATGCGTGCACTAACACCTCCTACAGAGAAATTTTCGACGGATGAAAACATGCCGTTGTGAGTCTCATTCCCAAGGCTAACTTTCTAAATGTTAAAAACAAGTAAAATTATTATTAATATCACCTATATAGGCAGCTTGTATCGAATGTATCTAACATTACATTTCAGCAGAAGATTCCGTAGATATGTAACTCTTGAAATAAAAAAAAACGGTAAATTTCACCATTCATTTACACAAAAATTGGAAATATTTCAAAATACATTTATGGTTTTTATTCAAATTTAAAAAAAATATATGGCAAAAATCAATTACTTACTATATTTTGGCGAATTTTAGTAAAACAGTCAAATCTTCTAACTTTTGAATGATTTCGAATGTTTTTGAACTCTGCCTATAACATTAATAAAGGAAATGGCATTTAATACCGATGATTACTTATCTCTCTCACTAGAAGAGCCTTGTTGAGCATTTTTAGCGAATTTAGTCCATGTATTTCTCGCGACAAAGAAAACATTGCTGTAAAAATGTTTATTTACACCATACTTGGGTTTTCGGCTACCTATCCATATATAATTTATAGCTCAATAATTTCATATCCTTATTACAAATATAAACTTTAAACCTAGTTCTATAACGGGTTGTGCACACCCAACTTAATATTTTCTTGGATAGCAATACATTATTAGATCCCCTTCAGTCTGGTTTACGTCGTGGTTACAGCTCTACCGTACAAGTCAAACTTTTTAAAGACATTATATGCGCTATGAAGGATAGAAAACTAATCATTCTAACGATGAAATTATCCAATATTTGTTTGATTATTTAGTACTTAGGATTATATAGAAAATTAGATAGAAAATTTTACGAAATTACTTAAAAATTTTGATTGAAAATATTGCAAAATGTTGTTTTCTCTACATATATAACCTAGAAAATCTGCGCTTGGATGTTCAACGTTCATACCTTGCAATACCGACGTTCATATCTTATACCTTAATAGGTATTTATTTAAATATTATACTTGTTATTTTTATTACTTTTGACATAACCAAGTGTAGGAACTCCTATCAACTGGTTTAAAATAAAATAAAAAATAAAATAAAAGATGCTTGATTAATCATTTAGTAGCGCATTTAATTCTGTCGACTTTGAACTTCGCCTTGTACCACTTCGCTGGCTCAATATCTGGAGTGTGGTGAGATGGTTTGACTCCTACTTTCGCGGGAACTACTAGTGTGTTAAATCGTCTGTGTGACTCAGACTTGATTGAACTCACGGCTGGTGTCCCCCAAGGATGTGTTCTATCTTCATTAACCCGATTGCAACAGGCTTTACTACGTCTTACCACTTATATGCTTATGACCTCCTAATTTATTTCCATACCAGACCTGACGATCAGCTTTCTGCTGTGTCGACTATGAAATCAAATTAAGATCACATATCAGACTGGGATAAAAAAAACATGGCATAATGACACTGCAAACTGTTGTCTACTATAAACACAAAGTCCAAATAAACGATAATGTTATTGAGTATTCCTAAGCTGCGAAGAATCTTGGAATAGTCATAGAAGAATTTCTTTGATCTTTCTTAGACGAAATTGTCGTAACTTTCCATTTTGTCTACCCCTTTCATTTTATTCCCTTTTAACCTTCTAGTCAGTTGTTTATCTATGCTTTTGGGTACGAGCTCATAATAATATCCGTGACATGGCATATTGGTAACACATATCTCAATTTTGCTGCGTATCGTCACGTTCGCCGTCTTTATAACTCGTGGGAATATCTATTGTTTCTGCTAGTTAGAGATTCTTTCCGCCTCAGCGTCCTCCTTATGTGAAATGTAGACCTATATCCAGTGAGATGATAATATTGTGAATTGAACTAGTTATTTCAATCAAACGTTCATGCTTAAAGTAAGTTCGAACGTTTGAAGAAGTCTCTCGGACTTGAAGAAGTCTCTCATGCAGGAAGATTACGACAGCAACAGTATGGCTCATGCTATTGGCCTTCAATGCCAAATTATTTGAACTACAATTGAGGACTTTTGCATTCCGCCTCCAATGCACTGACAGGTAATGCTCTATGACTGGACGCCAGAGATGCTGAAATTTTATTTGAATGCCTTTCAGCATACACTTCCATACCCCAGTAACCTTTCTCGTTGTAGCTATGCCGAGGATAGTGCATGTCCCCTTTGTAGCAATAACCCTTTCACAGATAGATATATTTTAGCTGGCTGCAAGGTGGCCTTAGATCAAGGACGGCACACACCGCCATGACAAAGTCGTCGCTGTTATTCGCGAGGTAAAAGGCACAAACTAAAGGCAAAAAACATTTAATTACAAAACCTTTCTTAATAATCGAGAAAGCTGATACGACCAAATCTGGTTCTGAAACAATTATCCGTTGAGTATGATACGACCAGATCTGGTTCCGCGTTTTTTTCACTTCTTTGACGTTCTCATATTTATTCATAATTATCTAATTGTTTTACAAAATGATATTTCAATATTCTATATGCGAAATTTCAATGCAATCATTGTGCAGTTGTTCTTTTTATGATTGGTGTAGTAGTTTCGTAGTTATAGTACTTTAAGGTCGATGTCGCCGAAAATCCTGCAAAGAGACAGATGCATCCATGAAAATACCCATTTACTCCAAGGGTTAAGATTGGATTCTGGAGGTCGATTCGGTCTCTATGTATAAGTAGTATAAGTAGTATAAATTCCCTGAAAGTCTATGATGTACAGACCTCCGTCCAGATATAATTCTTTACTCTCTATCTCGGAAGGTTATTGTACAATTAACTATTTCATGGGAATCAAATATCCCAAAAGACCACGAGTACAAATAAATAAATACCATGATCTTGCAAATGCCGTCAGCCGGAACAGCTTCACTGTTCACCTTCACGAGGTGGAAGTTGGCGCTCCTGGACTGCCAGCCAAATCTCTGCTTCACCTCTTTAATGATCTTGGTCTCTCCAGAAATATAATCAAGTCTTTCCTAGAAAAAAATATCTAAAACCGCGATTTCCGCAACTCAAATTCTATGCCTTCTGGGGAGTGAATGGGTGGTAATGTGTACGCTCACATGTGATAACTGTCCTAAACCAACCACAGCCGATCGTTAGTCCGAAATCCACTGCTCACCCCCCAGAAATGTATAAATAGTAATATGATGGGCCCGACTCCGTTCGGTGAACTCCATGGTAGCTCTGTTTGTATTTTATTGTATTTATGCATAGAGTGCAAATCGCTGTTTTAACAGTTAGTCAGTCGAATGCAAAATTACATCGATTTAAATTGAGGGTAGTTCGAAAAAAAAAGAGTTCTTAAGATATTTTCTGTTCTTGTTTCTTCTACTCCCGATCACTTTGGAGTGACACGTAAAAGGTGAGGGGTAACATGAGATCTAGTTTTAGCTATGTAATCTTTATAATTACATCCAAAACCTTCCCAAAGGAAAAAAATGCGTGTCAGCTCCGACGCGCCCGCGATTGGAGTTTATTTATTATTTAAGGGCGATTGTCATTGAACATACTCGTAAAACAGGCAAAGAGGTAAATAAACGGCCCTTATAATACTGAAAGCATGTATATACTTTTATTAATATTTACTTATATTGATCAAAAAAGCAATTTTCTTCTTTAATTCTTTCAGTTTTTTTGTCAGAGTCTGTAATCTCGTTCTCGTTCTGTCAGAGATTTTTCTGAAGCAGGTGTTAATGGCGAGCTGGTTACAGAACTGTGAACATATACATTTGGCTATAAAGGCACATATATTTATATGCACAGTCTATATCATATATGTATAAACATGAATTATAGCCTACCCAGTAACCGCATTCACGTGTCCTTATGATCTTTTTTATCATCTCTCGAACTGGTTTCTTCCATATCTTCATAATTATTTTTACCTTTATTCAGTTCACTGTATATAAATACTCGAACAAATATCAATACCAATAGATATAATTAAAAATGTAACTTTAATTCCGAAGCTCCACAAATAAATTATTGATATTTGTATAGTAGACTGAAAACTGATATTATTTATTTTTTTATTTGTTGTGTGGGGCTTTTCTAAAGTCTTTATGAGCCTTGTAACACTGCGACCATTGCTGATCTATTGTGTTCGCCACCTACTATATTTCTGCGCTAAGCCTCGTGTCATTTAAGAACCGCAACAGGCTTTTAGCGCCAGATTGTTTTACCTCCTCAGGTTGGAGGTAATGGCCACCCAAGTGGATGTATCTTTTACGCATCAGCGGGCCATACTCGCACATGATGCGCAGGGGAGTTTCCTCTGACCTTTGGCAGAACCTGCACATTTTTGTGTCTCGGAGCTTGAGGTTGTACATGTGTTTCTTAAGGCCACAATGCCCCGTGAGCACCCTCACCAGTATGCGTAGATCGCTCCTATTTAGCGATAAGGCCTCACGGGCCGTCTTAGGGTCGTAAGCCTTAATTAGCGCTTTAGACTGATTCAACCCTAGCGTGTTGTTCCAGTGGTTCACGGATTGTTCTAAACATATTTGTTTGAGTATTAGGTTTGCAAGGCTTTTTGGTACGCCACAGCAAGGTTCAGGGCCGTATAAAGTTCCCTTTGCTCCCGTCTTAGCAAGTTCGTCGGCTTTTTCATTTCCCTCGATTCCTGATATTACTTATGCTAACGTCGTCTCAGACATGTGCTGCCATCTATTGTCAGGTACGTATATTACTATGTTACGAAATATTATATAATTTAGAAATATTCAGCTTAGATGGCTCTGACAGAATAATACATGTGCTGCCATTAGGTACGTATATTACTATGTTACTAAAATTATATAGTTATATAATTCTTAAATACTCTGCTTAGATGGCAAAAAAAAAATATTCATATATACATAACATTTTGTTAATGCTCGATATTACTACCCATGAAATTTTCGTACTGGGGGCTTTAAATGAAGTCGATTCCTAAGGAATAAACTCCAAAAAAGACACTTATCTTTCTTTAACGTATTGGGAAACGTATTGGGCTACATATTTGTCGTTATAAACTTAATTTCCTTACGGCTAACGTAATTAATTAAATACACCGATCTCATTAGGAGAAAAAATTAAGATAACCTAAACGACCATAATATTTACTACCAATGAATAAAGGTGGTATAATTAACCGGCAGATTTACTGCACTATCGGCTCATGAACGCCCTCTGAGATCAAAAAACAACCTGCTACTCTCTATCCCTAGTCACAGCAGTGACTTCTTCTCATTCTCTTTCACCGTGCATGGAGCCCGTCTTTGGAATGCTTTGCCGAAAAATGTGAGAACCGCGCCAAGGATAACAACTTTTAAAAACAGACTCAGAGAGCATTTGAAATCCTCCAGATGAATTCCCTTTCCCCTCCCATTCCCCTCCTTTCAAAACTTTAGCGTCCTTATAGGTGTTAGATTATTTTGATGTGGCAAATCTGTGCCCATAAAGAGTAAAGTATATACTTCTTTCTATCCTCCTCTATTTTATTTGTCATACTCTTTATATAGGTTAAGTTGTGTAGTCTACTCGCAAATAATGTTCTTACAATAGTATAGGTTAGCTCTAAAATATTGCCTGCAGGCAATAAGCTCGCCTTTTCTTAAGAATAAAGAGTTTTATTATTATTATTAATTAAGTGGCGTGTAACAAAACGTGTAATTCGCACTTTCAAAGTGCGAATTATTGTTTTATTAATGTTTTATTTAATTATTATTTCCAAGCTCCAAGTTCCAAGCTAATTACATGTTTCCATTTCAGTTTGTGAAATATAATTCCGTTAGCTTTATATCAACGGAAAGTTGTATTTTTATTCTTTAGAAATTTGTAGAAACAAAATCGTATTCGGAGTGATGTAAACATTTCCTAATCGCAAACACGATCGCGTGCGGTAACTTCAGCGCGTATCTAAAACCGGCTTCAGCAAACCCGGCGCCTGCAAACTCGTTGCATGAGAATCCGGCGTCAGCAAATCTAAGTCTAAACCTAACCTAACGTTGTCACACATGGCGTCTGCAAAACTATCAGCTTTATGAAATCGAAGACTATCGCGGTTGTTTGAGATTATAAATAAGTTAATAGTATAATACAATTTTAAAAACAAGCTTTATTAAAATTCTCTGTCCCGAGCAAACCCTGGCTGCAGCAGCCATATCATAGTGGAAGTTGGAACGGGCTATCATATTTGAATGCGTATACAAAATTTCGTGTCTGTGCTGTTGACCTTTGAGGAGTCCTCTCGTCGGGAGCCAACTCTGAGCTCAGCAGCTATGTCATGATAAAACTTATAACTGGCTATTATATTTGAATGCGTATACAAAATTTCGTGTCTGTGCTGTTTGACCATAAAGAGTCCCCTCATCGGGAGCCAATCCTGGATACAGAATCAGGTCATGCTTACTATAAAAATGCATTGTCATAGGAACTGCACCAACATGTAAAATTTCAATTTTATAGGATAAGAGGAAATAGTTCTAATTCTGCTTACAAGATTTGACCTAAACAAACATGTCAGGGTAAATAATTGTTTGTACTAAAATAAAAACGAATTTACCGCGTGAAGTTTGTAGCATCCGACGTTTCGGTGATGTTGCAACCGCCTTTGTGCAGGGTAGACTGACTACAGACTACAGTCTACCCTGGACAAAGGCAGTCGTAACATTGTTGAAAACTCGGTGTTACAAACTTCACACGTTAAATTCGTTTTATTTTATTATTTATAACTATTGTGTGATAGGATCAGGCAGGTGATAATCCGTGAGTTAGGATTCCTTATTTTTGTAAATTGAAGCTGTCACTAATATAAAGACGCTCTCCCCCAAGCCAGCATGCCCTATCATCTCAGCAAGGCATAAGAGTATGATAGTCCAATGTCGTTATTTTCTCATAACGTTGCCTACGATTACTCGTTATTATTGTTAATATTTTATTCAGACGACGAAATGATGTGATTGTTGCATCAGTCCTAATAATACACCATAAAGTCAAAACGGCAATAAAGAGGTAGGTACCGAATTCAAAACTATTGTGACCAAATCATAACAATGAACCATTGTGTGATTGTTGCAAAATGTTTTGGTTTCTGACTCATCTTTTAAACAATGTTATTAAAATTCATTTATCGTTACATTTATTATTATGGTAAAGATACAGCCTGTACCCTAAGTATCTTTCACGACTTTTTACAAGACCGCCTAACAAAAAAGGAGTGTAATGTGTTCAGGGTTCATCTATGTATGTTTTCCGTTGTTTCATTTCACCATAACTTCTAAACGCTTGAACCGATTTAGAAGTGTGTGGTATTTTTAGAATCGTTATGTCATGCCATAGGGTCCATGGGACCTTAACTGACTAAATATAAAATGAGTAGTTGTCTACCATAAATATATTATATTTAGTACTAAATTAAAGGTCTGATTGAATACATTCCGGAAATATACATCTATCTTACTGCACAAATATCAAGTAGCTAGTTGTCTAAATATCCAAATGCCCAAATGACTTAATTGTCTAAATATCGTATTTTGTGAAATGAAAAATCTAATTGAGGATATTTCGGAAATATAAATCCATCTATATGGATAAATACATAAACCACCAATAACGTAATTAAAATAATTTTGAATACAATAGTTTCGTTTTCTTTAACGGCAGTCGTCTTTTTTATACTTTTTGATATATTCACTTGTGCGTTGTATCTCCCGACCGCGGCGGCTGATAGCGTAGCAACCGCCTAATTAAAGGCACATACAGACTGGTCCCACGTACGCAACGTATGCAAGGCATTACAGGGCTTTTGAATTTGGATAAAAACAGATGACAGAAACACACTTATCATACGCAACGCTGTCACACGCGTCCACACAACGTCGACCTGAAATCTACAGATCGGCGTGAGAAGGTGGAGGGGTTGACAGTACGCTGTCCCACGCGTAAAGCTCGGTTGACACTATATGAAGTTTCACGCACGAAGAGCATGCCGCCTTCTCGAACGAGAAAACTCGCTTTCGTGAAGCGTTCGTCAAAGAGTTTACACTATTCCACATCTCGTTCGATCTCGTCTGTGTTTCTCTGACTCGTCAGTTGCAAAAGTAGAGTCTGTAGACGAAGGTGTGGCATCTGTTGGTGCAATGTTAGCGTTTATTATAGCGCGACGTTTGATCAGAAACAAAATAAAGAAGAAAAAACATAAAAGAACTGTGTGGATAACGAAATGGATAAAGTAGACGTGAACATTTTGGAGTTTCAAATAGGTACGCTGTGCCGAGAATTAAGAAATGAAGACCAAAGATCGTACCAGAATTTCTTTAGAATGAGACCAGATAATTTTGATTCCTTATTGGAAAAGTATGATCAGTATCAGAAAGTACAATCACGAAAGTCATTTGTAATGAAATTTGGTATTTGCATAGAAGCCACTATGTTGTCTAGTGCACTTTGTCGCATCTCCCTGTTTTTATATTTCACCGAGACTGACTTCCACAATCATGGGTTTTCTTCATATAGTTCGACAAACTATATGAAGTCATTGTAAATCTGTCCACTTAGTCATGGTTCGAAAAAAAAGATAATTATACATAATTTAGTAAGAAACCCAATTTATGGTATAAGGGAGTTTAAAAATTCTGAGTTTATTTTCCATGTTGATGATTAATGAAATGTGTAAAGTTTTAAACATAACAGTATTATGATAGCTAACATTCTAATTTTCATATAATTTTTTATACATCTATTCATTTTAAAAAAAATACGAAGGCATATTGCTGGATTGACAATAAAATATATATTTTTTGATTATTCTACATAGAATTTGCATTTCTATTTTAATATGTTATTCTCCCTGGCTCTTAAATCACATTAGTATATTTCGATTATTTGTATGAAGGTAATATTGAATATAATATTACAGCCATGACAACTATCACGATAGTTATGTTTTTAATAATTACATTTTCAGCATTTAAATTTGTGACGCATCCAAGTGTAGGGTTGCCTATCTATTGGAGTAGTTGATTGTATTGTATTGTATTGTATTGTATTGTTCCGTTAAACATCCAAAAATCACAAAAAATACTAAAAGAAAACTTTTTCGCACCCGTGCGAGACGCCTCTCGATTCTCGAACGCCAACTAATAAACATTCATGAACTCGTTCGCGCGCGAACGAAGCTGTGTTCGTGCACGCATGCGAGCATTGATTTTATAGAAAATCAATGATGCGAGCTTTCGAGAACCGTCTATGCGATACGCGAATGCGTTCGAAAAGCATTTCTCGTGCGTGAACTCCCGTAGTGTCAACCGGGCTTTAAATCAGTGTGTTTCTAGAACATACGTACAATATGTGGCTGCAATAGATTGCCAGGCAAAATTGCTAGCAATACCAGCCATACTATGCAATATACGGAAATAATGTTAGTATTGCCCGGCTATATTTTATTTTATTTATTTATTTATTTATTTAAAGAAATGCGCATTTTTTAAAACTACAGTACATTACACATTATCATTAGAGGCTCCGTTGTAAATAGAGCAAAAAAGAGAGTACCGCAGCCCAGTCCTTCTTTAGATCAACACTGCCTAACTAGGCCTAGGCCCGTACTAAGGCAAGCGTACCAAGAAAATAGTGGCTTGTGCATACTTTAAACTACATAATGTTAAAAGAGAAAAAATATATAAAAATAGTAGGTATCTAATAATATTAGGACTTAACTTAAGGCAATAAACAATGTATGTAGAAATTAATCATTACTCTAAAAACTAGGTCATTGATATGAAAATGCGTCTGTCAGTCTGCCAGTCTGCAAATTATATTTGTAAAATACCTATCATAAAACACAATAAAATTAATTTCAATAACACGAAAAAGGTAAATAATAAATAGGAATTACAATGAATAGTGAAATAATCAAATTGAAATAATTATAGATGGAAAAAGGAGTTATAATAAATAGTCAAAAAATCAAATTGAAATGGTCAGAGGATTATCAAATTGAAATAGTCAATTATACATAAAATGTGCATATTACTAGTTATAATACAATTTTGAATGTAATCGAATTAAAAATTAATATAAATAATAATAAAGACCCACCAACAGCGATAAAAAAAATGAATAAAATACAATAATAATAAATTAAATAAATCTACATAATAGGGTCAAAAATTTGGTGGCTGACATGCCGACCTTCATTCACGAGCCACCTGTGACATCGTTTTTTGAATTGGCCTTTATCGTGTACGTTCCTTATAGACTCATCCAATTTGTTGTATGCCTGGGGCCTATACTCATCAGGTGTCTCTGGCCAAAGGTTGTTTTCATTCGTCGGACGTCTATCATATTCGCTATGGATCGCCTTGTTCGGTGTACTTGTTGTGTGGACGCTCTGTTATTTTGAAATTGAATGAAAATCATATAGCCGCATATTTTCCGTATGGCCGAAGTTGCTGGCCAGTATTGCAAAATACTGCAATATTGTCCGGCCAGCTTTATTGCTGTTTCGTTTTGCGCCGTAAGTGCGTCCCTTTCTGATGCGAGGCACGACGCACGACAACTTCATTTTGTATTTATATCATCTAAAATCTAATGATATATTTTTTTGATCTATAAAATATTATTATTTATTCTGATATGTTATGTGCAATTGCGTAAAATAATTTCTATTATTTATTAGTGTAATTAAATGTTTATATGCATCATTAATATATAATTGTCAATTTATTATTAATAGTGAATTCATGGAAAACATTAAGGCTAAGATATCTAAAGTATCACGCTTATTGCAGTCAGGGCGAATTATCATTCTCGACTTTTTTGTCGTTTTAAATTTTCATTTAAATCAATATAAGCCGCTGCGACACGTATGATTTCGTCGGCCAGTATTGCCCGATTGTGTAGCCCGTTTACAAGTCAAAATGATGGCCCAAAAATATTGCCAAGACCGGCCGGATTATATAATTTCTAGCCACATGCTGCAATAAAATGTTGCAAGGATAACCCGGCCATAGTTGCTGATATTGCAGCCACACATTTGCCGTAAAATTATGTCCCGTTTAGGAGCCCCTCACGCGTCAATCACACATAGAACGTTGTCGCATGCGTGACGTGACTAAGTACATAGAGGATCGTTCTTCATCATGTTTCAATTTCTTCATTAATGTATGGTATTCTACGGACTTTCCTCTTTTTTTATTTATCACATGAACCCAATATCTATTCTGTTATTTTTTTGTTTATATGGTGCGGAAATATTTATTTAAAAATAACAAATTAAGTTAATAGTTCTCAAAGTCACACTGGCAACGGAATTGCGGATCCTTGGAAAACCTCGAGCGGAACTGGGGGTTTGCGCACCGGGATGTATCAACCATGCTTGCGCAATCCGGAGAATAATCTCGGGTCTGGAAATTACATTTCCTAAGCAGGTAAGGATAGTGGTCGATCTGATGTCATCAATCCTTGAAACGATCCGTTGGTCGCCAGATCCCGAGCAGTCTTGATGGGTAAATGGCGCCTCGGTCTGCGATAAATTCGAACCTATTTACCACTTACGTCAGGTAGAGGCTGCGCAGACTAGAGGATGGTGAAATCGGCCCAAATCTGTTAGTGTAGGTGCAATGTTGTCCTGCTGGTTGCACTCCCGAGTGCCTCGCGGAACAGTATACCAGACAGTAGCGTCTCTTCTAACAAAATTGAAAACGATACGTCACGAGTGCAAGGGCTCGCATATGACCGCCACGTGTCTATTACTCCGCCAACGCAGATTTTCAAACGTTATGAGAAATTCGCCGACCTTTGCACGCGCGAAAATTTGCTCACTTCCCTCGCACACTATCCCTGCAATCCCCTATCGCTTGAGAGTGCGTCTACTGTTCTCTCTGTAAACTGTGCTCGCGGTAAGGCGCTGGACTCTTACGGGCGTAGTAATACTGTGGATTGTGTTATCAATAAAAACAAATACGTTCACTCCATGGGAGTGTAACGGCCCTTAAGTACCGTTACATGCGATTAAAAAATGCATCGATTTCCAGTGAAATACATTGACACAATTAAGTTGTTATTTTGACTCGTGCAGCGATGAATCAGCACGATGAAACAATACTTTTACTCGGAATATTTCGGATTGCATCATTTCCCGGCTTATATAAACCAGCGAAAAAGGAACCAAAGTATCATTCCTCGAGTGATCACCTCCCCCAAGGTTGCGACGGTATACTCGGTACCCCTCTCACGAGGTCGCACAACGAGTCCGGCTCCTTGGTTTCCTTTCCTTATCTTTCCCAGTCACGAAGCATCAGTCTGCAATCCCACAGACTCGAGCCGTGCCCAGTACAAGATACTAGGAGCACAAATACAATCCTCATCCATATACCCTCGTAACTGCAGTCGCGCATCAATACGCTCGCGACAACATAACCTATTCGGGAAGCGGTATAACTGGCAATATCAAACTTTCAATCGATTCAATAAATACCTTCTGCTTCACTCAAAACCACCTTTCAAAACGGAGTTAACTCGTAAGTTGATCCACCTCACACCGAACAACTTGGAGTCTAGTGAGGAGACAGAACGGCACAGGAGACAGAACGGCAAGTGTCGCTATAACTCCCTGGGATGGCGGGTTCGCCCTTATTAATTAACACCCCTCAATGAACTTCACAATAAGTGAATCTAGTTATACTATTACTATTCTTCTTATTCGTATAAAGCACAGAAACCCGCTCGCAAATCGCAAAATCAACATTTACAAATTAGAGATTCCGAATTTCTAAACATAAATTAATATTAATTGCACTCTACTCAGAATGCACAGGTCTTCGCGAAAGAATGCCGCCTAGCGCATAAGCCGTTGACACCGAAATTAATTCTCTATGAGAACTTTAAGAAAAGTGGTACAAAATGTCTGAGACTCTATTGGGGGTAATTCTAAAGACCAGGCAAACGAGTTTACTGCTTTTTAGCATATTGTTATTAGGCGAATAGTCGTAATGTGGATGGCGTCATTTGGTTCGTTTCGAAAGCAAATATTTGTTTCTATAGATATTTGTTTAAAAAATCTATAAGAACTTTTGCTCCGTTTAGCCATCAGTGGATTTTATCAATAAACTAGATGACCCGGTGAACTTCGTACCACCTAAAATTGATCTGATTGTAACTCTTCATAAGCGTTTATTAATCCTAATCAACATTCCAAATCCAATTCATCGAAAATATATATATGTATAATATTGCCGAATCATGTAGGGTTTGAGTTTCGTTTGGTTAATGAAATTCGTTTGTAATTAAAATAAATTCAATGTGTTTAATTTACATGATGACGTATAAATGCTTTTACGATTTTTTCGACTTTTTTGCATTTTTCGACTTTTTATACTTTTTTGACTTTTTAGACTTTTTTGACTTTTTAGACTTTTTTGACTTTTTCGACTTTTCGACGTTTTCGACTTTTTTGACTTTTTCGACTATTTTTACTTTTTTACTTTTTTGACTCTTGACTTTTTTGAGTTTTTCGACTTTTCGACTTTTTGAAATTTTACACAATCGCACGGAATGAATAACAGTAACTATGGATGGCGCAGCTGTCAAACAATAGGATCGCCGCGAACGCATTTGTTGAATGTGGCCAATGTTCCCAAAATGACCAATTTCGATTTTTTCGATTTTCAGTTGTTTCTTTGAGTTTTTCCTAAATATTTTTTTTTTGTAAACCACCCCTGAATCAAGCC
The DNA here is from genome assembly GCA_944548615.1 of Micropterix aruncella. Classification (NCBI taxonomy): domain Eukaryota; kingdom Metazoa; phylum Arthropoda; class Insecta; order Lepidoptera; family Micropterigidae; genus Micropterix; species Micropterix aruncella. The sequence continues at coordinate 3,069,904 of OX155966.1, forward strand.
AAATAAAATAAAAGAAAAATAATTCAAATCGGTCGCGTCATTTCCGAGATCCTGCAAGACTAACTAACGCACGGCGATTCATTTTTATATATAATAAGATAAAATCATAATCGTCGAGTACCACCAAATTCGCGCTGTAAGATCCGCTTTTGACTATTTACACAACTTCCCAATACATAAAGGGGTGTAATCTGTTCAGGGTTCATCTATGTATCATTTCCGTTTCTTTATTCCACTATAACTTCTAAGCGCTGGAACCGATTTAAAAGTATGTGGTATTGTTAGAACCGTTATATCATCTCGAGTATCATAGGGTACCTTCACTCTCATAGGGTACCTCAAATATCAAGTAAATAGTTGTCTAAAGTCGAAATCTCCAAATGCCACTAAATTATCATAAATATATCGTATTTAGTGTCAAATGAAAGGTCTCAATGAGTACACTTCGAAAATATACTTGTATATCTATGGATGAATACATAAACCACAAATATTTTACTTAAAAAAAAATATATATCCCCCGCCTAATTTAGGCGGTATCACAATAAAGACAACCTAAAATATGGCCACATTTCTCCTGTTTAAAGCCATCTTGTTACTGCTAAATTTCAAAACAACCACTCAATGTTAAAAGATATTAAAAAAAATTATTATATATTTAAAAAAAACTTTTTATATCTCAAAAGATATTAAATATAAAAACAAACGCTAGCTAATGTATTTATTAATTTATGCAAACATTATCATATTTAAATTTATATAGAATATAAATTGCGCAATTTTATTTTTTTTTGCGAAAGGACTTTACTTTTAGGATTACAACACCCCACTAGCTATTCGATTGTGTTAGATTGATGAATAGGAAGGGCTGTGATGTTTGTTGAGCCTGTGCGCCTTACCTGCTGTCCTGTCTTCATCTAATAACAACCAATAATAATAATAATAATAATTCTGTTCATTAAAAAATATTAATTTACATTGCATTAATTGCAGAATCTGCCTAACTAAGCCATAACCTGTACCAAGGAAGACTCTATGTATGGCAATGATTTATTCATATGTACATAGTATTAAAATTAAACGTACAAAATGCGATAAAATATAAAACAGATAATTGAATTCAAATTAAACTTGTAATTATATTTAAAAATATCGATATGACATGATCATGGAAAAAATGAATATAATGTTATGATAGATTATAGAACAAATAAATAAATAACATAAAAAAATATAAAATGTGTTACAATGTATGACAATAATAATAATGCAGACCTTCACTTTAAAATGTTCCTTATTACCATTACCACCTAATTTCCACCAAGTTGAAGTAAATGTTGTGTAATTTAAATTTTTAATACATATATATATACGAAGGATAGTATAATATATTACATTATCTAACATATTAAAAGACTAATTAGGCTCGCTTTAATTCATGAGAGCTATCTTTTTACCATACCATCTAACTAATGGAAACGTAAAAGATAAACAAAAATTGATTGTTCAGAAGCCGCGGCCGATCACGAAAAGGAATAATTCATCAAGTTGTGATAAATTTTAAATTAAATTCAATTTAATGAATAAATAGCTGTTTAATTATAATATTTATTGAAAAAAAGATGGCAGCGGTGGGATTCGAACCCACGCCTCCGAAGAGACTGGTGCCTTAAACCAGCGCCTTAGACCGCTCGGCCACGCTACCAGTTGGCAGCTCCGCCACTAAACTACTTCTAATATTAAATCGGTAGCGTCCCAAAATAATCTACAACTGCTGGCCGCCACGCGCTTATCAGATTGGTGCTGTGACAATAATAGCAACATAATCGCCATCCGTAACTGTCTTTAAAAAATGAAGATATGGCAATGAACGGGCATATCTTCTTATATCTATCGGGCAAGGCTAGAGGTATGGGACCGAAGAAATTTGCGCATCCTTATCTACTATACAAATAGGCGGTATCGACTACAACATGCTAACCCGTTACCCCAGGCTGGTATAACGATATGTGATCGTTCTTTCAGCCGTGGGATGAGCGTAACCTTAGATACATTACAAATCTACTGTCTAGCTATGCTAACATGCCCGTCAGCGGCCAACGCCTTACGGCGAGGCATCGGGAAAGGTACCCAGCGGGCAGCCCGGCCCCCTGACTACCAGTTTTGGAAGAATATCTCCGTCTGGAATTAACCATCAAGATACCTCCAACCTCCCGAATGGTTACAGGTTCGAAGTCGCTTACGCGATACTCTCCCTAGTGTAGCGGTCATCGGTGTATACCGAATCTATCGCAGACCATGATATCCTTTGCCCACAAGACAGTCGCTCTCTACTATACAATGCTTTTGGGAGCTAATAGGCTAAGTGCGAGTGGGCTAATATGACCCATTGTGTCTAGGGTCGGCCCAATTCACTGCTCCCCTTAGTTCGAGCCCGGGTAGGACTCCTGTGCCCCTTGTGAGAAAGTTTACCCTGGGAATCGTTCTTCGGGCGCTCCTAGGCGGTTTCCGTACCGTGCGGCGAAAGCCAATCGATTGTGCGTTCCGACAGATAAACCGAGGAAATATGGACACGTTTTTGTTTCCTATATTATTATATCGGGGGAGGTTGTTTATGTAATGACAGCCGCTCTGGAAACGCGATCCTGAGTTAAAGACGGGCAAAGGACGTCATGGTCCGCGATGATTCGAACTGAATCGCCGCTTACATTAGGTAGAGGACTGAGCAAGCGACCTCAAACCCCTGACCAGTCGGGAGGCCGGAAAAATCCACCCATAACTGGTAACCAGGGCGCGTGGATGTCCGATCCGATTATCAGATCGGACTTATATTGAATGTTCAAACAAGTGTATGGCAAGAATGCTTTCCTACAGTCTGATCAGACTATCGGATCCGGCTATCGTATAGAAAAAATCTGACGTGTATTGCCGGCCTTAGTCACTACGCTCATCGCACGGCTGAAACTTGAAATAAGATTACATATCTTTAGTCATGCACCCTTATCCTTCACAAATCCGGCCTTCTACGCAAGTGTATAGATTAGCCTATCTGTACTTTTTCTAACAATGTCCCAATCTATTTCGGAGACATAAATTGGTCATTCTGATGAGGCAGCTCGATAAAAATTAAAATTACTTCGTCGACACTGGCGATAAATAAGTTATTTATCCCAATCGGGTTATAGAAGTGACAAAAAGTGTATCTGTTTGTTTAAACATAAAAGAAAGTATTAAGTTTTAACGTGTTTATTCCAATATGATTCAGTTACAACGAAATGAACGCCCAAGTGATTGACGAATAGATTGTTTAAATGTATATTATTGTTTACAAAAAATTAAATGGCAGGATTTCCTACACTTAGTCGAGTCATTTCACACGTGAGAGTTATAAGAATGCAATCAACTTAAATTCATTCAAAATACTTTTAAAGAAGTACCTGCTTGAAAGGGGTCCATTATATGCTGAGTCTCAATTGCTCTCGCTAATAATTTAAGTTGTGTTTATTAAATTATGTATTACTAACTAATATCAAATCTCGTGTATTATTTGCTTATAAATATATGTGCAGGTATGTATATACATATATATTTATGTATGTGTGTATGTATGTGTATGAATATATGTATATATTCTGATGTATTATGCAATGCAACGTAAGTTCATAATATCAAAAGAGTCAGCTCGTCGATACTATTAAACAAAAATCAGCATCCCTAGATACGGGTCTCTGACCTAGTTAGGAATGCGGGTAAACATTTTCACCATAGGATGTGCTCAATCTCTCCCAACTCAACCATATTATGTTAATGATGTGTATATGACATAATAATATAAAGTTATTGTAAATTAATAACTAAATAAATAAAATAAATTCTTATTTTATACATTTCATTAGGCACTACACTGTCAAATACAAACGGAGCTGCCATGGAATTCACAGACCGGAGTCGGGCCCATCATAATACTCTTGTTACACTTCAGGCGGATGAGCGATGGACTCGATGCTAACGACCTGCTGTGATAGGTTTAGGACAGCTGTCTTGCCACATGTGAGCGTGGACCTTAACACCCATTCACTCTCCCATCGAAGCCATAGAATTTGAGATGCGGAATTTGCGGTTTTAGATATTTTTTCTAGAAAGGAGTTGATTATTTTCCTAGAGATTCCTAGATCTTTAAAGAGGCGAAACACAGATTTGTCTGGCAGGCCACGAGCGCCAACCTTCACCGCGTGAAGGTGAGGAGTGAAGCCGTTCCGGGTGACGGCAGTTGCGAGATCATGGTATATATTTGATTTGAACTCGTGGCCTTTTGGGATGTTTGGTTCCCTTGAAATAATTAATTCTACAATAAGGACCAACTTGCGGGATAGGGAGTAAAGAATTATATCTGGTCGAAGGGCTGTTCATCCGAGACCTTAACAGAATTGATACTGATTAAAGAGCGAATTGAGAAAGGTTTCTTTGTAATGGAATGCTCCCGCCGTTAGAGCCATCAAGCACAAACTGTACCTATTGGGGGTTTGGAGGGTACTGTCAGAACCTTGGCACGTGTCACTGAGACGCTAATTGCCTCATGATTGACAGCAAGGATTTTGTCATGGCGGTAAGTTTGCCATCTTTGATCTAAGGCCGCCAGCCAGAATATGTCTAGCTGTGCAAGGATTATTACTAAAGAGAGGACATGAACTATCCTTTGAATATCTTTTGGGAGTTAATGGGCCCATGAACTATCCTTTGGGAGTTAATGGACCCTTGCTGAGTTGGCCACGAAGACCCATTCTGTTCAGGGTTGGTCACACTCACGGGTCAACACCCATCCGACGGCCTCCACGCATGAAGTGCGAGCCTGGGTAGGACTCTGGCCTTGGTCAGTTTCCCCTGGGAATCAAACTTCTGGCGCTCCTGGACGGTCTGCGCACCGGGCGGCGTAAGCCAATCGACTGTGCACTTTGACTAACATATTGAGATGTCAACCACAACGGGCGACCCCGTCACCGCAGGACGTTTTAACGATTCATCGTTCTATCGACCGTGCAGTGAGCGTAGAAGACTTTGGACATTACAAATCCGACGTCTAGCTACGCCACAACCCGCAAGAAGCCAACGCCTTTACCGCGAGATAGCCAGTATGTTACCTGGCGGGCCGACACTCGCGCCCTTGCTTCCAATTGTGACCAGATTTCTCCGGTCTCTCGATTGGTTCCGAGTTCGAGGTCGCTTGCGCGGTCCTCTCCCTTACGAAGCGGTGAAACGGTGTGCACCGAATCTATCGCGGACCAAGGCGTCCTTTGCCCGACTCTGAACCGGGATCGGATGGCCAATGGTCATTTCAAGAGCAGTCGCCGTAAGGTAGGCAACCACCCCCGCTCTATAGGAAACAATACAGTTCCCAGACTCCCACGACTGTTAGTCGGAGAGCACAATCGATTGGCTTGCGCCGCTCGGTGCGCAGACCGTCCAGGAGCGCCAGAGGTTTGATTCCCAGGGGAGACTGGTTGACCCAGTGTCCTACCCAGGTTCGCACCCCATGCGTGGAGGCCATCGGATGGGTGTTGACCCGTGAGTGTGACCGACCCTGAACACATGGGTCATCGTGGCCACCTCATCATGGGCCCGTTAGCTCCCATGATAGCTAGCACTTTGACTAACAGTCGGGGGAGTCTGGAAGCTGTACTGTTTCCTATAGAGCGGTGGTGGTTACGGACCTTACGGCGACTGCTCTTGAAACAACCTTCGGCCATCCGATCCTGGGTGAACAGCCGGGCAAAGGACGCTGTGGTGCGCGATAGATTCGGTATACACCGTTTCACCGCTTCGTAAGGGAGAGGACCGCGCAAGTGACCTCGAACTCGGAACCAATCGAGAGACCGGAGTAATCTGGTCACAATTGGAAGTAAGGGCGCGAGTGTCGGCCCGCCAGGTAACATTCCTGGCTATCTCGCGGTTAAGGCGTTGACCTCTTACGGGCTTGTGACGTAGCTAGATGGTGGACTGTTTTTGTCCCAAGTCTTCTACGTTCACTCCAGGGAGATAGAACGACTAATCGTTAACACTTCCTGAGGTGACGGGCTCGCCCGTTGTAGTCGACAACCCAAGTTATCCTTTGAATAGTTCAAAAGAGCGAGGTTACTGGGGTATAGAAGTGTATCTCAAAAATAAATTTGTAGATGATGGACACCTATTACAAGGATTACATTATTTTATAGACCAGAAAATTGACGATTATTATAAATATGATAGAACGAATTTACTGCGTGAAATTTGTAGCACCCGACGTTTCGCTGACGTTGCAGCCACCGTTGTCCAGTGTAGACTGAAAGAGCTGTCAATCCGTTGTTTTGCGGGTAGGCTGCATACCGCTGCCGCCACTGCGTAGGTTATAACGGTGGTGGGGGGCCGGGCTCAGAGCGAGCGAATTTCGAAAATCCGGCTTGCACGTAACACTCACTGTATCCTGTCTTACGTCCTTGCGTTCGGCGCTCGGCGGCGGGAACATTTTAAGAAGAGGGTTCCACGTAGAGAGAGTTTGTAACCGTTGTCTCTATTGAAGTTCGGGGTTCTTCTTATTTCAATGGCTTCCCGGATCATGAGAGGAAAGTAGAATTGTTCCTTGGATAGCACAATGGGATTTTGAAACTGCATCCAGTGGTTACTTCCGCTATCCAATATACATATGTTGGCAGATCGCCGATTTTTCTAGATCTATCCTATTTATAATGTCAAACAACCGCGATAGTCTTCGATGTTATATTGACAATTATTATTACAATTATACGAAAATAATGATTAATATTATATCGTCATATGTGTTGTCAAAGTAAAGTCGTAAATAAATCTACCTAATAACAAGACAAAAAAGTAATGAAAAGACACGAACTCGAACTGAGTTCGATTTTAGATAATCAGTGGGAGTTAAAAATAAACATGGTAACTAGCTATACTCTAGTAAGAAAATATTTTTTTTTGCTGAGAGAAATAAAATATAAATTGTATATAGCCATGACAGGACAATAAAAGATTCGCAATGGCAACATTAAATTGTCAATATCTGTATTAATATTATAAATAAGTAATGTTTGTAAGTTTGTATGCAGGGGCTAATTCATCTGATTTCAAAAATCAACACTACTTACCTAATATTTCTACAATTAATGTAATTTATGACACTCAGGATAACATAACGATTCTAATAATACCACACGCTTCTAAATCGGCCGAAGCGTTTAGAAGTTATTGAAATAAAAAACGAAAGACATACCTACATAAATGAAAACATTACATTTCTTTTTTGTTGGGCAGTCGTATAATAATACCGCATGTTACGTAAACGTACCGCATGTTACGTAAACCATGTTACATAATAATTTTTTCATATTAGGCCTACCTTAGTACAGGCGAGGCCTAGGAAGTATCGCTTTGAAGCTAAAATAAGCGTAATTTTATAGATTTACTAGCTGACCCGTGCCAACTTCGTTGGGCGGTAAAACTTTTTACCTGTGATGAAATTATGAGTGTGGTTCGGTTAGTACTGAGTGCTATGATTTATTTCCTGACTGCCAAAAGAAGGGTTATATTTTTACTGCATATGTAGGTATGTATGTATTTGCATGCCAATTTGATTTTAATACCGTTATTTGTGAGTGTCATCTTGTTAGTGTCTTATTTGTGAGCGTATTATCTCTTTAGTCTTTTGTTTTAAACGCTTGAGACGATAAATTTACTTATTTTGATAAGAATTCATAATTGTTAATAATATGACCAATAAACTTGACCTATCGATTAAAATTATTTTTTTAATATAAAATACAGTAGGGACTTAAATATAAAAGGTAGACATATGCTCTTGCTGCCTTTTTTGTAGGCATTATCAAGCTCCACAACTTTTCTCTGGAACTTAATCATATATCTCTCATCGTTAAGGCAGCGTTAGTTAGAAACGTTATCGTTCGACCGCTTATTTTCCGACTTACTTTGCAAATTCGACTACCACGAAAAAGTCTTTTCATTTTGCGGATTAATATATAGCCTATAACACTTACAAATAACGTGGGTTTCTATTGGTAAAAGAATTTTTAAAATCGGTTCAGTAGATCCAGAGATTACTTCCTACAACATCACAAACTTTACCCCTTTATAATATTAGTATAGATTAATGAAAATTTAATTTGATTTTAAATTTTATTGATACACAAGTGAAACTGAAATGCCCATTTTAGTTTAATGGTTGGCTAGATCATATGTGAAGACGGTACTTGCTGGCAACTTAAAGTCGCCAAGAGGTCATTAATCATAATATCCAATACATCATCAATCACTCGGATCTCACAGCGAATGATTTTATTGTATTCGACGTCCGCGAATAAATCATGCCTGCAATCACACTTCTTTCCGCGGTATCAATTCTCTGTGATTCTGATGATCTATCTATCTGATGATTCTGAGTTTTTTTTTTGTTTTTGAAAATTAAAGTTATTAAAGTGTTCAGTGTTGTATAAACACAATCAACTGAATTCGGCAACAGTCGGATTAATATGTTATTGCCAAGACAATAAATCAATTGTATGATACCGACGTTAATAAATTGATAGTAAAGTGGAAAATTTTAACAAGTAATTATATCAATAAGATAATAATAACACGACTGCCGTTACAGAAAGTGAACCGTATTTATAATTATGTTTTTATGAAACATTTGTGTTTTATGTATTTATTCCATATAGACACATCAGACCTTTCATTTGATACTAAACACGACATGTTTATGTTAATTTATTGACATGTAGACATTTGGACATTTACACAAGTATTTACACAAGTAACTGAATGATTATAAAACCCCAATAATTTAACCAATGAAAAGAATAATAACATTCAATTATGAGTTCTACCATTCAATATATACGAAAAATAATATTCAATTATTCAATTATGGGAATGCGATAGCATTCTTATTTATATAGGCTGATCATATAAATAATAAGGATAGCAGTGCTAAAGACTAATGATAGGTAGAATGTCATCATTAGTCTTTAGCACTGTTTTAAACTTACTTCTCATTAATAATAAATTTCAGTTGTAAAACGTTCTATTTCGATGACTATTTTATTTATTTATTTATAGTAATGTACTACGGTTTGCAACAAGCGTAACACTAAGCGTAAGTAATATGTAATAACATTGAATAAAATTTAGCCCTAAAAATTATAAAAAACCCACAGCAAGTTGTGTCACGCTTATAGTGAAGATCGGTCCCATGTCGCCCAACTAAGTAAAAACTTGTTCTAGGGCAGAAATTTTATGATATTTACCCTAGAGCAAATATTACTTTAAATTTAAATATGAATGGACTATCGCGGACCACGGCAAAGCATGCCGTGGTCCGCGATAGATTCGGAATATACCGTTTCACCGCTTCGTAAGGGAGAGGACTGCGCAAGCGACCTCGAACTCATAACCAATCGAGAGACTGGAGTAATCTGGTCGCAATTGGAAGTAACGGCGTGAGTGTAAGCCCGCTGGGTAACACTCCTGGCTATCTCGCAGTTAAGGCGTTGGCCTCTTACGGGTTTGTGGCGGAGCTTGGCGGTGGACTGTTTAATCCAAGTCTTCTGCGCTCACTTCAGGGAGATAGAATGACTAATCGTTAAAACTTCGTGAGGTGACGGGCTCGGCCGTTGTAGTTGACAACTCTAGTTACTGCCGTTACAAAAAAATAACTACTGTATTTAAAAAATATGCTTTTAGAGTTTTTTATGAAATATTCGTGGTTTATGTATTTATCCATATAGATACAAATGTATTTTCAGAATGTAATTAATCAGACCTTTCATTTGAAACTAAACACTATATATTTATGTTAATTTATTGACATTTGGAGATTTGGACATTTAGACAACTAACAACAACTATCATCCTAACAATATTACACATACACATACACACATACTACTAAAACGGTTCGAGCGTTTAGAAGTTACAGTGAAATAAAGAAAGGGAAAACTTACATAGATAAACCCTGAACATAATACATTCTAGAATAGAATAGAATAGAATAACTTTATTGTGCTATAAAAACATAACTTAATGAATATTACGCTGGTTTTATAAAAAAGACAATGTATGCACCAATGGCGGACTTATCGCTATAGCGACTATCTTACAGTCAACCATTTGATAAAATAATTCCTAATTTTCACTGTACAATACACAAAGAAATAGTAAAGTTAAATTTAAAATAAAGTTATACGGATATATGTCAGTAACTTATGCTAAGGTTGCCCAGAGAAGAATAAAGGAGAGGACTAGGTAAGGTCATTGGTTAGTGGCTGTGTAAAAATAAATGTTTCTTCAACAACTTTTTAAAAGTATGCAGCGAAGGTGCATGCCTGATAGAGTGATGGAGCTGATTCCATAAACGAGCAGAATGAACTGTTAAAGAGTGCGTGTAAACAGAAGAATGGTGTATCGGAATGGCGAGTGTGTTATCCCGGCTTGATCGAAGTGGAAGACCGTGGCCTCCCAAAGGGTGGAAATTCTCCTTGAGATAGGAGGTTGAAGTGGGGTTATTAAGTATGTTGTGGAGTAGCGACAACGTATGCAAATTTCTTAGATAGCAAATAGGAAGCCAATGAAGTTGCTCACGAAAGCAGCTAACGTGGTCGAACATTCGCAAATTAAAAACTTACCTGAGTAAGATATTTTACAGACGCTCCAGCTTATTCAAAATAAACTCACTAGCATCTATATAACAAACGTCACCTTAGTCAAGTATAGGCGTTAAGAGTGTGGACACAATCATTTCTTTATGTGACATGGGGAGAAATCTTTGAAGCCGCCGGAGACTATGAAAACCATTCCTTTTTTTTTGTTTGGGCAGTCGTGTAAAAACACGTGGATGCAAAAACACATATTTGGTTTTGATGCAAACGATGATGATAATAGCCTGTAGTTATAAATAGTATATCATTAACTCAGACCTTCAATCTTGCGATGGAAATCGTCAATATTAGAGAGCTATCTCAAATAAAAGTAATAACGGATTTTCACTTGCAATTGCTTTCGATAAATTTTAATAATATACAGGCGTTGATGGCTCTGCTGTGACACTCAACTCGAGGCTTGAATAATCATTGTCATCAATCCGCTGCGAAGCAAATGCGGCACATTGATTTCCAATTTTCGTAATAACATAGATTGATAGCGTTGCATGAACGAAGCGATCGTCTGAGGTGACTTTTAGAGATGTGCCTGTCGAGTTTAAGGTTTCGCGTATATTTTACGGGTTGTACCCGTGGCTCTGTCCGCGTCAAAGTATCCGTGTTGCTGAAATAGTGTTATTTTATTTTATTTTATTCGGGAAATAGACAGTACAAAAACCATAATTACTAAATCATAATACAACAGACATAAACCATTTACATGTTTCCACCTATTTTTTATTTTTATTTATTTATTTAAGAATTAATTACTATAAAACATTGATTTGCTTACAAAAAAACAGGAACCGAATGGCAAAACCTTAACCTTTTGCTTATTTGATTCTGTCACCCAACTGGGACTAGCCCGTTCTAGAGTGGACAGGACTCTAATATTACAATCAAGTTTGCTTGAGCTTGATTGCTTACAGATGTACAAGTTTTAGTAAAAAGCTAATAACATTAAATTGCCCTAAACTGTGGTCTTCAAAAAAAATATTATTATTATTATTAAGAATATTAAAAGATAATATAATAAATTAAATGCAATTCAATAATATAATCGGCAATAATATAAAATTCGATTAAATATTATTATTATTATTAATCGGTCATATAGTACGTTATTCTATATAAAAGAAAAGTTTAAAATATACGAGCATTTTTTAAAGAAAAAAAAAGCGTTTTTAAATAAACAGAAAATATTCTGAAATTTAATTGCTAAGTTATTAAACAGTCCAAAGTATTAAAAGAGTATACATAAAGTAAATAGAGCAGAAAAAAAACAGTAAATAGATCCATATACATGTATATTAATCATACTAATATTATAAACGAGAAAGTTTGTATGTATTTATGGATGTTTGTTACTCTTTCACGCAAAAACTGCTAAATGAATTTTAATGAAACTTTACAATAATATAGCTTACACATCAGAATAAAACATAGGTTATTATTTATGAAGATATATAGTTTTCTATCTTCATTATCACAATGTTCCATTACCACGCGGGTGAAACCGCGGGGCGCAGCTAGTATGGTAATAAATGAATTAATTATTAAATAGATAGTAATAAGAAAATAAAATACATAATTATGTAATGAAACACAATTTTGTTTATAATTTTCATGTACAGTACTACTTCATGTACAGAATGTTTCTTTGAGCCCCCCTTTGGAATGCTTTGCCGAAAATGTGAGAACCGCGACAAGTATAACAAGTTTTAAAAACAGACTCAGAGAGCATTTGAAATCTTCTAGATAAATTCCCTTTCCCTTCCCATTTTCCTCCTTCTTAAACTTTAGCGTCCTCATAGGTTTTAGATTATTTTGGTGTGGCATATCCTGTGCCCACAAAGAGGTAAGTACCTATATATTTCTTTCTATCCTCTTGTATTTTATTTATCATACTGTTTATATAGGTTAAGTTATGCAGCATCTACACGCAAATAAAGTTCATAAAATAGTATAGGTTAGCTCTAAAATATTGCCTGCAGGCAATAAGCTCGCCTTTCCTTAACAATAAAGCGTTTATTATTATTATTATTATTATTATTATTATTATTATTACTATTAACCAGCTGGAAGACCTAAAATTGGAAAACAAATAAATATATTAAAAATGATAAAAACACGACTGCCGTTACAGAAAGTGAACTATTGTATTTATAGTTATTTTTGTTGCTGTTTTATATGAAATATTTGTGGTATATATTTATCCATTATATAGATAAATATATTTTTTTTTATTTCAACCCAGTTGATAGGAATTCCTACACTTGGTTATGTCAAAAACTAACAAAAAGAACAAGCATAATATTTAAATATATACCTATTAAGGTATAAGGTATGAACATCGGTATTGCAAGGTATGAACGTTGAACATCCAAGCACAGATTTTCTAGATTATATAGAGGAAACAAAAAAATTCCAATTTTTTCAATCAAAATTCTTACATAATTTCGTAATTTTTTTAAGTGGACAATAGTACCTACTAAATAATCAAACACATATTGGATAATTTCACAAATGATCATACGGAAGATATTTTAAAGAAAAAACACAAATATAAAGAAATCATTAATAATAATAATAGTCAATAGCCAATAGTTAGAAGAAAAGAAAAAACGCAATTGTAAAATAGTCAATAATAGAAAGAATAAGGAATAATAATAGTCAAGTAGGTCAATAGAGCTACGAAAAATTGATATTGTCGAAATCCTCAATGATATAAATGGGGTATTTAATCAAAACACGCTGTACCTTTTTCTTAAAGTGAATATATTTTCGGAATATACTCAGACCTTTCATTTGACACTGAACACGATAAATGTATGTTCATTTATTGACATTTGGACATTTAGACAACTACTGACTGAATATTTGGACAGTTAACCCTTGGAGTAAATGGGTATATTCATGGATGCATCTGTATCTTTTGCAGGATTTTCGGCGACATCGACCTTAAAGTACTATAACTACGAAACTACTACACCAATCATAAAAAGAACAACTGCACAATGATTGCATTGAAATTTCGAATATAGAATATTGAAATATCATTTTGTAAAACAATTAGATAATTATGAATAAATATGAGAACGTCAAAGAAGTGAAAAAAACGCGGAACCAGATCTGGTCGTATCATACTCAACGGATAATTGTTTCAGAACCAGATTTGGTCGTATCATACTCAAGGGGTTAAGGCACTCTATGACACCTGGGATGACATAACGATTCTAACAATACCACACACTTATAAATTGGTTCAAACGTTTAGAAGTTATGATGGAATAACAAAACGGAAAACATACATAGATGAAACCTGAACACGTTACACTCCTTTTTTGTTGGGCATAAATAAACAAAAGTCATGTCTGAGTGCGCTACTCTTAAATATACGATTATATTCGATTAAATGATTTGAAATAAAATCTACTCAATCAGACCTTTCATTTCATTTGTCTTAAGATGACGTGTCTTCGACGTAAAGCGGAACATTTCTTTTAATATTTCGATATTGCCCCGAGAGCGATGATTTCCGCATTCCACATTCCGCATTCCGCATTCCACATTCCACATTCCGCATTCCGCATTCCATTAATGCCTATAACATCACTTCACATCGATTTTAAATGTTAACGTCCAATCCTATCCTTCCAGAATTACACTAATATCGTTAAACATGTATAAAGATATTATTATCAGCTGTTAAAGACACATTAACTCGCAGCTAATAAACCTCTGTTGAGATATCCCTTTAGCGAAATTTGTCAGGAAGCTAAATGGGGGTGTAGCGCTGTTTATTTTATCTGTATGCATTTTACGACAGTGCCGTTAAACTTTAGCATCGACTTTATTTATCACTTAGTTTTCCACGAACGCAGAGGTTCTATATAAATTTCACATCAAAGCTGGATGAGTGCATGGCTGTAATATTATATTCAATATTACCTACTTACAAATAATCAAAATATACTAATGTCATTAAATAGTAGGTAAGAGAGAATAATATATTAAAATAGAAATGCAAATTCTATGTAGAATAATCAAGGTAAAATAATTTTATTGTCAATCCAGCAATATGCCTTCGTATTTTTTAAACATAAATAGATGTATACTAAATTATATGAGAATTAGAATATCAGCTATCATAATTCCGTCATGTTTAAAATTTTACAAATTTTGCTAATTATCAACATGGAAAATAAACTCGGAATTTTTAAACTCCCTTATACCATAAATTGGGTTTCTTACCAAATTATTTATAATTATCTTTTTAAATTGATCCTCTCCAAGGATTTTCATTTTCTCTGGAATCTTATTATAGAAGGACAAATTTTGGTGTATAAAACTGTATCGCACTTTGCTAAGTCGCTGTCGGTTTATGTGGAGATTGGATTTATTCCTCGTATCGTGATGATGAAAATCACTATTCACCGGAGCTTCTGCTAGGTGTCTACGAGCGTACATAATATTTTGGTAGATGTAGGAAGAAAATAGAGTCATGATTCCTGATTCTACGAACAGCGGCTTACAAGAACTTCTTGGAGAGACTCTATATAAGTTGCGTACCGCTCTTTTCTGGAGGAGAAAAAATCTTTTTAAGTTTGGTGCCGTTCCCCAAAACAGAAGGCCATACGTTATGAGGGAGTGGAAATATGCAAAATAAACAGATTTAGATCATTTAAGTGATCAAACCATTGTAATTTTTGATCAATTTCTAATCCGATAAATTTAGATTGTGTCACCCTAAGACTTTCCCGGCAAGCAGACAATCTCCCTGCACGCCTTACCCCCCCCCCCCCCCGATAGTGATTGTGTCAAGTTATTATGATCGTAAATGTGCTATATTCGTAGTATCTTTGTATTATATCCGTGGTATTGTCTTTTCCTAAATACGGCGGAATTTAAAAATTATTTATGTTGCTATAAGAGATATTCTAACCAAAATTTCACAATGCGGTTTCGACTTAACGACGCATCAGTGTACTGAATTTCAAGTATCTAAGTCCAATATTTCGAGATTGAATATAACTAGCGCGCCCCCTGGTCCACCGATGTCAACCACGACTCTTGCCATGATCAACTCTTGCCATGATCAAATGATGCCTGCATGCCAAATTTCAGCTCAGTCGGATGAAGCGTTTGGACGCTATCGTGGAGGAATACACACACACAAACACACACAGACACACAGGCTCACAGAAAAACATCAATCTGGATATAGAACTAGGAAATTAGAGGGTGTCAAAATGGATATTTCCGTCTCCATCTCGATTTCTTTTTAGCACGTTCACTATACTTTCCCTTCTACTTTTTCTTCTAAAGGTGCCTTCAACTAGTGGAGGTTGGCAGTCAGCTCTGCATACTTCTTTTTGTCCTTTGCCAGGCAAAACAATTCGGCGACACTCGTAATCTTGGTCCATTCTCAGATGTTCCGCAACCGAGATTTCCATCTACGGCCAGATCTCCTCTTCCGTGCAAGTTTTCCTATCATCATGATTTGCAGGAGTTCGTATCTGTCGTGCCTAAGCACGCGATCCAGGTATGCAGCTTTGCGCAGTTTGATGGTCTGCCAAAGCTTGCGTTTTTGGCCGACACGCCGTAGAACTTCCTCATTGGTGACTTTCTGAGTCCAAGATATCGATATCATACGTCTGTATGCCTACATCTCGAATACTTTCCCTAGTGCTAGGAAAGTAAAAATCCCGTCATCCAGTCTTCCTAAACGTATTCGGACTTCAGTGTCTATGAACCTATATGCTATTTGATCTCTTAGCAGAAAGCATGAGCATCGGAGCGTGCTGCTTATTAAGCTTAACAATTATAATTTCCCTTACAACGGTAGAGCAGGCGCCACGCGGCGAAGCGTCCGACTCGAACAAAAAGACCCACTAATTGGACGGACAATCCTTCTGCAACGATACTTAAGCTCATAGTGAGCAGCATGTATGTGCGGACAGTGGGGAGACCATACCAATCAATGACCTGTCTGACGAGTGTTGAGCAGAGTATTACCATTGATTTTATGGAGTAATAGATTGCTCATTGCAGTACCACGTTTAGCCAGCTTGGATTTTGAGATACCTCGGGAAAGAATGACATTCTTAAAAGGCAGGCTTAGTAAATGGCACGCCGAATGTACAATAAACTAAAGTCACAGTAGCGGCATAATTTCATGGCAGACCGCGGCAATGTATTGGAATTTCTTGCAATATCGCCGCGCTCGACAAAAAGTACTATAACTATGGAACTACTATAGCAATCATAGAAAGAATAACTGTGTCATGATTGCATTGAAATTTCGTATATAGAATATTGAAATCTAATTCTGTAAAACGATAATTATGAATAAATATGAGAAAGTCGAAAAAGTGAAAAAATCTCGGCATTTCTAACTTGTACTTGCGTGACGGAAAAATACGGAACTCTATTTAGAAATTGTGAATACTATCGTAATATGTATTACATTATCTATCAAAGGCAATATTTCGTTTTGCTTATTTACATACAAAAATATTTAGATATTAGCTAATAAAAACCAATAAAAATTTTGATGATTTCTCGAAAAAAAAATGATAATATTTGACAACGGAATTTTACCAGAAATATCCGCGAAATGACGCGCGAAATTATTCTAGCGGCCGTCTATGTATCTATGGTAATAATGAGATATTTGATATGGATTTTAGGATGCGTTCGAATTAGAAAATAATATTACTGTGCGCCCCTGGAGCAAGCCGCCAATATTGGTTGTTACGTAGTCAACGGTGTTTTGATGTGCAACCAAATTGGGTCGTTACGTAGCCGAAGGGAATGTTAAATAAGGTTAATAGTTTAAAATCTATAATTAAACTACATTTAGCTAATAAAAAATAAAATAATAAATAGCTATTAGAGTTGGGGCATTCTGTAACGGCGAAAGAACTGTCAAGTGGTTTAAGTTGTTTAAAACATTCTATTTATGAAAGATAATATCGAATATACAGGCTGTTTGGCAAATAAACCGACTCAATTTTTGGGGGCATTGGGGGGTCATTAGCTGAATTGTACACATAGACACAATGTCCTTAAAGCCATTTTTTTATCTATTACCCGAAATACTGCATTTAAGTCGTCATAACTTTTTTGTTTGTCGCAGTGATAGCACTAAATAACTTTTATTGTATTTTGTAAAGCATTGTAATTGCATGCATTGACTGCATTTTATTAAATCGCTTTCATTGTTAGAGTGGGTGTTCAACCCTGATCAAGAATTTTGATCAAATACTGAATGTTTCTACTGAATGTCTATTACATGTAGCCTATCATTAGAACGGCTATAAATTACAGAACTTTTTTTAAATAAAGCTAAGTGCAAAAACCCTTTTAGTTTATTTTAATAATGAATCTAGAACTTGACAATTTTTAAACAAAACATTATAATAACATTACAAAATACATCACAATTACTTCGTGCTATTACTACCATAACCAAAAAAGTTATGACGACATAACCGTAAATTTTTGAGAAATTTGAGAGGAAATTGAGAGAATATTCGTGGTCGGTGGTGCGGCAGCACGCTCTCGAGGGCACAATTTGTTTTCTTCATATCGAAGTACAAATAAAACAAAGTCCGAAAGCAGAAGCCGATATGAGGGTGTTATTCTTACGCGCTGATTCATCGCGCGCTTTGACAGAATTCATGAGGTTAGAATCGAACTGATAAATCGTGCCGACAATAAATTGGCGTTTTTTCAAATCACCGGCTATGAATTAAAATTAACAATTTAATTTAAGTTTTATAGCAAAACAACATTAAAATAAGTGTAAATACTTCATCATAATTTTAGATAAAAAAATAAAAGTTTAGTAATTTATTTTCTAATAAATTAGGAATTATTTTGTTTCCCCCATGTTTTCCCCTGTCGATGACCGATATTCGACTATAGAACGCATCCAATACGTAAGTACTGCTTGGCACCTGAGTAATACTTGGTGGAGGAAAGACTCAAGTAATGATCAATACTCGACTATAGATTTGAGTGTTAATCTAACGTTAACGGCACGTCTGTGTGTTAGTTTGTTTTTTTTCCTAAGAGCGAACCGACATAAAAAAAACGCATATAACATGCGCACTTCCAGAATATGCATATCTTTAAATGTGAGTTCTGATGCATACTTGCAAGGCTTTCATAATACTATTTTGTTCAATCCTTTTTGCACGAGAAGAAGTGGTTGAAGAATCGTTGTCGCACATCCTCCCCAACCAATAATGCCGTAGTATAAATGGACTCGCATAAAGTACCATATCTTAATTTAATTGTATATCGGCCAAATATGTCTTATATGTATCTGCTATCTGTAAAATTACTGAAAAATGAAAATTAAATTTAATTGCGAAAATCTGAATATTTTCCATTTACTTATGGCATTTTCATGTGCTGAAAGGCCGCAGAACTACGTCTCAACCGGCCAAACATTGCATAGTCATTGAAATTAATCCAATCTAGCTCCCGGCCCAACCGCGCTAATAGAGGTGTGATGTAATTCTCGTGATACGAGTGATAATGTTATGATGTATAGCCGACGTCACGGACGATGGCGGCGTGCGCGTGAACTATGATAATGCCGGACTGGTAGACTATTCAGCATATGAGAAAAGGGAAAGATAAGCCCGTACGTGCAATAAAAACACCAGATTACACGAACGTTAAAGTGGCTCGTAGACATATGTGATCAGCGGGAGATTTTTGAAAAATATTTTATTCATTTCTTCATTCATTTACCGAATTATGTAAATAATAATTAACCTTACAGACAATTCTAAATCTTAATTTTTTATTCTAGACTATATTATACACATTTCCATTTTTATAATTTATTTGTTTACAATAGTTTCATCGTGCGTATATAAATTGCAAATAGTTATATATGCAATAAGGAAATGAACACTACTCGTGCGATCATTCTAGAGACGAATACCCAACTAAAACGGAAAGCCTGTATTTGGGCATATGAAACTGGTATACCCTACTCTATTGGTTTTATAGTAGAGCTGACGTTATTTGACAACAATACTAATTTCAATATTATTAATAAAATAATAGTATATTACACATATCAATATAAATATACAAGATATAAAAGGGTTAGTTATATCTATATAATAAAAATGAGTAGGGTGTTTTGTATGTTACCTAATAACTAACGAGCGGCTGGCCCGATTTGGATGATTCTTTTTTGTTTTGTTGATAATCACTTCGGTCATACTATAGGCTATAAAAAATCCGAAAAACATCTCGGAAAAGTGAGAAAAATTTGCAAAACCGAAAATTATTCTAGTAACGAGCTTGATCATAGATGGCGTTGTTTGACAAGAATAAAAATACGAAAATTCGAAAATCAAGACACTGCGCGAAAACTGGTATTTGACAGTTAAGTTGAATTTTACGAATTTTTCATAAAGTTTTTATGATTTTGAAGGTAAATCAACTGAATTAACTGAATTTGTGTAATTAGTAAATGTTTTTCCAGGTTTTGAAATCATTTTTCACAGTTATGCCCTTGCGCAGACGCTTTAATCTCAGCAAGGTGACCGCTCGAGCGAGACGACAAAAGAAGGTTTAGAGAAGTTTGAGCAACTGAAAGCGATGAGCATCGCCAAGAATTGAATAAAGCGGCACGGATCCGTAATGTTGCAGTGCAAAGACGATTGAATTTGAGTCAAAACACATACAGAGAGGCATTTTATTAAGATCTGGCGATACAATACAGCGATTATGAATACGTGCAAATTGGAGTAATGGACCATTTGTGCCAATATTGCAATGTCTTGAAGTACCGCCACCAACCACTAGGTTTGTGTTGCGCAGGCGGTAAAATGAGATTGACACCATTGATTCCACCTCGAGAACCATTAGGATCGTTGGTGTTTGGAAATGCACCAGATTCTAAGCATTTTCTGTCGTACATTTTCTGTCGAGCAAAATCGTACATACTTTTCTCTTCCATTTCGAACACAACGAGCATAACGAATCCACAAATGGCAATTGATGAAACTGCTTTTCTGATGAGGCAAAAAATAAACAATCCGATTGGAATCACGATCGATACTTTGAATTTGTAATAATAATGCTGAGTATGATGCTTCCAACGAATAATTTTAAAAAACAATGCAAATGTCAAACAGATGTCAATGAAAATTACTTAAGTTAACGCCATCTGCTGCCAAACGAGCAAATTCGTGGCGAGACGACGTTCGCCGGGTTCCGCTAGTTATAAATAAGTATCAGTACTAAAATGTTATGTATTAAAAATTATACAGTTAAATACATGCTATATATTTACATATACACATTAACCGCGAGATGTCGCGAGCGCATGTCTTTGAAATAATATGTATAATTATGAAAATTTTAGATTTATTATGGCGGCCGAGCAAAATATTAATTTCTCCCAAACCGTTGTTGCACTTTAGAATTGTTGCATATTAGAACTTTAGAGTCCGATCGGTCCCAACGAGGCGCAACTGTGCTTTTACATTTGAGTCCGATCGGTCCCTCTGAGGGTCGAGGGGTTAACGGTCAAAATATCAAATAAATAGTTGTCTAAACGTCTAATTCTAAAAATGACAATAAATTAACATAAATATGTCGTGTTTAGCATCAAATGAATGGTTTGATTGAGTACATTCCGAAAATATATATGTTGTTATTATGTAGTTATATATCGTTGAAAATATATATATATATATATATATATATATATATATATATATATATATATATATATATATATATATATATATATATATATATATATATATATATATATATATATATATATATATATATATATATATATATATATATATATATATATATATATATATATATATATATATATATATATATATATATATATATATATATATATATATATATATATATATATATATATATATATATATATATATATATATATATATATATATATATATATATATATATATATATTAAAATATATATATATATATATATATAGATATATATATATATATATATATATATATATATATATATATATATATATATATATATATATATATATATATATATATATATATATATATATATATATATATATATATATATATATATATATATATATATATATATATATATATATACATAATAACTGGTAAATACACAAACAACAAACATTCAATAAAAAAACCGAAATAAAAATAATTTAAATTACAATGATTGACTTTCTGTAACGGCAGTCTTGTTTTTCATTATTTTTAATATAATTACTTGTTAGTCTAAACATGGGAAGTCAACGCTTATTTCAAAATTGTGTATTTACATTGAGAGGTGAACCTTCTTTTGGGAATTGTGTTAAGTTTTAGTGAATACACCTTATAGGGTAATTAATCCATTTAATGTCACATAAAAAGATATCTTCTGAAATGTCAAAACGTGCAGTCGCGGACACAACATATATTCTGCCAGTATCTACGGTGTATGAAAGGGCCAATCTTGAGTGTACCTTAACTACACCGTGAATGTGCACTGAACTGGGCAGTGGCTACACATCGTGGCGCTCAGCCGCATCTTAGATAAAAAGAAATTCAAACAAAAGATTAATAGATAGGCAGAAATTAACAGACGAATAGAGTTATTTCTTATGTTATTATTTGATTTAAAATTAACTGTTATGGTAAGTTATGGTTGGTGGGTTACGATCTAATACTTTCTACGATGTAATAGTTCTCAAAACAATATGGCCAACAACAGGAACAGATGTACAGAAGATTCGCAAACAATGCAAAAAAGCGATATAGAAATTGTACTTAGTGATATAAATATAATTGGTCGATATCCTGGGAGTTAATGGGCCTTGTTGAGTTGGCCACGAAGACCCATTTGTTCGGGGTCGGTCACACTCACGGGTCAACACCTATCCGGCGGCCTCCACGCATGAAGTGCGAGCCCTTAGGGCTAGTTTTCCCCAGGAGTCCTTCTGGCGCTCCTGTACAGTTTGCGCACCGTGCGGCGTAAGCCAATCGATCGTGCATTCTGACTAACAGTCCGGGGAGTCTGGCAACAGTACTGTTTTCTATAGAGCGGGGGTAGTTGTTGACTTTACGGCGACTGCTCTTGAAACGACCATCGGCTATCCGATATCGGGTTAAAAACCGGACAAATGATGCCGTGGTCCGCAATAGATTCGGTAGACACCGTATCACCGCTGCGTAAGGGAAAGGACCGCGCAAACGACCTCGATCCTGTAACCAGTCAGGAGGCAGGAGGTATCCTGAAGGTTAATTCCAGATGGAGAAATTCTTCCAAACTGGTAGTCAGGGGTAAGGCTGCCCGCTGCTAACCTTTACCGGTGCCTCGCCATAAGGCATTGGCCTCTGACGGGCGAGTGGCATTACTAAACAGTGGACTGTTTTCGTCCCAAGTCTTCTACGCTCACCTCACGGGAGACGGAACGATCTAATATCAGTAAAACTTCCTGAGGTGACTGGTCCGCCCGTTGTAGTTGACAGCTCTAGTTGGTCGATATCCTGAACGTCAGGGCCACCTAACGCAGATCCGATGCTGCCAGCTCTTGCTAGCCTCTTCTAAAATCTACCGTCTGCCAAGACGGTAGATTTTAGAAGGAGCTAGTAAGAGCTGGCAGCATCTGATCTGCGTTTTAATCGAGCCGGGGCAAAAAAATGGCATTAGTGCCCCTGGAAAGGGGCGCCAATACAAAAATACTGCTGTGATGGGGAAGGGGTTTTGGGGAGTAGGAGGGGGGGGGGGGACGAAAATATTATTCTTCCTCCGATATTCTTCTTCTTCCGGGGGTACCAATTCCGCCTAATCTAAAATGTTTAACTTCGATGAAAATAGACTTAGAAGTACTAGACCTGAAGTAAGTAATGAGTAGGGTAAGTCGGGGCAAGTCCGGATGGAGTTGCGGAATGAGTAGGGTAAGTCGGAGCAAGTTTGGGTGGAGGTGCGAAATGATTAGGGTAAGTCGGCGCAAGTCCGGGCGGAGGTGCGGAATGAGTAGGGTAAGTCGGAACAAGATGGGGCGAAGGTGCGAAATGAGTAGCGTAAGCCGGAGCAAGTTTGGGCGGAGATGCGACATGAGTAGGGTAAACCGGGGCAAGTGCAGGCAAGTGCGGTGAGCAAGGTAAGTCAAATACAAACTCCTTTATTTAAAACTAAGAATTCCCAAATACAGAAAATTGTAAAGAAAGGAGGGAAAAGGGTAAAAACTCGTTACTTCTTAGAAAAGTAACATTTCATGAGGTGAGTCTTGAATGATTCTAAAAAGGCTAGTTTTATATATTTGCTGAGAGATCGTTTCAGAGTCTTGCACCATGGACACAGAAAAAGTAGAATTAATTGGAAATCAATATTATGACGACAAATTTAGAGTAGATTGTCGGAGGCTGACCGAAGTAGGAGACCATGGGAACTCAATAGTTCGAGAACCTCGTGGATATTAGGAAAGTACACGATAGAGAAGAATAAGAATATGGACATTTCTCATTTAGGGTATTTGTTTTTTTACCGAAATTAGTGCTTAGATTTTTATAACTATTTGTTTATATTGTATGGCATTTGGCTACCTATTTATATAAGTGGGTAATATATTAATTATAATATTACCCTCACGAGAAGTGCCTTTCCACTGTCATCCCAGCCAGTGGAACATAAAACAATCCATAAAAAGTAGCATTGTACAAATCCGCATATAAATTCGATACTCTTGATCAAGCGTTACTAAAAGGATTTTCGTTAGAGGGTTAAAGCAGAGATTAAAATATAATTTAAACCCCATTAAGACAGACGCCAAGCTTTTCAGATGAGGCGATTAGGAACTAGTTGATAACTTCTGATAGATCGTCTTTAACATAAGTCTCTATTACATACACTTGCATAATTGCTTTATGGCTAGACAGTAATATCTGTCGTTAGCGATGGTGCGTTAAAATCACCAACCGCTCTAGAGTGAGATAAGCGATAAACTGGATCTAAGGCATCGAAGCTTTCGCTACTGTTTATAATAAGACTAAACTATGAAATGAATTATCACACGTATGGTTTTCTTATTGTAACTTGACCAGTGAAGCCTGGTCAATTAAAGCAAATTAATAAAATGGTAATTATAAAATAAACTAATTAATAAAATTAATAAAATAATAAAAATATTATTTTATAGTATTCAGTATGCAGTATACAATTTATTCATTCAGAATATACAATAAAAGCATGACTCATCAATTAAAGCTAATTATCGCATATTAGAATTCGTCAGTTGCTAGTAATATATTAATATATGTAGATATAAAACTATTAAAGCAGAAATATTAATTTGACAATAGCGTTGAATAAAGGCTTTACACGACAGACAAATAAAATTTAAGAAATAGAGCTGAATTCATGTACCATCATATAAAATATAGTATACCTATACAAAAAATAAATAATAATTATAAGAATATTAATATTCATCTTAGGCACTCTATACAAAAAATAATCACACAATAAAAAGTATCAAAACAAAATTGAAAAAAAAACAAAGTAAATTTATGGTCAGGTATGTTACGTTAAACATTGTAATCTACATATTAAATATTAAATTCATAATATTTTTATTCAACAATAAAAACTAAAATGAGGTGAGATATTAATAGTCATCTTAGGCACTTTATACAAAAAATCATCACACATTAGAAAGTATGAAAACAAAATTGGAAAAAAACAACTTATTTATATGACCAGGTATGTTACGTTACACATTGTAATCCACATATAAAATATTAAATTCATAATGTTATTATTAAACAATAAGAACTAAAATGAGGTACCTGAAAGTTACATATTAATGTTATTCCCATTTGAAAGAATTGGCATGCTCAAAAAAATTACCCAGCTTATAGAAAGCCTTGTGGATTGCAGCTTTTGTTTAATAAATCTATTAAACGCCTTTGTTTCCATCTTTCTTGTGGAGAGTGGTAGCTGGTTAAAGAGCTTTTAGCTCAAATATTAAAATGACTTTTGTGTATGCGTAAGGCGTACTTTAGGCAGGATAACATCATCACGTCTGCGTGTATTGTGGGCGTGCATATTCCCGTTTACCCCTTGTTCGTTAATATTAGATTTAGCATATAGTAGATATTTTAAAACATATTCAGACGTAAAAGTCAGTATTTTGTACTTAATAAAGTATGGTTCGCAGTGCGTGTCACGGGATACTCCTGCAATTGCTCTCAGTGCACTTAATTGTAGATAATTAATTTGTAGATAATCAGTATATTATTTAATATGTCGTTAAGTAATGGTGTCTTTCCTGAATGCTATAAAATGGCAAAAATAGTACCGGTCTTTTTGAAGAAAAATAATATTTTGAGCAACACACAATTTGGTTTTATGAAAAAGAAATCGACCCAACAGGCAATGTTGAAGTGTTGCAATCAAATACATACATGTCTAAATATGAAAAGGTATTCGGCTGCCATTTTTTGTGACCTCAGTCGAGCCTTTGATTGCGTCCAAACCGATCTTCTACTTGCAAAATTAGACTATTATGGCATCCGAGGTACGGCAAATAACCTATTCAAGACTTATCTGCAAAACAGAATGCAAAAAGTGGAAATAACCAATATTGGCAGAGATCTAATCGAGTCCGTAGCAACTTCCAAAATACTTACTGTCAATATTGGAGTACCCCAAGGCTCAATTCTTGGACCGTTGCTTTTCATTATTTACATAAATGACCTGAGTCCAAATCTATCTAAATGTGAAGTCACCCAATTTGCAGACGATACTAGCGCTGTAGTTGAAGCTGACAACATAAATACGCTCACTGCCAATCTCAATACATCTCTTGGTGAACTTGATGATTGGTTTAATGCGAACAAGATGTCTCTAAATATGTCTAAAACTGTTATTTTAAATTTTAATAGCAAGACATCATCTATAAAAGTTAACTACCCGGTTGAACTTGCGGAATCAGTTAAATTCCTCGGACTACATCTGGATGCAAAGATGTCATGGAATCTACATATAAAGCATGTTAAGTCAAAACTTTCGTCAGCCTGCTATGCTCTATTACGCATCAGAAATTGTTTGGAGAGAACTGAAGTAATATCGGCCTATTACGCGCTAGTTG
The DNA here is from genome assembly GCA_944548615.1 of Micropterix aruncella. Lineage (NCBI taxonomy): Eukaryota > Metazoa > Arthropoda > Insecta > Lepidoptera > Micropterigidae > Micropterix > Micropterix aruncella. The sequence continues at coordinate 3,096,766 of OX155966.1, forward strand.
AGTCACACCTGCGCTATGGTATTCTTTTATGGGGTAATGCAGCACACATCAACAGTGTATTCACTCTCCAGAAAAGAGCCATACGTGCGATAGTAGGTATTGGTCCACGGCAGTCATGTCGTGAACACTTCCAAAAACTAGGGATATTGACCGTATATGCAATTTTTGCTCAAGAAGCTCTTTGCGAATTCTATTGCAATAAGAGCTCGGCCATATCCCACGAGGAAGTACATCGGCATGACACCAGGAATAAAACCCTATATCTCCAACCGTTCGTAGCACGTACTGCCAAGTTCCAGGCGACTAGTCGATACTTAGGCCTCAAACTTTTCAATAAATTGCCCGAAAGATTAAAAGAAATTAAAAACATCGATATTTTCAAGAGATCCATCCGAGTCTATCTGCTTAAAATCAACATGTATGCCCATAACGACTTCTTAAAATATTTTGAAAATACATAGCATCGTATCTACCCATTTAATCTAATACATATTATTTACCGTTAATTGTTTTGTTGTAAACTGTTATCATATAGTCTATGTTTTTGTAAATTGGTAAGTTTAAAACTATATATTGTATATCATCTCTTGTCTAAATTGAGTAACTAATTTAAGATTAATTACTGTCATTCCTACACAATTGTTTGGTTGTATTGGAAATAAATACCTTTTACTTTACTTTACTTTACTTAATCTACAAATTAATAAAATGCTAATAGTCTGCTCATAATGAGAATAAACAAGACAAGTGTAACCAAGGTTATTGATTCTAAAACGTATTAGATTTCTCGATTCCGTACCACGATTGGGCAGCTAGTATAGAGGCCCCTCATTTATTTTTATTTGTTTTTTTTTCTATTTATTTATTTATTTCTCCATAAAATACATAATGACAATTAATTAATTATTAACTATTGATTAAAACTACTGATTAAAACTAGTTTTTATTTTTTTTATATTTTTAAAATAAGCCAGTTGGTAGGAATCCCTACTCGTGGTATAGTCAAATTGAATTATGTGGTATTATACCTTATGTGGTATAATATTTTTTTTTTTATATCGACCATTTTTTTAAAAATTGTAAAACAAATACTATTTAAATTTATAGTAAAGAGTTTAAATCTTTTTAAAATAATTGTATTTGCTAAAATACTGCAGATAGTCAAAATATAAAAACGAAGAGTCCGTTATAAAACAGTCAAATTAAAAATATTACAAATATAAAATTACATCAATTACAATGGCGCATTGGGAATAGTCAATTTATTTATTTTATATTTTGATCCATCTTCGCTAATAGAACCCGTTATAAAGCAGTCAAATTAAAAATATTACAAGTATAAAATTACATCAATTACAATGGCGCATTGGAAATAGTCAATTAATTTTTTTTATATTTTAATCAATCTTCGATAATAGAACGGTGGAGGAAGAATAATTAGTGTTTAACTTATTAATAAAAACGGTAAAGGTCCATGTGGATTATACTACCTCACTAGGCATAGGCCTGTGTCGAGGCAGTAGTCTAGTAATTTTAGTCCAATAGAATCCGTCTTAAAAATATATAATGTAGATAATATAATAGTAACTTGAGAGTAATATTATTATAACATATTAATAACATAAATATATAGGTATTATTGATGTGATATTAACAATGAAATAGCATTAAAATATTACTGCATATATAGTTAACATATATTTATTAATTACATAAATTCAGTTGAAACAAATACCAAAAATAAAAACAGCAATAAAAACAATAATAATATTGATATTAATTCATAAAATGTATTAATATTCTCTTATGTGACGTAAGTAGATTGTAGAGTGTTTAGAGTGTAGATTTATTTTTACAGTGTACTAGTAAATCTGTCATCGTCAGATGTGCTACGAAACAGAAACGCAACAACTTTACTACTTCTGCCAGTAAATTTAATATGTTTCCAAAAATAATAGCGAAAAATTACATTCATCTCATCTAAAAAAATCCGGAGAAATCAAGTCCATCTATATGTCAGAGCACTTAACAGAACACACTATATACATATATCCTTGCAATCTCTCAGAAATTTACCAAATGACTAAGCTAAACATTCGGTGGAGTTCACACGGCTTTTCACACCTTTGATATAAAATCCCGCAAAAATCCGCCAGGGGGCCCTGAGGAAGGGTTTTCCGCCGGGACCCAAGCGTATCCATGCCATCACTGCTCTAGATCCCTAGATTGTCGTAAAAATATAGGTATTCCAAATGCACAATAAATAAAAAATACAATACAAACGGAGCTGCCATGGAATTCACCGACCAAAAATCGGGCCCATCATATATAATTATTACACTTCTGGGAGGTGAAGGGTGGATTCCGGACTTACGACCGGCGATGGTAGGTTTAGGACAGCTGTCTTGCCACATGTGAGCGTTCACCTTACCACCCATTCACTCCTATTTTCTAGAAAGGAGTTGATTATTTTCCTGGAGAGACCAAGATCTTTAAAAAGGTGAAAGAAAGATTTAGCTGGCAGGCCACGAGCGCCTACTTCCACCGCGTGAAGGTGAACAGTGAAGCCGTTCCGGGTGACGGCATTTGCGAGGTCATGGTATTTATTTAATTTGTACTCTTGGTCTTTTGGGATATTTGATTCCCATGGAACAGTTAATTCTACGATAAGGACCATCTTCCAAGATAGAGAGTAAAGAGTTATATATGGACGCAGGGCTGTGCATCCGAGACTTTCAGCGAATTTATACTGCTTAGAGACCGAATCGACCTCCATAATCCAATCTGAAGCTTTCTCGATTATTGAGAAAGGTTTTGCAGTGACATGTTTTTTGCCTTTAGAGCCAACCCGCACAAACTGTATTGAGGGTTTGGAGGATACTGTCAAACCCTTGTTGGCACGAGCCACTGAGAGGCTAAGTACCTCGCGAATAACAGCAAAGACTTTGTCGTGGCGGTAAGTGTACCGTCCTTGATCCAAGGCCACCTTGCAGCCAGCTAGAATATGTCTAGCTGTGCAAGGGGTGTTGCTACAAAGGGGATATGAACTATCCTCGGCATAGCTCCAACGAGCGAGGTTACTGGGGTCTGGAAGTGTATGCTGAAAGGCATTTAAATAAAATTTCAGCATCTCTGGCGTCCAGTCATACAACTTTACTTTCCAGTGCATTGGAGGAGGAATGCAAAAGTCTCCAATGGTTGTCCAATCATTCTGGCATTGAAGGCCAATAGCATGAGCCATACTATTGCTGTCGTAATCTCCCCGCAAGAGAGACTTCTTCAAGTCCACATCGCTCATGGTTGTACTGCCATACCCCAGACCAGTGCCATTCTGGCTGTATTTTTTGTGGAAGTCAACGCGGGCTTGTAGATCATTTGACTCACTACGGTCACTTACTACGTGCTTCGATATTGCCGGATCCTTGGAATTGCTTAGAATCGAATTTTTGGTTATTCTGGAGTTGGCGTAGAGCAGAGAGGGCAGTTTTAGAGCTAGCCCAAAATTGTGTTTGGACCTGAAGAGAGTCGAAGGGTCAGCTAGTTTGGCTAAGGACAACCAGGATTTTAAACTAGCTGTCACCAGTGCATCCAGACGAGACAGTGGGTTTTGGTGAAATCGTAAATAAGAAAGGGCCATGACAAATGTGAAGTTAGATAGTTGTCATAGATCCAAGCCTTACGAGGGCCAGAAATTAGCAATGCATCTATCTTTTCCAGGCAACTACTGAAATGTTCTAACATGATCGCCAGAGAGGTCTTTTCCCTGGCAGGTGATTTTCCTGCCAAGAAATTTGAAGTGACAGTTAATAAATTAAAAATACCGTAAATTATCATTCAAATTTCTCTCAAGTTGTACTCAGAATGAGGTTTATTCGAAGACATACTCGCTCCTGAGACGCAATGGCTCCGTCTTTACTATTTTCGTCAGCAGTGTGCGGTAGCGGAGTCGACATCATAGGGTCAGGGGCAGCATCAATCATACGAAATTCAACGCATTCTGTGTACTAGAAAAACAACTTGCGGTCAATGGAAATATTAGAGGTACCAGCGGGCGTATCATATAAGAAGAACTTCACGTATACTGCCGTCGTAAATGAAAACACAGTAACTTCATTTACTGTTTTTATACAAGTTTGGTTCTTTAAAATCACGAGTTAGAGTACTATTCGGCAAATTTTTCGGTTTGTCTGTCGATGGATAGTTACCGAGATACCTTGGATAAAAACACAGTATTTAAAAAAAACAGAATATTTTTAATAAAAAACACAGTATGTATATTTTTTTATGCTAAAATACAGTAACAAATTATTTACTGTGATCTTTTTTATGCTTATAAGCATTTAAGAAATATTCTTGTTTGGTTACAACACGGCTTCGTCAGATACTGTGGTTTTAGGTAAAATTTTGTTAAAAGTTAATTTATTAATACACGAATTAATCACAGTATCTCAATTACCTACTGTGTTTAAGGTGCCTGATTTTTTTTATATATAAAAAAAAAACATGGTTAGAACACAGTAATGGGTAAAAATTTTCTATAACACAATAACCACTCAGTTACGGTATTATAGCTTAAAAATATAAAATGTATCAAATTATTTTCCTAATTTAAACACAATATCTAATTTAATTAATTAAATAATTATAATTTAATACATATTTGTATGCAGAATTGAAGTTTTAACTATTTTTTAACATTAAAGATTAAAATAAATAATGTATATTGATTACTTTGTTCATGAAAACAAATATTTAACAAATGAACTTTGACCGCGTTTTTCTCAAAACGTCTTTTTTCAAGTTACTGTGTTTTCATTTACGACGGCAGTATATTTATTGACTTATTTACTTCACATCTATACCAATATTACAAAAGCGTAATGTTTGAAAGTTTGTAAGTTTGTATGTAGAGGGTAAACCTCCAAAACTACTCATCCAATTTCAAAAAACTTTCACTAATGGAAAGATTCCTTATCGACGAGTGCTACAGGCTATATTTTATTGTGATAAAAATTGGTTTTGAACATGAAACCACGATATTTGTAAATCAAATCGGAGAAAATGAGCTGGCGAGTTGCTTTATCGACGTGCGCTGACGAAACGGTTTAATTTATGTAAAAACTAGCCGTCAAAAAAAGGGTTATATTTTTACTGCATATGTATGTATGTATTTGCATGCCAATTTGATTATAATACCGTTATTTGTGAGGGTATTATCTCTTTATTTATTTATGCAGTAAAAGGGAAATTATATGCAGTAAAAGAAAAAAGTTTTTTTTTAAACACTTGAGACGATAAATTTACTTATTTTGATAAGAATTCATTTCTTGATAATATGACCAACAAACATGACTTAAGGATTAAAATTATTTTTTTAATATAAAATACTACTTTTTGTGACTTAAATATATAAGTCAGACATAATCTGTCGCTGACTTTTTTGGAAGCATTATCAAGCTCTACAACTTTTCTCTAGAACTTAATCATATACCTATCTCTCATCGTTAAGGCAGCGTTAGTTAGAAACGTTTTCGTTCGATCGCTTATTTCCCGACTTACTTTGCAAATCAGACTACCACGAAAAAGTCCTTTGATTTTTCGGATTAATATATAGCCTATGACACCCACAAATAACGTAGCTTTCTACTGGTAAAAGAATTTTCAGAATCGGTTTGGTAGATCCAGAGATTACTTCCTACAACTTCACAAACTTTACCTCTTTATAATATTAGTATAGATAATATATGACAATAACATCGGCTTTAAAGACATCTATAAAAAAGTCGACAACGATATGTATATAACTTTTAAATTTAAGCCACAATAACTGCTTCTATGTCTCCAAATAATAAGAAAAATAAATAGGCAGTGTTTGTTGAAGACATAAGCAATAAAATAAGATTCCTTATCAAAATTTATTAATCCATTATCACAAGTGGTTAATAAAGAGAAGGCGCTCGTCGGTTTGTAATGGAAACAAACAAAATTTCTATCGATGACTTTACAAACTTCGCCGACTTCATTTCAGTACGGGAAAAATCTTCAACGCTTCAAATGATATAATAAATTGATTTGGTGATAAACAAGCGATATGGCTTTATTTTTAGCGCGATGCAGCCTGCCATATCCCCAGATTACCTTACAGATAAATCGTTTTAACAGTATTCACTTTTTGATGTATTTAGACAATCAAATGAATAGGTGTCAGTTGGAGAGCCATTGCGGAATGCGATGAATAATAGCTGGAGAGTTTAGGCTCACTATTTTATCTATTGCCTACTAATGATATGCACCTGCTTATGCGTGTATTGTATTCACCATATAGGTAGTACATAGTGCTATATGTGTGCTTAATGTTGTGATCATTTTGACATATGATTGAGTAAGTGTTTGGAATATGATTATGAGATAATCCATCTCAGGTGTGTCAATGGGACAGATCAAGAAAAGATTCCCACCGTATAACATTACTACAACAGCGGAAATTCAAGATAAAAGTTTCACTTATTTTAAAAGGCATTCTATTGTAACTACTTACGACAGATTATGTTGTTGTTATGTATATACGTATGTGGGCCAGTCATAGTTATACTTATTTATATATAAATCGGATAAAACTAATATTTTATATTATTTCACGGATTCGTAGGCAGTTATAGACGAGTCACAAAACCTATGTTAAATAACTAGAGTGATACTTATCATTATAGAAATGTTCATATTTGAGAGCAAAGGCAATTGTTGTTGAAATTGTGTTCAAGTCTTTTTATACGTGCGGAGCAAATCCGACTATGTGACAGTCTGCATCATGGTAATAATTAATAGTTTAAAAAAAACACTAAACTTACGCTTCTGTAAATGCTCGTAAAAACCACATCATCAGACCTTGAAACCTAATCGTGGTCAAAGTTCATTCCAAGACTTTTCTAACAAGTCCAAACACAGCTATGATACGATTTTCCATCATGAAGTTCCAGTTCATATCTTCCGACTCCATCATCAGATCAGTTCGACAGTACCATATTATTGTATTGTCATCAAAACTACATACAGCTGCCAATTTTCATGACGCTACGATCCTTGGAAGATGGTTAAATTAGTTACCTTTGATTCCATTACATAGTTAGTTACATAAAGGTCGACATAATAAAAGCGTGTTAAAAATAAAGACATATCGCCTGTTTATCACGAGATGCTGACGCCACGCGTACGATTATGAAGCAATCTGTCCATAAATTTCGAGTTCTTTACTGCATCCACTGTCTACCATTGAATTTTTAGCTTTTCCAAAACACTTTGGGGGTACTAATTAAAATTAAACCTTTCCTAGTACGCCAGCGCCAGGTGTCCAGGAATCTGGCCTGCTGACTGTACCCTGGCATTCTATGGCCAAATTACTGTCTGATTGGATGTATCAGCTTTTCTAAAACTCTTGCACTTTTTTGTCGCTGGCTCCCCAACTATAGTCATATCCTTTAGTCCTATCCAGCTGGCTAGGTAACTAATGGTTTTGTGCAGCTTGGGCGATAAGATTCATTTTTGTTTTCGGATCGGCTAAACTTACGATTCAGCTCCTATTCAGACGCCTCTACGTGCGGAAGACTACCCCAGATAAGCCTTACGCGTCTCAGGCCTCACGGCTGGTGGGCCGGTTTCTCCTGGTATTATTGCATCCTGGCACTACTGCACGGTTTGCGCACCATTCGGCGAAGCCAATCGGTTATGCACTCTGGCTGATTACTGAAGGAGTCTGGAGACTATGGAAATATACTGTCTCCTAAGCAGCGGAGGTGGATATTGACCTGTCGTCAACCACTCTTCAAGTGACCATTAGGCTACCTGATTCTAAATTCAGAGCCGGGCAAAAAATACCTTTGGTCCGCGATATATTCAAACCGAATCACCGCTGAACACACGGGAGGAGCTGGTGGACCGGTTTCTCCCGGCGGGATTGCATCCCGGCGCCATTGGACGGCTTACGCACCGGTCGGCTAAGCCAATCGGCTGTGCATTCTGCCTAATTGCTGAAGGGGCCTGGAGACTGGAAATATACTGTTTCCTAAGCAGTGGGGGTGGATGTCGACCTGTTGTCATGCCACTCTTATAATGACCTTGGGCTATAGATCCCGTGTGGCACTACGGGCAAAGAACGTCCAGGTCCGCGATAAATTCAAACTGAATTACCGCTGTAATACAACAGGTCGAGGTCACGCAAATGACTTCGAAGCTGTGACCAGTCGGGAGGACGAAGATATCCTGAAGGTTAATTCCAGACGGAGATATCCTTCCAAAACTGGTAGTTAGGGGGCAAGGCTGCCCGCTGGTTACTTTACCCGGTGTTTCGCCGTGAGGCGTTGGCCTCTAACGGGCTTGTTGGCGGAGCTAGACAGTAGATTGTCTTGTCTCTAAGTCTTCTACGTTCATCCCACGGCTGAAGGAATGATCAGATATCGCTATACCGGCCTGGGGAGACGGGTCTGCCCTTGTAGTCGACACCGCCCTACTATCCAGCTGACTAGATGGTTCATGTGCTACAATGCCGACATGACCTGGGCTGGACACAAACCTCTCTTCGTTTAAATTTTATTACATTTGCTTATTACTGTAAGCCTTCCAAAGTAAACACGAGAAAGGCAGCAGCACTGATCCCTGTCTTACTGATACACCCACTTTATGCAAATCCGAGCGCCACCTGTCGCTCGCACACGAAAATTAATCCCGGACCGGTCCACCTTACAATGGAAGAAACAAGTGGGGATCGAGTCGCGGCTTTGCGAGATGTTTGCCGGCACGCGGTCGCCGCGCCGCGCGCTGTTTACCTTTCTTTTGTCGGCCTGTTTATCTGTTTGTCTGTCGGGCACTCGCGCGACTGTCACTGTGACCGGTCCGCGGAAGCGTCTCAATACCTGTTGTGCACTGTGGGATCATCTTAGAGAGCTAATGGGCCATGTTGGAGTTGGCCTCGAAGATTCATTTGTTCAGGGTCGGTCATACTCAAGGGTCAACACCCAACCGGCGGCCTCCACGCATGAAGAGCGAGCCCAGGCAGGACTCTCCTAGGGGAAACTGGCCTGAGGGTTATTTTCCCCTAGTAGTCAATCTGCTGGCGCTCCTGGACGGTTTGCGTACCGTGCGGCGTCAGCCAAACGATTGTGCTTTCTGACTAACAGTCGGGGGAGTCTGGAAACAGCACTGTCTCCCATAGTTGTTCACCTTACAGCGACTGCTCTTGAAAGGACCATCGGCTACCCGATTCCGAGTAAACAGCCAGGCATAGGAAGCCGTCGTCCGCGATATATTCGGTAGACACCGTTTCATCGCTACGTAAGGGAGAGGACCGCGCAAGCGACCTCGAACTCGTAACCAGTCGGGAGACCGGAGTAATCTAGTTGCAACTGATAGTAAGAGCGTTAGGGTTGGCCCGCTGGGTAATAAACCTGGCTATCTCGCGGATTAGGCGTTGGCCTCTTACGGGCACGTGGCAGAGTTTGACGGTGGACTGTTTTGTCCTCAGTCTTCTGCGCTCACCTCACGGGAGACAGATCGATCAAATTTCGTTAAAACTTCCTAAGGTGACGGGTCGCCCGTTGTAGTCGACAGCTCCAGTTGTGGGATCAGCGCAAACACAGAGCTCTTTACGATCGCACTCTTTACAAAGCGGGTGGCCTTATTAATAGGGACACCGAAGTTTATAACCAATATATGTAACCGTGATATTTTTGTATAAAAGTTATTTAATAAATTATGATATGTACTTATATAATAATAAATAAATTCTCGCTAGATTATATTTTTAATTAAATTTCCATTAAACGACTGTCCAAAAAGACTGTTATGTATTCAGGATTTATCTATGTATGTTTTCCGTTTCTTTATTTTATCATTACTTCTAAACGCTTTTACCGATTTAGAAGTGTGTCATATTGTTAGAAACGTTTTGACCTCCCGAGTGTCATATGGTACGTGCCGCGACCCCTTACTCTCATATAAGGAGAAATCAGCGCAGCGCCATCTGTGGCCTTGCCTCGCGACTATCGTGTTATTGAACGCCATTCAATACCGCAGAGTTCAACGACCTCGATCTATTAGCAAGGTCAAATAAAACAGCTGATCTATTCTCAAACTGTTGTTAATCATTTGGAATGAAATTTAATTTGAAAATAAATTTATTATATTATTTGATTCAATAAAGTGCTGTCAAAAGTTGGTCATTTGCTCGTACTGATTCACCCATTTCAAGGATGTCTCCAATTAAAAAATCACCCTGTTTATGGATAAACACATAAACCACAAATATTTCATAAAAACCGTAATAAAAATATTTATGAATACAATAGTTCACGTTCTGTAACGGCAGTCGTGTTTTTTTATATTTTTAAATATATTTACTTGGTAATTAATTTCTCAAATGTCCCCGATAATGTTTTAACCATCCCCAGACAGCAGACGTTTTCATCTCTTGAACAATATTTCCGGGTCCTAATATTTTATATTCATTTCATGCCTTTGCCATATTATTTATTGCGTTTGTTTTCATAGTTTTTAATGAAATCTTCCATTTGAGGACCAACAAAAATTGCCGGAAGTGTTTTTCAAATCGGTTAGTAATCGATTTTACATTTATCCGTTTTGTATGGCAACTACCCGATTCATTTTAATTACATACTATATCTAATCAGCTATTCCCATTAAATACTAACAAATAAAAAAGATCAGCGAAATATTTTTTTTTATCGGACCAGGCGTTTGTCTTATTTACAAAAAAAAATAACTATTTTTTACGTTCTTTCAGATTTATCTACAATCCGGTCCGTGTGGTAAGTAGTAACATATAAAATGTAATAATGGGTATTTAGTAGACATTATTGAAATACATTTGCCTGTAGTTCTTTTTAAATGCAACCCTATTGCAGCACGGTCTGGCAAGTACGGTGGGTGAACAAGTCTCCAGCCGCAACTCCTGCAACTTTGCGACTGTTTGCAGTGAAATCTGTGGTTATACGTTGGCATGCAGAGGCAGTGACTGAAATTAGTTCAATAGAACGAGATAGAGCGAAATATGAAAGGAACGATCTTCGATAAAAATTAACTGTCGAACTTATACTCGTCCGAATAAATTTGAACACATTTCGTGCGCTCTTAGATTCAGATGCTATATCTTTGGTGGGTAGTAGTTTGATGCGAAAAAGTGACAACCGTTCATTTCACATTTCGCTCTAGCTTATTGCTCTGTCACCTTAACACGAACTAATTTCTGATTTTAGTTTACAACGAAACGCAATCGAGCTCACTATCTAAAAGACATCATTCTATATATCATGGCTTTATGTTTAATCATACAGAGTACCTTTTCGAAAACTGTCCTCCGATTATTATAGATGATACATCTAACAATAATATTAAACCAGTGGCAGTCACTTTCCCAACTCGTAGGTTGGTGGGCCGCGAAAATAAAATCAAAACATAATTTATATTTATTAAGTCATCATAACCCTTTCAGAGAGATTTCTCATTTTAGTAAATGTGTACCGTTCGAACGGGGCCTATCGCCGCAAGGAGCAATAACTTTTATGCGCGCTTGGAACGGTTCACGTAAATTTTGGCGGTCCCTCCAGATAATCTGAAAATTTTAATTGTGAACGCATAAAAGTCAAATGGGGGTTATTTATTTGCGTCGTTAATATATCGACACGTGGATGGGACGCAAAATGTACCGATGAGTCGTAAACCGAGTTTCGGTCTTCAAGTAAAAGGAAGATTGGCTCATGCATAACGTAGATATGCTCGGACAAGATGCTGAGATAATTGCAAATAACCATTGGAAAGGTAGTCATGGGAATGAAACTTACGACGGCATATTTTCAACCATCGACAATTTCTTTGTAGATGGTGTTAGTGCAACAAGAGCTGTCAACTACAATGAGCAAACCCGTCACCTCATAAAGTTTTAACGACATGGATCGTTTTGTCTCCCGTGAAGTGAGCGCAGAAGACTAAGGACAAAACAATCTACCGTCAAGTTCTGCCACATACTCGTAAGAGACCAACGCCTTACCGCAAGATAGCTAGGTTAGTCACACACCAGGCCGACATTCGCGCCCTTTCTACCATTTGCAACCAGATTACTTCGGTCTCCCGAATAGTTACGGGTTCGAGGTCGCTTGCGCAGTCCTTTCCCTTACGAAGCGGTGACACGGCGGTCGCCGAATCTATCGAGGACCACGGCGCCCTTTATTCGGCTGCTACCCGGAATCGGGTAGCCTATTGGTCGTTTCAAGAGCAGTCGTCGTTAGGTGAAGCAACTACCCCCGCTCTGTAGGAGACAGTGCTGTTTCCAGACTCCTCCGACTGTCAGTCAGAATGCACAATCGATTGGCTGACGCCGCACGGTGTGCAAACCATCCAGGAGCGCCAGAAGATGAACTCCTCGGGGAAATCAGCCCGCAGGCCAGAGTCCTACCTGGGCTCGCACTTCATACGTGGAGGCCTCCGGATGGGTTGACCCGTGAGTTTGACCGACCCTGACCAAATGGGTCTTAGTGGCCAACTACAACAGAGCTTAATAGCTCCCAAAGGAAAGCCCATTAGCTCCTTAGGGTGTTAGTGTACACATTTTAATGTATAATGGTGGCTAATTCAATGAAGGCGACTTTTTTCGCGTGTAATTACATAATTTCATAAATACGGAGAACGGCCGCACGCGAGTTGTCGTAACGCAAAAACCACCGATCGGCGGTATTAGCATTCCAGCGGTTAAAAGTCAAGTAAAGCTAATATAATCATATTTCGACAGACATTGGCTCAAATACGTTTCTTTGTAAACTAACATTGCAAAAGAGTTCATGCGAACGGGACAGAGCAGTGCGTTAGAGCGCACATCTTGGTCTATCTTTTCCCGCGCAAAAACTACCTGCCGCACATAAAATAATCAAAATTCTTTGAAACCATTTCGTCCGGCCTTAGATTATGCCACTTTATTTTCGATTGGTTGTTTTACGCCAGAAAAGTGACCTTAATTTCATATTTCGCTCCATCGTATTGGCTTGTCTCGCTTGCATTAACTATTTCCGATTTTAGTTCACGAAGTAACGCAATCGGCGCAATTATTTATATTTACCTATATTATATAATTTAATTGAGAAATAAAATAATTGTCTGACTACAAATATTCACGAATGACTTTACCCAATATTATACACATGACTTTACAAATATTATAACCTTACAAGCCTTATAAATACATAACCCTACAAATATTATAACCATGACTACAATTACACCAATTTAAATGGTAATGATATTTGTACTTTTAATTTTTAAATATATGATTTACTTTGAATTTGATAATTTAACACTACTGACTACTTAGGATATTACTATGAACAACTTTTAGTACGTATCTATTTGAATTATTGACTATTTACATTATTATACTTCTATTTCGGTTATTTAAGTTTTACTGAATATTTTAGTTATTATGATGAGTAACTTTTAGTAGGTACCCATTCAAATTGTTAGAAACATTTTTTTGCCAGTCTAATAGCTAAATTCTTGACAACCTATGTATGTTAAGATTAGAGCAATAATGAGACTTACTTCCTAAAACAAATTTTTTGACAAGTCCAAGAGCGGTGTTTAGCCATCAATTAACTACTTGAAACGATATATATATATATATATATATATATATATATATATATATATATATATATATATATATATATATATATATATATATATATATATATATATATATATATATATATATATATATATATATATATATATATATATATATATATATATATTTAAACTTACATTGCACCGTCGAAAGTCGTGCACATCCGTAAGTATATCTCATTCAAATATTAGCATTTCCCGATCCAAGCTGGGATTTCCTTCGCTGCTTTTTAAGTAGCTTTTACTAATTTTATTTTAAATAAAAACATCATCCTATAAACGGATTTCTTTACAAAACTTATCAAATAAAAATATATATATATATATATATATATATATATATATATATATATATATATATATATATATATATATATATATATATATATATATATATATATATATATATATATATATATATATATATATATATATATATATATATATATATATATATATATATATATATATATATATATATATATATATATATATAAAACAAAGTCGGGTTTGGTCGAACACTTATATCTCTAGAACGACTGAACCGATTTTCATGAGTTTGGTTTGTTGTATTTGTCTCATCGTCAGTTGTACGTCGCACGTTCACGTGTCGGCAAATCTTTCGCTTTATTTGTTCTTGAACCTGATAAAAAAAACATAAAGTATCGTAGATCAGAAGGTACTTTAATGAAGAGAATTGAACCGAGTGCATCCCATGCTGCACAATATGTAAATAGTTTAATTCAATCATGTCTTGCTGACACGCGATTGATATACTTATTTTATTTACTTTTATATTTATTTTAGTGTTATTATCTTAATAAAGTAGTGAACTTAATATTTATTTTGTATTCATTGTATTACTTTCATAAAATCATAAAATTAGTTCGGCTAATTGTAACACGACATTCATTGACTGTTATGCGGTACGAAGTTCGCCGGGTCAGCTAGTAATGAAATAAAACCAGGTTACGAAACCTAACATTTGAAAAATTATATATAAAAATAAAAATGGTAAATAAAAAAAGTAAGCTAGACATATTTCAAAATTAATCAAGCAATCAAGATTAGACCGAAATAACAGAGAAATATTTTATATTAAGCATCGTGATCGCAATAGCAGCAGCAACTAATACTTTTTGATTACATAACAAAATAATATTTTTGTTAAATTTACTTTAAGAAAAACGAGCACCCAAAATGAACACGAGCCAAGTATTCCAATTCGCCAATATATGAAAGAGCAGATCTACGTTTTTCTCTGTGGATGACGGCGGTAAGCAAATAATGTTTTTACTGCCTGGCATAAACCGAATCTGATCGTTAAACATGTGTTTGTCGCGAATATGATTCGTGAATGTCTTTAACGTATATCATATTTCGGATTTTGGCTGCTGATTTTTATGCTTGCATATAAAGATATGCGCGGGGATCGGTGACATAAAACTGTCGAAAAGAGTATGCTGTTATGTTTCATTCGATGACATAATATTATAAATATACAATATTTAATCAACTTACGTTATTATTTTTAAATTATAAAATAAATTTAAATTCCCTGAAAGTCTCGGATGCACAGCCCTGCGTCCAGATATAACTCTTTACTCTCTATCTCGGAAGATGGTCCTTATCGTAGAATTAACTGTTCCATGGGAATCAAATATCCCAAAAGACCACGAGTACAAATTAAATAAATACCATGACCTCGCAAATGCCGTCACCCGGAACGGCTTCACTGTTCACCTTCACGCGGTGGAAGTAGGCGCTCGTGGCCTGCTAGCTAAATCTTTGTTTCACCTTTTTAAAGATCTTGGTCTCTCCAGGAAAATAATCAACTTTCTAGAAAAATTATCTAAAACCGCGATTTCTGCATCTCAAATTCTATGGCTTCGAAGGAGGAGTAAATGGGTGGTAAGGTGAACGCTCACATGTGGCAAGACAGCTGTCCTAAACCTACCACAGCCGGTTCGTAAGTCCGGAATCCACTGCTCTCCCCCCAGAAGTATAAAAATAAAATAATATTATGATGGGCCCGACTCCGGTCGGTGAATTCCATGGCAACTCCGTTTGTATTTTATTTTATTAGATGGAAGTTCTCATAAATCAACGGAATGTAATTTTCCCACAACTTCAAGATGGAGTTTTAAGTTAACCTTTAAGTTAATACGATTTTTATTAATGAACACTATCCTGGACGTAGAGTCTCAGAGACTCCTATAGTTGGGGAGCTAGTGATTTTTTCGGTACTAATTTTCCCAGTCACCAAACGTCGAGAGGATTATTCAGTGACTATTCAGCGGATATATATTCTGTGTGGGGGTTTTCCGGTGCGTTGAGCTGGAAAATGCTTTTTAAATAAAGAATAAAGAAATAAAATACAAATGTGCGCAATTTTTTAGCACTTACGAAAATCGTACCACTGTCAAATCGAATGCATCATTGATTAGAAAATAATAATCTTGCTGATCTTTACGTATGGCAAACGCGTCTGGTACCTAAACGACCTAACAAAATAGCGGCTCTTTTTTGCAGACCTAAAAAAATATCATTTGATATTTTTTTACGTCTGCAATACTTAACATTATAACGGTCCAAACTTTATCTTGCGGAAGCCATCATTCGCGGGCAAAAACAACGCCGCAAATTTTTGGTTGATTTTGTATAGAAATACTAAAAATATTATTTTTTATGAATTATCTCTTGTTACCTAATAATTCATTTTGTTAGTCATGCATATCATATATTTATATAATATATACAGAGGCCGGTCGAAACGGCTACGCATGGATCTGTTAACCACGCCAATTAACGATTGGTGTTTCTGGCCTCCCAGGGATTAAATGTTAAGAACTAATATTTTATGAGTTTTATAAACCCTAAATCTATACAAAGAACCCAAAATAATTACGGAAAAGATTTAATACATTTGTGGAAATCCATATAGGTAACGTGACGTTGGGTATTCTTATTTCCTATAATTTAGGCTGGCTTTTCGGATTTTTTTCAATATCTTCCAGATTTTTTTCAATTGAATACATTTGGGTGAAATATTTCTATCCCGAGAGCATAAGGATCAAAACAAAAAAAATAATCAACCTAATATGTCGTTTCTATTCAAAAAAAGAACGGACATCCATCGTTCAAATCGTTGGTAGAGAAAAAACACATTCAGTTTTTCCCTAATGTTGTAATTTTCCAGGAAAATTTTCCATTTTTTTTTGTTAGGACCTTATTTGGACTATGACAAATATTTACAAAAATTGACAAATCGTTTCATCCTTTCAACCTAATATGTGATTACCAACGAACAGGAGTTCATTTTTATATCTCTAGATATGTTCATAAAATATTAAGTGAGAAATTTGAAATTGGTTGCTTGGCGATGTGTTGCGGTGTGATGCGTGTTTGCTTAGAATTATACTAAATGATGCATCACTGTAGCAAATGCAGTCAATACAACTTCCATATATATGATCATAATGGCTTACCACAAGATTCAGCATTGCGTTCTGATACTTTTCAATGCCTACGGCGTTGATTTACAGCAAATAACCGCGCGAAACTGTATTTACGCAGATGATGTGGTCATAGACTCTTAGTCTAAATCGTTTGAGGTAAAGGAGAGACGAGTACTTCAAATATTCTCTAGCGGTATTTCTTGAGATATTAAAAGAAAACTGAATAAGATGTGGACATGCGCAACGTGATATTAGGGGACATTTATCTCTGAAATTTTCTATTTTATGGGATATTGCTTCAGATGTCCGCTAGGGTAAATCGTTCTTGTATGGGGACAAAAAAATGTTGTTTATCAATATTTACATATGCGGAAAAGATGGTATATGGTATGGAGGTTATAAGAAAAATAGTTTTCAAATTTATTATTTCCACAAAATAATAAATGAATAATGTTGAATTTGCGGATAAAAATAAAAAGTGTTAATTTTGTTAGAAGACTTTAGACACAAAGCAATTATTTTTTTGCAGTATTAATAGGAATAGGTATTAATAAAGAGCAACGAGAGTTGTCGACTACAGCGGGCGAGCCCGTCACCTCAGGAAGTTTTGACGATTAGTCCTTCTATCTCCCTGGAGTGAGCGCAGATGACTTAGGACAAAAACAGTCCACCGTCTAGCTTCGTCACAAACCCGTAAGAGGCCAGTGCCTTAACCGCGAGATAGCCAGGAATGTCACCCAGCGGGCCCACACTTACGCCCTTACTTCCAATTGTGACCATATTACTCCGGTCTCTCGATTGGTTACGAGTTCGAGGTCGCTTGCGCGGTCGTCTCCCTTACGAAGCGGTGAAACGGTGTACACCGAATCTATCGTGGACCACGGCATCGGGTAGCCGATGGTCGTTTCAAGAGCAGTCGCCGTAAGGTCCGCAACCACCCCCCCTATATAGGAAACTACTGCTTCCAGACTCCCCCGACTGTTAGTCAGAGTGAACTAATGGGCCCTTGCTGAGTTGGCCACGAAGACCCATTCTGTTTCAGGGTCGGTCACACTCACGGGTCAACACCCATCCGATGGCCTCCACGCATGGGGTGCGAGCCTGGGTAGGACACTGGGTCAACCAGTCTTCCCTGGGAATCAATCCTCTGGCGCTCCTGGACGGTCTGCGCACCGAGCGGCGCAAGCCAATCGATTGTGCTCTCCGACTAACAATCGGGGGAGTCTGGGAACTGTATTGTTTCCTATAGAGCGGGGGTAGTTGTCTACCTTACGGCGACTGCTCTTGAAATGACCATTGGCCATCCGATCCCGGTTCAGAGTCGGGCAAAGGACGCCTTGGTCCGCGATAGATTCGGTGCACTCCGTTTCACCGCTTCGTAAGGGAGAGGACCGCGCAAGCGACCTCGAACTCGGAACCAATCGAGAGACCGGAGAAATCTGGTCACAATTGGTAGTTAGGGCGCGAGTGCCGCCCGCCAGGTAACATACCTGGCTACTCGCGGTAAGGCGTTGGTCTCTAACGGGTTGTGGCGTAGCTAGACGTCGGATTTGTTATGTCCAAAGTCTTCTACGCTCACTGCACGGTCGATAGAACGATGAATCGTTAAAACGTCCTACGGTGACGGGTTCGCCCGTTGTGGTTGACATCTCAATATGTTAGTCAGAGTGCGCAATCGATTGGCTTAAGCCGCACGGTGCGCAGACCGTCCAGGAGCGCCAGAAGGTTCATTCCCAGGGGAAACTGACCATAGGGCCAGAGTCCTACCCAGGCTCGCACTTCATGAGTGGAGGCCGTCGGATAGGTGTTGACCCGTGAGTGTGACCAACCCTGAACAGAATGGGTCTTCGTAGCCAACTCAGCAAGGGCCCATTAATAAAGAGCAATACGATGATTACTGAATAGTTAGTAGCAAATAGTACAACGAACGTACATTGCATCTCCTCCTTCCCGCCCTGTCCAATCAATCCGCTAATCCTATAGAGTATACTACTCTAGTAATACTACTAGTAATACTACTACTAAACAGTAATACTACTACAGACAGATATAGTGAAAAATCCATTTCCGAGTTCTTCTTTTACATGCCACCCCTTCAAAAACGGAAGCGGTACGCCTGAACGTCTTCCCCATGATATGACCCGGCCACGTGGAAAACCCGATCACCCAGGGGCAATACTACCTATTATCAAGGGGTTTTCCTGCCACACTAAACTACGAACGTATGTTTAAAATAGTCAGGGAAACATCTAGTGGTGTCTGCGGACCATATGGAGATAGGTTTATAAGAGACCGCCTGGAATCACGAAACCTCATGCCAGTTTTCTGCACTAAATGTAATTAAGGTCCACTATAATTTCTGGTCCACTATAATATAAGGTCCACTATAATATAAGGTCCACTATAATATAAGGTCCACTATAATTTTAGGTTTTTCTTGATTTAATTATAAAAACAGGCTAGTAAACATATCAGATTTTTAAAATTATAACCAAATAGCTACAATGCAAAAAACACATACCGATCATAAAACTCATAATAAAATAAATGGTAAAGAAATTTCAATAACATAATAATCGAAATGGAAAAATAATTGCAATAAATGGTGAAATAATCAAATTGAAATAATTATAGATGGAAAAATAGCATTGTAAAAATAAAATACAGACGGAGCTGCCATAGAATTCACTGACCGGAGTCGGGCCCATCATAATACTATTTTTTACACTTCTGGGGGGTGAGCAGTGGTTTCCGGACTAACGACCGGCTGTGGTAGGTTTAGGATAGATGTCTTGCCACATGTGAGCGTTCACCTTACCACCCATTCACTCCCCCTTCGAAGCCATAGAATTTGAGATACGCAAATCGCGGGTTTAGATAATTCTTCTAGGAAAGAGTTGATTATTTTTTCTGGAAAGGCCAAGATCTTTAAAGACGTGAAATAGAAATTATATATAGAAGTGAAATAGAAATTATAATAGCTGGCAGGCCACGAGCGCCAACTTCCACCGCGTGAAGGTGAACAGTGAATCCGTTCCGGATTACGGCATTTGCGAGATCGTGGTATTTATTTAATTTGTACTCGTGGTCTTTTGGGATATTTGATTCCCATGGAACAGTTAATTCTACAATAAGGGCCACCTTCCGAGATAGTGAGTAAAGAGTTATATCTGGACGGAGGGCTGTGCTTCCGAGACTTTCAGGGAATTTATACTGCTTAGAGACCGAATCAATCTCCAGAATCCAATCTGAACCTTTCTCAATTATTGAGAAAGGTTTTGTAATTAAATGTTTTTTGCCTTTAGAACCATCCCGCACAAACCGTATTGGGGGTTTGGAAGATACTGTCAGACCCTTGTTGACACGAGCCACTGAGAGGCTAATTACCTCGCGAATAACAGCGAGAACTTTGTCATGGCAGCAAGTGTACCGTCCTTGATTTAAGGCCACCTTGCAGCCAGCTAGAATATGTCTAGCTGTGCAAGGGGTATTGCTACAAAGGGGACAAGAACTATCCTCGGCATAACTCCAACGAGCAAGGTTACTGGGGTCTGGAAGTGTATGCTGAAATAGTCAAAAACGAATTGAAATAGTCAGATGATACAATTATTCATAAAATATGCATGTTAGAAGTTATAATTTAATTTTAAATATAATCGATTCAAAATATAAGTTTATATATAAATAAACTTTTGATCATTCTTTTTCTGTGTGAAAATGTTTCATAGTAAGAACCGCTGTCCTAAGAAGGAACGGAGCCCTCGCCGCGCGAGACAAAGTCGCATTTGAGCGGTTTTTTTTTATTAAATTCCTAGTACAATTAATTGACTTTATCGCTTCTATCACGATTAGAAGTCACCCCGCGTCAACTCCACGAGACATTACGAGACATTCCAAACTGTTACATATTCCATATAAAGAAAAGATGTCCACATTCCATCGTGAACTCGTTCCGGGAAGTCGATTCTGGTTCCAGTATGGATGCTGGGTTCATGTTATCATTCCGGCTTACCCGATAAACAACGTGAAGTAATGCAAGTAAGGAAGATTCGATTGGCTTTACTTTTTTGTTAGGCAAACTATGATTGCTCCGTTTCCTGTACGTTTGATTGGATTCCTATTTTGGGTATTGAAGGGGTTTGCAGAGTTGTTTACTTCCTCAACATCATTAGCGTCATTAGCGGTAGAGGTCTTTGTGAGCCTTGGCTTCGTTGACAATCCTACAATATTCTCCCTAATCTGAAGTGGATTAAAGTGGTCAATAATTACAATATTCGTTGCAGCTGGTTCGGTCATCCCTCCTTACGACTGACTTCCTTCAAGATTTCATAATCAATGGGTTTAAAAGGCAGTGATTTTTTTATCCCTTTTTTTATTTTTCTCATGAAGTGGTGGTTTATTCATCCATATTGATGTGACCCCCTTCGAAGTATTATCCCTAAATTATGATACAAATATACTAGCTTTCTTTTCTAGTCTTCAAAACATTTATGTAAGGCACTCTCTCATTTCCTTTCACACAGCCACTAACCGTATACTCTTCTCCCCTCCCCCCACCCCCCACCTTATCTTCTTCTGTATCCTTCCCTGGGAAAAAATAGTTAAAATTGTATATCGTAAACCTAGCATAATTTATTAGCGTATATTTATATTAGTATACTTTAAATTTAACTTTATCACTTCTATGTGTACTGTAAGATGACAATTAAAAATTAGTTTACCAAATGGGTGACTGTAAGACATATATAGGGATAAATCCGTAATTTTTCCATTAATGTTTTGAATAAATCAGTGTTATCTTTTTTTATGTAAATTATTTGTTTTTTTTTAAAAGCAGAATAAAGTTTTTCTATTCTATACTCTTTGGTATGGACTTCAGCTTCCGTGTAGATTTTGCTTTTATCTCGTCTATGAATAGAAATTGTTAACTTTTCTGAGTCATTTTTAATTTGTGGGACCAAAAATAATCGCAAGGGGCGATACCTGGAGTTTAGGGAGGATGTGGCATCAAATTCAAAATGTTTTTGAAAAACGAACTACTTGAGCTGTGTGTGCTGTAGCGTTATCATAGTGTAATAATATATGTTTGTAATAATATATTGTTGGTTTGTTTATACTCTTTATCGTGAAATTTCACAATGGGCAGGATACTACAATATCTCCCAACCAACCCTACTATGATGTGTGCATATAACATGTGTGTAAGTGTGTGTCTTACTATTGCATTCAATCGACAGAATTGACAATGCAATTAGGTTAATTTTATCCCAAGGAAAAATGGTGAACTAGCCAATAATCGAACCCGGAAGATAAGGCCCTACGATGTAAGATAAGGCGACCTAACCACTTTGCCACCGGGCAAGATAGATATTTTCTAATTTATTGGTTTCATAATCAGAGATCTAAATGGTTGCGAAGCTGTTATAGTAAAATAAAAATAAAAAAGCAAAATGATATTTAAAAATCTAAATAAATAGTCCTTAATAATAAATGTAGATGAAAATAATTACAAATTAAATCCAAATATCAAATATTACTTGACGATTCTTTTGATTTCAGCAGATTAGTCCTGTTTCTAAAATAATGAAATCATTACATCGAAGACTATCGCAGTTATTTGGCATTATAAACAAGATTTACTGCGTGAAGTTTAGAGCATTGGGTTCGATTCTTGGTTAGGTTGGATTTTTCGTTGGGATAAAATTAACGGAATTGTATATTCAATTTTGTCGATCGAATGCGTAAACTAGCCTCGCAATTATACACATCTTAAACTCATATATACATATAAACACTTAATATTATAGTTGGTTGTAAGGGATTGTCATCTATACTAATATTATAAAGAGGTAAAGTTTGTGTCGTTGTAGGAAGTAATCTCTGGATCTACTGAACCGATTTTGAAAATTCCTTTACCAATAGAAAGCCACGTTATTTGTGAGTGTCATAGGCTATATATTAATCCGAAAAAATTAAAAGACTTTTTCGTGGTAGTCGGATTTCCAAAGTAAGTCGGAAAAAACAGTCGAACGAAAATGTTTCGAACGAACGCTGCCTTAACGATTAGAGATATATGATTAAGTTCTAGAGAAAAGTTGTAGAGCTTGATAAAGCCTACAAAAAAGTCAGCGACAGCATATGTCTAACTTTTATATTTAAGTAACAAAAAGTAGTATTTTATATTTGAAAAATAATTTAAATCGTTAGGTCATGTTTATTGGTCATATTATCAACAATTATGAATTCATATCAAAATAAGTAAATTTATCATCTCAAGTATTTAAAACAAAAGACTTTTCCCCTTTACTGCATGTAATTTCACTTTTACTGCATAAATGGTTAAAGAGATAAGACACTCACAAATAAGACACTAACAAGAAGACACTCACAAATAACGGTAATATAGACATGCAAATACATACATACATATGCAGTAAAAATATAACCCTTCTTTTGGCAGTCAGGAAATAAATCATAGTTCTCAGTACTAACCAAACCACTCTCATAATTTCAACACAAGTAAAAAGTTTTACCGCCCAAAGAAGTGGGCACGAATCAGTTAGTATGATAATAAATCCGCCCATTGTGAAATTTCGCAATAAAGAGTTGAACCAAAATTACATATTAAATTGCTATTGTATAAAATTGGTTTCCTTTTTGGAACAGTCGCTGCCAAGTTAGGAGTAACGCAGAATCATTGTATTTTTAAATAAATTTTCATAAAAATATATGTTGTAATTAAACAATATTCTAAATAAATATTATTGTAAATAAATAATATTCTCATGTGAATTATATATTTACATAAATAAATTAAGGAAAATTATTTAATAAATAAATAAATCACGAATATATGCTGTAGTATAATAATTAATTAACTATTCCGTTTGCATGATAAAGCACGTTCACACTTGCGATTGAAAACAGGGTTATCAAACGCCTGTATAATCTGCAGCACGCCTCCAACGCTCGTGGTAGATCCTATTCAATTACGGGGAAACCTCCCTGCGCATGTTTACTACGAACTATCTCGTCCCACGTCGTGTGCGTACACATAAAGTATCGCCTAAACGAGCAGAGGCTAGGCGAATTTAATTTTCACACTATTGCAACTATTGGAAGATAGTTATCTTGATCCGAAGAACATGATACTGCTATGATAGTAAAATAACATCAGTAGGACATCTCGAGCCCGTTTTCGAAATAAGTACCTACGCTTCGCCGAACCATCACAACAAATACACAATTGACAAGTTGTGATTCCATTAAAGCAGAAATGCAATTCTTTATAATTATTATGTATATTTATGTATTTTTGGTTTATAGATCAAGAGTCGGTTCCCAAAATTGTACTGTAACAGAATATATGAGTTAGTGCTGACTTTGTGTGACAGCATTCACCACTTGTTGCATGTGTTCAAAATACCTACATTTTAGTAAATTAAAGTAGGTACTTAACAAAAACGCATATACGTACCTACCTACGCACTTACATACCTATGCACCTACTTACCTAGACACATACTTACCTACGCAAATGAACAATAAACGTTAATTCGTAAAGTAAGTTCGTAACGACTTTTAAAAACAGACTCAGAGAGCATTTGAAATCCTCCAGATAAATTCCCTTTCCCCTCCCATTCCCCTCCTTTTAAAACTTTAGCGTCCTTATAGGTGTTAGATTATTTTGATGTGGCAAATCTGTGCCCACAAAGAGTAAAGTATATACTTCTTTCTATCCTCCTCTATTTTATTTGTCATACTCTTTATATAGGTTAAGTTATGTAGTCTACTTGCAAATAATGTTCTTACAATAGTATAGGTTAGCTCTAAAATATTGCCTGCAGGCAATAAGCTCGCCTTTTCTTAAGAATAAAGAGTTTTATTATTATTATTATTATTATTATTAAATTTAAATACTCGTAAATGTCATTTCTGATAGGTTGCATATTGCAACGGAAACATTTTCCGATTCGATTTTTTCAACCTTTCGAGAAACTCATTTACAACAACCAGTCGTTGGCGCAAGCTACAAATATGTTTTTTTTACAGAGGTTCCTTTTAGGGCTTATACGCGCGCTAACGATTTTGCGAAATTCAACCCCTACACAAAACGGACGTTAGATTCGGACACGTCGCGGACGCGACGTCCGTTTAAAGAACTTTCATTCAAAATGTATAGAAAAGACGCGACGCAAAACATACAAAATAGACGGGGCAGACACGTTTCTTCCCGTCTGCATTTTTGCGGTTTTCTTAATATCTCATAATTTTGATTAAATATCAGATCGAGTTTACTCAAAAAACGTTTCTCATATACATGCCTAGACATTTTACTCCGGATTTTTTCCTAGACATCTTTTTAAGACATTGTTTTAACAAGTAAGTCGCGACCTCCTGGGGGGGGGGGTCGCGAAGACACTCCCGGGGGGTCGCAGGCTATAAAAATAAAAATCGGAAATGTAATATAATCTTTCTTATATAATATTCAAACATGTACAGCTTCGGAAGGGAAACATATTTATTATGTGTTTTTTACTATTTCTTTTAAAAAACTGTATGTTCATCTAAAATGGAAACAGGTAAGTATAAATAGACTTGTCAACTACAACGGGCGAACCCGTCCCCTCAGGAAGTTTTAACGATTGTTCATCTCTCGTGAAGTGAGCGCAGAAGACGGACAAAACAGTTCACCGCCAAGCTCCACCATATGCCCGTAAGAGGCCATCGCCTTATCCGCGAGATAACCAGGTATGTTACCCAGCGGGCATACACTCACGCCCTTACTTCCAAATGCAACCAGATTACTCCTGTCTTTCGATTGGTTATGAGTTCGAGGTCGCTTGAGCGGTCCTCTCCGTTACGAAGTGGTGAAACCGTGTAACCGAATCTATCGCGGACCACGGCATCGTTTGCCCGGCTGTTCACCCGGAATCGGGTAGCCGATGGCTATCGCCACAATCGATTGGCTTACGCCGCACGGTGCGCAGACCGTCCAGGAGCGCCAGAATGTTGACTCCTAGGGGAAACTAGCCCTAAGGCCAGAGTCCTGCCCGGGCTCGCACTTCCTGCATGGAGGCTGCCGGATGGGTATTGACCCGTGAGTGTGACCAACCCTGAACAGAATGGGTATTCGTGGCCAACTCAACAAGCGTCAATTAGCTCTTAAAGTACGTACAGTCGAAAAGAAAAACAGTTAAAAATTTATGTGGTTATCGCCATTGTTTTTACAAAAAAATATTTATCGAATATTTGCAGTTGCAGCTGTAGAAGAGACTAAGTGGGGTAGAAAGAACTAAGTTACAGTCTAAGGGGGGTCGTATAACATTTTTTTTCTCCCAAAAAGGGTGCGCGATAAAATAAAGTTTTGAAAACACTGCTTTAAGAGAATAATCGGGAGTTGAATATGGGAATAATTTAAAAAAATACGCTAGAAATACTAAATTTAGCGGAAATACTCGGCTTTTTAGGTATTGGTCCACGGCAGTCATGTCGTGAACACTTCCAAAAACTAGGGATATTGACCGTATATGCAATTTTTGCTCAAGAAGCTCTTTGCGAATTCTATTGCAATAAGAGCTCGGCCATATCCCACGAGGAAGTACATCGGCATGACACCAGGAATAAAACCCTGTATCTCCAACCGTTCGTAGCACGTACTGCCAAGTTCCAGGCGACTAGTCGATACTTAGGCCTCAAACTTTTCAATAAATTGCCCGAAAGATTAAAAGAAATTAAAAACATCGATATTTTCAAGAGATCCATCCGAGTCTATCTGCTTAAAATCAACATGTATGCCCATAACGACTTCTTAAAATATTTTGAAAATACATAGCATCGTATCTACCCATTTAATCTAATACATATTATTTACCGTTAATTGTTTTGCTTTTGCTAATTTGTTTTACCGTAAACTGTTATCATATAGTCTATGTTTTTGTAAATTGGTAAGTTTAAAACTATATATTGTATATCATCTCTTGTCTAAATTGAGTAACTAATTTAAGATTAATTACTGTCATTCCTACACAATTGTATGGTTGTATTG
This sequence comes from Micropterix aruncella, assembly GCA_944548615.1. Classification (NCBI taxonomy): domain Eukaryota; kingdom Metazoa; phylum Arthropoda; class Insecta; order Lepidoptera; family Micropterigidae; genus Micropterix; species Micropterix aruncella. The sequence goes on from OX155966.1 coordinate 3,123,952, forward strand.
GAAATAAATACCTTTTACCTTTTACCTTTACCTTTTAAAATGAAGTAAAAAGTATTTAGAAAATTTTCACTAAATAAGTCTTTAAGGGAATAATCGCGGTTGAAGTGATTAAAGAGGGTTGAAATGTTTTTTTTTTTTTTTGATTTTCTTAATATTCGATGAAATATCAGATCGATTTTTACTCAAAAACAAATCCTCATATGAATGCATTTCATGACAACATTGGCAGAAAAAATACCTGGCCTCTAGGCTAGAGAGAAATATTGGAGATAATAAAATGAAATGAAAGATAGAGAGAAAGTATAGCATAATAGGGTAGATGTCCATCCTAGAAAACGGTAGTTGCTACATCGCCGAATCGTCGGGTGTTACAATCTTCACGCGGTACCTTCGTTTTTACCTCATTTATAATGTCAAGCAACAGCGATAGTCTTCGATTTCATATAGATATATAATAGCATTTGAGTAACAGGCTTATGGATCGCAGCACCACCTCCGAGGTAACGCGCAGCTGATAATCTGCAGATATCTCAATCCGCATTTCCAGCCGAATGGGTAAAATCGCAGCCGGCGCAGAGGATGATTGATGCCGGCAAAGCGGTGGTGATGCCGATACACAATGCCGACAGCTGCGGTGATCAATCACCCCATCCGTGCCCCGTACTAATGTGATGCTGGAAATTGCACCACCTAACAGTATTGACCTTGCGCTCCATTACAACTGTCATAACTCACTAATGACGCAATAACAAATTGCTGAAGAAGCGCTGTTTTGTTTTTGCGCTGTGTCATTAGACTAGTAGCCGATCTGTACTTAGTATACTATATATTTATTTAATTAATTCATTAATTTTACAATAACCTTATAGTTAGAAAATACATGATAGAGTATTTGCTAAACCTATTTACACAAAACTAACTTACCATCCTATTAAACAATTGTGATAGAGGATGGCGCAAAAGTAATGTCATAATGTGAATTATCTACCATTTTTTTTTTAAATGAAAAAAAGATCTCTGTTTTCATGAAAAGTTTATTTGAAAGTGTAAAATTGTAGACATTAATTTGAAAAAAATATATTTCCAAATGTCCACCACTTTTGTTGGCCATTTGAGCAAAGATTAAATCCCGAGTTGATGCGAAATTGTGCTCGTTTTACGGCATTTTGAATTGTTGCTCGCAAAACAACTGGCTCCAAATTGGCGATTTCTTCTTTTCTTCAATGTTAGGGGCTCTCTCGACGATTCAGAATAAGACACCTGCAGAGATGGTACTAAGTTGAAAAGTACGGCCCATCATAATGTTAATGTTTGAGAAGCACGTTCCAAGCATGCTTGTCAAGCATCGCGTCGCGAGCTGGGAAGGGATCGTAAACCGCAGAAAATATGCAAATATTATTTTTTTATATTTACCAAAAATGCCTAATTTTGTAGTTTATACCATGGAATGACGTCATTTATCAATTAATTACGTCTAATTAACCTAACTCCCTGGTATACAACTATAAAACCTGGAAGGGCCGCTGGAAACGCTGCGGCTGTAACGTGCAGTCGTAGGCGGTTGGGATCAGAAGTGCGGATTTGGGGAAACATTTTGGGCGGAACTGAGCGGTTTGCGCACCGGACTGTGTCAACCTGCGCATTCCGGCGAATAACCGAGGGAGTCTGGATTCGTACGTTTCCAGACGCGTGGCGATACGTGGCATCAACTATCCTTAGAAACGAACCGATGGTCACCCGATCATGAGTGACCACGGATCCGCGATTATTTCAATATATGAATTACCGCTTATGTGAGGTAGAGGCTGCGCAAGCGACCTTGAATCTGAGACCAGAGTAGAGGATGGGGAAATCACTCCAAAACTGGTAGTAAGGGTTTGAGGTCGACCCGCTGTGTTTACTTCCTAGTGCCTCGCAATGTCAAGGCGTTGGACTCATACGGGCCGTTGGCATAATTATATCACAGTATACCAAGAGAACAATAGACGTATTCTCGAGCAACAGGGTATTGCGGAGATAGGGTGCAAGGGAAGTGAACAGAGGGTTAGAATTACGCGCGGGTGAAGGTTGGCGAAATTTTCGAACGTTTGAATATCCGCGTCGGCTGAGTAGGTATCAGACATCTGGCGGCCATCTGCGAGCCCTTACGACTCGTGACGTAGCTCGCCTTGATTTCAATTTTGTTTTAAGAGAAGCTACTGTCTGGTATACTGAGGTTAGACTGTGAACTGTGTTTGTCCCCGAATCTCTGCGTTCACTCCATGGCTGAAATAATGGAATGGCGTTATAACTCCCTGGGGTAGCGGGTTCGCCCATAATATTAGACGACCCTTAATGTCTAGATGAGTATTATATATTATGATCAGTACTATCATCATCCTGTGTTATCGTCATCATTGTGCTCATCAACTATTTAATATTGAAATGGAACCAAATGAAAATCAGAAATTGGGCAATTTTGGTGCAATACAATGTTATCAACGTATTCCTTATATAATCACAGTAGATCGGTATTACTCAAAAGTCATTTATAGTAATTTTATATCAAGAAGTCACATTTCAGAATAAGACACTATCAGCGTTAATCGAACCGACTGCAGAGATGGTACTAAGATGAAAAGTACGGCCCATCATAATGTTAATGTCTGAGAAGCACGTTCCATTGCATAAGGCATTAAAGTACGAAGAGCTGGAGCTCGCTCTCGCCTCCGCAACATGTTACCCTTCTTTCCTATCGGAAAAGTCGCAGCGCCGCGATTAGCAAACATGTCACTAATATCGCAAGCGATCGGATCCCATTACACCACCTGCAATTTTCTTATTTTAGAGTATAAATTAAAAGTTATTCCTAATCTTATATTTTATTATAACTTATTATACTTATCTCATAACTTAAGCTGGGCATTGACGGTCAGTTTTTCGCGTCAGTTGAACTGGCGTGCATCCAAAATTTTATCGTGAATGTCGAATCGTCACTCCAGAGTTTTAACTGACGACGCGCCACGAATATTTTCCGTGGCTACCATAATCCAACTGGCGCGTCGCGCCAAACTGACCGTGAGTGCGCAATCGGCAATCCAACGCGTCAGTTCGCTCTCAGCGCTCGCGGACCGCGTGACAGCGCGTGCTGCGTTTTTGTTTTTGTCATGGCGGTGTCGTAGTCGTCATCATGGCGGTGTCGGACTTGTCATAATGATAGATTTCATCAAAAAATATAGAAATTCAGAATGTTTATGGAAAATAACCGACAAAAATTAAAAAAATAAACAGTATCGACAAAAAGCTGTAGAAGATTTTATTTAGATAAAATATTCCAATTTTATTTAGATATTATTTATAAAATTGAATTAGATATTATAGAAGACAGATTTGTTACGTACCTCGTCTTAAATTGTTTAGTAACAGCACTGTTAATGTTAATTAATCTAAATGTTAATTAATCTAAATGTTAATACTTAGTGCGCCACTGCCATAAGCATTGGCGCTGCTTTCAATATAACAGCCGTCGCCACCGCGACGGCATGCATTCGCACGCCAGCCTTCGGCGCATACACAATAAATCCGAATCAACAGTTACTGTTTCATTTTCGCCGAGCCACCGTCGTACAAATAGTGATTAGATCGTTGAGGCCTCACTGCCTATCCAACAATCTAACATTGGTGACCCCGACGTGATCTGAACACGCAACCTTCTGATACTAACATAGCATGTAGCACAATTTAAATACGTGGTAACTACCACAAGCAATGTATCGAGATTAACTTTAATATTCTAAGCAAATCTCTAGGGGGGAGCAGTGTTACGTACCTCGTCTTAAATTGTTTAGTAACAGCACTGTTAATGTTAATTAATCTAAATGTTAATTAATCTAAATGTTAATACTTAGTGCGCCACTGCCATAAGCATTGGCGCTGCTTTCAATATAACAGCCGTCGCCACCGCGACGGCATGCATTCGCACGCCAGCCTTCGGCGCATACACAATAAATCCGAATCAACAGTTACTGTTTCATTTTCGCCGAGCCACCGTCGTACAAATAGTGATTAGATCGTTGAGGCCTCACTGCCTATCCAACAATCTAACAGATTTCATTCCCGGTGCTAAGAAACGAAGAGTGGCAGTGAATCTCTCATGAGGGTTTATAGCTTGTCTCATATTAGTATCTTGTTTAACAATGTGTCGCGTTTTTGATAAATCGTGTAAAGGATTAGATATATTTTATGATTCCATTAATTTAATAAAAGACTTGATCATACCTTTCACTAACTGCCATCCTTAAGTACTGTATTATATGATTACTATATTATAACAGACTATTGTATGATATCATATTATGTATAATAAAAATTACTATCCAATTACTCATACTTCTATTTTGCTCTATCCAAATAACCTTATTTATTAACAACTTATTTAATTATTAATTTTCTTACCCTTATTATTAGCTTTATTATAATTTTTTCTACTATCAACGTGTTCATGTTATTTCTGTTAATTTGTAATGCAAGCATTGCAAACTGTTCATAGGATAGTAAATTTGTTTGGTTTGTATATGTATTTAAAATACTTTAAAATACTATATATTTACTATCTGTAAGTTTGCTATAAAATAAAATAAAACAAACAGTAGCCGTAGTAACAAGGAATGTTTCTTTTTCGGAATCGGAATCCATTTTTATTCGTGGATGTCCGCAAAGAGACACGTCCTTCATGCGGCCGGGCCGGTCGAAAACTAAAGAGCCGGAGTGACGCCAGTCAATGGGCAAATCTAGTTGGCATAAAACCATTTGGAGTGACGCCACAGTTTTACGTCTAGACTGACGCGAAAAACTGACCGTCAATGCCTAGCTTAATATACTTTTCTTATAAGTTTGGAATATAGCACAGTTATTAGAGTACCAAATTTAAATTCATAGTGACAGCATATTTTAAAAATTTCTCAACAATAAATATTACCTAATTATAATTATTAAATATAGTGAGTAAAGTGCAATTATGCAGTCTAGATTAACCTGCGGTTGACACAGGACGCGCCCCGAATGTACTCGATCGCCGTTTTACATATCGGTCTAATTATAATGGGAAGCAAGAGTAAATAGCAAAATACCGACTCAATGTTGGTATAACCATTCCCAACTGGGCAACCGGTTGAAGAGATCTCAGCGGCCTAAGGTCCTAAATAGGCCTAAAATGTCTGGTGCAGAAGGCAACGGGAGACCACTGCACTATATATCCCTAGTAATTAGCAATGGAAAAGTCAAAAATAGCCATGGCCCCGAGTGCCCGGCGGCCCTTTAATGGGTCAGGGGTGCTAAGAATCCCCGGGTGGAAAACTGGACCGGGATCACCAGTACGGAACAGCTTTTCCGGATGGCGCAAGACCGATAAAAGTATTTAGAGCTAACGGCCAACCTCCAGTAATGGAGAGGCACTTCGAGAAGAAGAAGAATTAAAACCCATTTGTTTACGTTAAAAAAATATTTCCGCGAGACGAATTTTATAGTTTAGCGTGGATTGGAAATCGCTAATTTTTTATCTTAACTTAAGATTATCGTGGATTTTTTTATGACTCTTTAGGACGTTGATAATTAAATACTTCCAAACATCGCAAGTTAACGAAATAAGTCTCACGGAAAGCTAATTTTTCGTCTTTTTTTAGCAAACGAGCGGTAAGTATATATTCAACATATTAGAAACTTATGGGTACTTATAAAACGTGATGAATCGCTTTAATACTCGATTCCGTGGTGCTCTTACAGCAGCAAATTATCAACGATTTTTTAAATATTAACATCAACATAGACGATTTGGTAAGAGAATCCTTTAGCGTTTCTGCCCGCAACTCGGTTGCAGTCCGCAATTCGGTTGCGGTTTACAGTCTTAAAACTGACCGAATACTTAAATATAAGGAATTAGGCGTTAGTTAGTGGAAATATATTTGAAAGATTACACTGCCCTGGCTACCTCATAAATCGGTTTTAACATTGCAATAATAAATCATAACTTACGTCATTTTATTTTAAATAGTGTAAAAGGCGCTTTACAAGTCGTTTGGGATGCGTTATATCTGAAGTCATCTATGGAACCGGTGTGGTGTGCCCAGGGCTTACTAAGTAACGGCTCCAGTAACGCTTCCGTGTACCTGCTACGAGTATATGAACTTGTTCTGATGTTCACTCTGGATATCCTCTGGCTCAGGGAAACATCTATTCCAAATACAGAACGCGTAATTACATTAACAGTTACGGCTGTGCAGTTAAATGTAAGAATTATCAATTTTATATGGAAATTTAAAGCAGTTTTGCCGCAAGCACTATAGAAAAGATCAGCGGTTATCTTGTCGATAACCTATGAGATGCAGAGGACGTACATTCTATGATTAGAAACCCTTAGAAGATTATGTTCAGGTTTCTCAGCTCAGAAACTAAAGATAGTCCAAGAGGCAACTAGAGTTGTCAACTGAAACGGGCGCGCCCGTCACCTCAGGAAGTTTTAACGATCAGTCGTTCTGTCTCCCTGAAGTGAGCGCAGAAAACTTGGACAAAAACAATCCACCGTCAAGCTCCGCCACATGCCCGTAAGAGAACAACGCCTTAACCGCCTAGTTATAATTGCGACTAGATTACTCCAGTCTCTCGATTGGTCACGAGTTCGAGGTCGCTTGCGCGGTCCTCTCCCTTACGAAGCGGTGAAATAGTGTATACCTACCGAATCTATCGCGGACCACGGCATCCTTTGCCCGGCTGTTCACCCAGGATCGGGTAGCCGATGGTCGTTTCAAGCGCAGTCGCCTTAAGGTTCGCAACCACCCCCGCTCTATAGGAAACAGTACTGCTTCCAGACTCCCCGGACTGTTAGTCAGAGTGCGCAATCGATTGGCTTATGCCGCACGGTGCGCAGACCGTCCAGGAGCGCCAGAAGGTTGATTCCTAGGGGAAATAAGCATAAGGCCAGAGTCCTACCCAGGCGCGCACTTCATGTGTGGAGGCCGTCAGATGGGTGTTGACCCGTGAGTGTGACCAACCCTGAACAGAATAGGTCTTCGTGGCCAACTCAGCAAGGGCCCCTTAGCTCCCAGCTTCAGGTTTCCCAGTTCAGAAACTAAAGATAGTCCAAGAGGCAGCGATAAAAAAGTGCAACATTTTCGTAAAAGCTGATTCAGATCAGACAGTATTTTGGCCATAGAATGCTGAGGTAGAGTCAGCAGCGCAGACTCCGGGACACCTGGCGCTGGCGTACTAGGAAAGGTGTAATTTTAATTAGTACCCCCAAAGTGTTTCGGAAAAGCTGAAATTCATCAGTAGACAGAGGATGCAGTACATAACTCGAAACAAATGTTCAGACTTCTTAACAATAGCATGCGGGGCGTCAGCATAAGTTCATACATGTCACATGTACCAAAAAGTATTTTCTAAAATTTTTAATTAAAAGTGGCTTTTTTGTCCTAGTCATTTATCACTATCAGGAACTGCTTGGAGCAGGAACAGCGGGCATTCTGGAAACAGGGCCAGGGATGTCGCCAGGCAAAAGCCATGATGGAGCAACCATTACAAAAGAAAACCAAGACCCTACTTGACATGAGCAAGAACAACCTTAGAACCACTATCGGTCACCTCACCGGACACACGAACCTTTAGAGCACATATATTCAACCCTGGCTTGACCGAGAGCGAGGACTACCGAATATGTGGCGAAGAACCTGAAGACAGCATACACATCGTTGGTCGCTGCTCAGGCCTCGCCGGAAAAAGACACAGTTTACTGGGACGAGCCTTTCTCGAACCCAGCGATCTGCCCAACTTGAAGGTTAGTGATTATCTTGGACTGGTAAGAAGTACTGGGCTACTAGCTGGCTACTGACCTAACTACATAGTGGGTAGTTGCAAAAGATCTTATAGATCTAGGTGACATCAAGGGCAGGAAATAAGCCCCATACTCCGTTACTACTACTACTACTACTACCCACTACAAACAAGGATGTCACTAGTTGAATATCTACTCCATATAAAATAATGGTCGGGATTGTTCTTGGCAGAAACATAATTTTTGAAAAATAATAATGTCTAGTGGGCTGGTAAAATCCGAATAAACATTATAATTTATTAATCTTGTCGTAGTCGCAAGTTTAAATAAATAAATAAAATAAAATAAAAGGCGTCCGAGAACTGGAAAAAAACTATGTTCTGGTCATCAATCAATCAATCAATCAGACAAGCCCCCCTCGTGCGCCAACCATATTTTTCCTTACGCGCAAATTCGTAGTACATTTTTAGTACTTTAACATTTTATTTTTCTAAAATGATTGTTCTTAATATAGCGGATTTAAAATATTATTTGTGCCGCTTTTATACAATATATTACAACTGAAATATTACAAAGCGATTTTAGTCCAACAAGGCATTTGTGTACCGAATTTCAAGTCTCTAAGTTCAATATTTCGATATTGAAGTACGACTAGCGCGCCCTCTGGTGGACCGATTTCAACCACAATCTTTTCAACTCTTGCCATGATCTAATGCCATAGCTGCATACCGAATTCAGCTCAATCGGATGCAGCGTTTCGGCGCTATCGTGGAGGAATACACACACATAGACACACACACACAGACACTCAGGCACACAGCCATACAAACATTCAGACACACATCCACACAAACAGGCTTAAATTTGGAAATTATCCTAATCGTCTTAGGGGGAGGGAGGGAGGAAGGGAGGAGGGGAGGAGAGGTGGATATTTCCGTCTTCGTCCTTAAAAATAAAAAAAACGTGTTTAGATCACTTTCCCTTACCTTTGGTTGGAAGGGAAAGTAAAAATCTTGTTTTACTCGAGTTGTATCAAGACTACTTTCGCAACAAGAAATAGCGGTTCATAAAAGGCTTATTTCTAAATAATGGTCTTTTCCGATCACCAAATTTCCGGTTATTAAACTGCAGATGACGACGATCGAGTCGCCGATGTCCGGTGCCGTGTGGCTGTCCTATAGCCGTGCCATTCGGTCGGATCATGCGCAACCAATCTGCGCATCGCGCCCATAGATCCGCGCAGCACTAATGATCCAAGAGCGTGACAGCTGGCAGATAGATCGCCGCTGTGCCGTATGCCACGATAGAAGCTCAATTGAATTTCATAAAATACAAATTAGTGGATAGAATAAGGAAATAAGTGGCTATTTTCAGATCCACAGGCATCTACCGTTGACCACTGTCCGCAAGGAAATACATGGCGATTGCTTTTTTTTCTTGGACACTGAAACAAACTATTAATTGCAGTATCATAACCTAATTGTATTTAGGGAGCTAATAGGCCCTTGCTGAGTTGGCCACGAAGACCCATTCTGTTCAGGGTTGGTCATGGTCACGGGTCAACTGGAATTCGGCGGCCTCCACGCATGAAGTGCGAGCCGGGGCAGGAATCTGGCCTTAGGGCTAGTTTCCCCTGGGAATCAATCTTCTGGCGCTCCTGGACGGTCTGCACACCGTGCGGCGTAAGCCAATCGACTGTGCACTCCCACTAACAGTTGGGGGAGTCTGAAAGCAGTACTGTTTCCTATAGAGCGGGGGTGGTTGCGGACCTTAAGGCGACTGCTCTTGAAACGACTATCGGCTACCCGATCCTGGGTGAACAGCCGGGCAAAGGATGCCGTGGTCCGCGATAGATTCGGTGCACACCGTCTCGCCGCTTCGTAAGGGAGAGGACCGCGTAAGCGACCTCGAACTCGCAACCAATCAAGAGACCGGAGTAATCTGGTCACAATTGGAAGTAAGGGCGTGAGTGTGAGCCCGCTGGGTAACCACCTAGTCCTCTTACGGGCATGTGGCGGAGCTTGACAGTGGACTGTATTTGTCCAAGTCTTCTGCGTTCACCTCACAGGGGATAGAACGACTAATCGTTAACACTTCCTGAGGTGACGGATTCGCCCGTTGTAGTTGACAACTCTATTTGTGTTCCAGGCAGGGGAGCTAATGGCCTATGGCGAAGCTTGACGGTGGACTGTTTTGCCCTAAATCTTCTGCGCTTACCTTACGGGAGACAGAACGATCAAATTTCGTTAAAACTTCATAAGGTGACGGGTTCGCCCATTGTAGTCGACAGCTCTAGTTGTATTCCAGGCCGAGATATCCTTCCAAAACTGGTAGTTAGGTTGAGAGGCTGCCCGCTGGGTACCTTTCCCGGTGCCTCGCCGTAAGGCGTTGGCCTCTAACGGGCTTGTTGTCGGAGCTAGACAGTAGATTGTCTTGCCCCTAAGACTTCTACGCTCATCCCACGGCTGAAAGAATGATCACATATCGTTATACCAGCCTGGAGTGACGGGTTCGCCCGTTGTAGACGACACCGCGCTACTGTACTTTCAAAAGAACAATTGTATTTCCCGCGAATGGTCAGTGAAGTAATCGAAATCAGAAGGACGTCAAACATCAATAAACATATCATCAAAGTATCATCGAGTTCCACTCCGTAATAATCCATTATCTTTCAATTTAATGTTAAATAACCGCGAAGGTTTTAAAGTTATTACTTAAGTTTATCGAGGAAAGGAGACCACAAAAAAGCAAATAGGACTACAGGAAGTTACGAAAAATTACATCCTTTGCAGAAAGTCACTGCATGTACTTGTAGGCGATACTCAATAGGCATACGGAAAATAGGAAGACATAGAAAAGATCTCTTAATCATGACATAGGAATACTTCGATGCGACAAAAAAGGAATAGGAAAATATGGCTTAAGACAAATACAGTATGTGGAAAGCAGCGTATAAAATATTGTATATAAAATGAACGGATACTTAAAATAAACTTTTTTCTTTTTAATTTACCAACCGATGAGGGAGAAAAGTATTGTGATCGCGCAAAAAATATGTTTTCGAAATGAAGATTGAAATCTGAGACGATAAAGGCCATTCCCAGATGGAAGTCTGTTTGTGTATCTGTCTGTCTCTCTGTGTTTATGTGTATGTATGTATTCCCCCACGATATCGCTTAAACGCTTAATCCGTTTGAGCTGAAATTTGGCATGCAGGCATATTTTGGTCATAGCAAGATTTGAAAATGTTGGATTCAGACTATGCCCGAATTATATAGACATTAAACTTTTCAACGATTTGCCCACTCAATTCAAAACTCTGATTAGGGAAGGGAATCTGCGATTATTTGAAAAACAGCTCAAGAAGCATTTGATTAGCAAGGTGTACTATGATTTAGATTTCATAAGGTAAATTTTGTGAATTCTCTTATACCATATATGATTTTTAGACATTTGTATTATTGCAAGAACCATTTTCTTTCTTAAATAATTCTTTTGATTTGCTTTTATGATTTTTGACTATTTATAATTTCTGACAATTAAATACTATTTATTATTATTATTCCAGTGTCCACTCTGTAACCTTTTAGTTAAATTGTTTTTTTTTCCTAAAATTATTTATGATTCTTATATTATAAATTGATTATTAATTGAATAATTTTTACTATTTATTTTTAGATCATGTTTAGTATAGGACATTTATTTTCGTGCGATGCAGCCTCGCGTGAAGTAGGAAACTGGAAATCTGTAAAACCGAATGTTATAATTTTGTTATTATATTATTATTATTGTTGTTTATCCCTTAATTGTTTATTAGAGATCACTGTACTTTGTTAACTTCGAAATAGTCTTTCAGTCTACCCTGGACAACGGCGGCTGCAACGTCACCGAAACGTCGGGTGCTACAAATTTCACGCAGTAAATTCGTTTATATCCCATTTAAAATGTCAACCAACCGCGATAGTCTTCGATTTTATATTATATAAACTTCGAAATATTTTCATATATAGATTAAATTTCAACAATCTGGAAAAATATAGTAAAAATACAATCCTGAAATATTAGACTTATAGACTTTAAATTTGTTTTACAGATGCTTGGTGGTCCGAAATCACATTATTATTATTTGAGTAAATGATTGAATCAAACGTGTGTAATGCGTTGCATTATCACTATACGCGCTAGTCGCCGACTATCAAATTTAGACTTGTCAAAATATCGAAAAAAGCTCTCCGTTTTACTTTTAGAAGAAATATATGTTACTTTTGGGCAACAGGTTTTTTCTCCTTATTTAGGAATTCTTGCGAAATCTTGACCGGAAGTAAGATATCCAAGATGGCGCCGAAACCCGAAATCGGCATGGAAGGCCCCAAAATGTGTAGCTGTATATTTTTGAGCATGAGGAATTTTAAAATACGAAGTAAAAAAACATTAGGTAGGTTATTACAAGATGGCAGCGAAGGCGGCGCCAACACACTAATACTCTTTTTAACGATAAAAAAATGCTGTATTAGACATAGTAACGCCTCCAACATTTTTTTGAGCACGAGAAATTCAACAAATATACTGTAAAAATCATTAGTTAGGTTTTATCAAGATGTCGGCCAAGATGGCGCGGTTCCAGCACCCTAATACCTAACTACGGCCCGGCGACCTAACCACGGTCCGCTGGCATAGTGGTTAGGTCACCACTGTAAGGTCCCGGGTTCGATTCCCGGCTGGGTCACCATTTTCCGTTGGGATCAAATTAACGGAATTGCATTTTCAATTCTGTAGATCGAATGCAATAACAAGACACACACTTACATACGATGTTACACGCACACATACATATAAACACGTCATAGTAGGTTGGTTGTAAGAAATTGTCATATGACAACAAACCCGCCCATTGTAAAATTTCACAATAAAGAGTAGAAACAAACAAACAATAATACTCCTTTTTGCCATAAAACCGAGCGTGACGTAACTATTGTAGAAAGGTAGAAATAAGTGATATATATTGTAGAAATAGAAATAGAAATAGAATAGAATAGAATAGAATAAATATTGTAGAAACAGCTGATAAATTTAAGAAAAAAGTGAAATAAAATGTTTTTAATCTATTTGAAATTTCAGACCGGGTGGATCGGTGTCATAATGTGTTCAGGTGTGCATTATAAAGTAAGAAGGTGTGTGTCAGCATGTGAGTTGGTTATAATATATCACATAGGTTGTGTATGCGTGAATAAATATATGTATATCTAGACGATTTTGTTAGAAAAAAAATCGCTTTTGATAGATCTATTAAAGTTGTGTATACGTATTTCAAAAACGTGTACGCGGATTAACATTACCTGATCTGCGTGGGAACGTTTTTTTATGAACCTAATTATTAAACCGTGCCCTATATTAAATCGCGGCAACATTATACTTTATCGGTAACACTAATTGGTTAAGTGCAGATGTCAATAAAAATTGGCTTAATGACTCTTAAAATTTACGTCCACCGGTCTCATTAAAGCACGAAATCGTAATTCGCAAGATAACCGTCATCAGAATCCCATTAAAACGCGAAGGATCCAATTTTATTGCAAGCGACCAAAAGAGATTTGGCAATTAGTTAAGTAATTAGCGGAATCAGTGAAAGTGTTTTTTTTTTTATGCTGACAAATAAAATGACAATAAAAGTAGTTACTACGTGGAACATTGAGTATTTTAATTGTTATTAATTAGGCAGTCTGTAATATATATTCAAATATATATATTTAAACAGAAAAATATATTACTGGCTATACCTCAACACTCAGAAGATTTCTCCCTATGGACACAAAGAAATCTCTTGCACAGTCTTATCTCGGCTTATCTCGAGTTATCAGAGGAACTGCTCAACAAACTTGAACGTCTGCCAAATGTATGCATATGATTCATCTTCGGTTTACGTAAGTATAATCACGTGTCCGACTATAGGGCACAGTTAAAGTGGTTGCCAGTACGCCAAAGAAGAAATTTTCATATACTTGCTCTCCTATATCGTGTACTCTCCCAATTAACACCATCCTATCTCCACGAAATTTTTGAACCACTAAGTTCCCACGGTCTCGTACTTCGGTCAGCCTCTGACAGTTTATTAAAAATTCCGAGTCATAATAGTGATTTTTATTCCTATTCTTTCTGTGTCCATGGTGCAAGACTCTGGAACGATCTCCCAGCAAATATACGAAACTCGCCTTCTTTACCATCGTTTAAGACTCACCTTAAGGATTACTACCTTTCTAAGACGTAACCAGTTCTTCCCTTTCTCTCCTCTTCCTCTCCCAATTTCCTTTCCTCGGGCATTATTAATTTTAAATTCTTCCACTTGTCTTTATGTTATGTATTAATCTTTATTTTCACAATGCGCGCATGTACCACTATGTTTAGGTTAGTTGTAAGACATTGCCATGTGGCAATAAGGTCGCCTTTTTGTATACACATTAAGTGCAAATAAAGAGTTATTATTATTATATTCATCAAGGAATATAATAATAATAACTCTTTATTTGCACTTAATGTGTATACAAACTTGGGACAACATTGGAAGAGTTGGAGATGCAGAAATGCATGCACATCGCGCAGCACAAGTGGACGGCTCTAAAAGAAATGCCGCTAGTTGAGGCCCTCATATTCAGCTCATGGAATAGTCTTCCAGAGTGCCACAGTGATGTGAAGAAGGTGTTATATGGAGTGCTGACGATATTCGGTTCGACATATGCATGCGAGCAAGCGTTCTCATGCATGCATATAATAAAAAGTAAAGTTAGAAGTCAACTAACAGATAAAAATCTGGAGTCGTGTTTGAAACTTAAAACAACAAGTTTTAAGCCAGATTTAATTAAACTTTCAAAAGGCATGCAAAGCCAATGCTCCCATCGACGTAACTATCTATATATATTTGTGTTTTTATATGAATAAATAATATTTCGTATTTAAAGCCGTTTATTTTAAATTAAATATATATACGCGAATACTATAATAATGAAAAGAAAAAAATTAGTGGCTCTTTCAAAACTATAAAATTTTGTAAATTGTAACTTTTGGCTCTTCCGTTTCAATAGGTTGCCGACCTCTGGCCTAAGGGCCTCTACATGGGTTAATCCGGCACAGCCGTGTATTACCTCGTTATATTTTTAACAAGCTTTTATTAGGTCGACCTGTATGTAACTAACTATGTAATGGAATCTAAGGTAACTAATTTAACCATCTTCCAAGGATCGTAGCGTCATGAAAATTGGCAGCTATATGTAGTTCTGATGACAATACAATAATATGGTACTGTCGAACTGATCTGATGATGGAGTCGGAAGATATGAACTGGAACTTCATGATGGAATATCGTATCATAGCTGTGTTTGGACTTGTTAGAAAAGTCTGGGAATGAACTTTGACCACGATTAGGTTTCAAGGTCTGATAATGAAGCCGGAAGATAGGCACTGGCATTCCACGATGGAATATCGTATCATAGCCGTGTTTGGACTTGTTAGAAAGGTCTTGTAATGAACTTTGACCACGATTAAGTTTCAAGGTCTGATGATGAAGCCGGAAGACAGGAACTGGCATTCCATGATGGAATATCGTATCATAGTCGTGTTTGCACTTGTGAGAAAGGTAACGTAATGGACTTTGAACACGATCAGGCTTCAAGGTTATAACAAACCTATTATATTTTGACCTGTAAATATTGAGTGTAAATAGTGTAAATATTGACAAAGGTGCCTGTATAAAGCGTGTTTTTAGTGTTTTTTTTTCTTAGTGAACCAGAAACAGATGTTTGCCTAACTAAATTCTACCCGGGCAGCGCCGTTAATATGACCCTAGAACCTTATATAAATCAATGTTCCTGTATAAATTATCATAATCAATGATCCTGTTATAAATCGTTAAGGCAATTTTGAAATTCTTATTTGCTGTAATATGTATTCGAATTCCAGTAGATAAAGCTGTCCCTAGCTTCCCGTCAGCGTCCGCTGCGAACAATCTATCAAGCGGTGCAAGCGGACAAGCCGGACTGGCACCTCGTCGTCATTATGCAATAAATCCGATGAAGATTGCAATTACCGAGTGCATATCTTCCACTGGCGCACTGGCGCGGATGACATAAGCTCTCGCCTGGTAACTCGCCTTATGTGTGATCGCGAACGAATGCAACTTCACTTACATTGCGGTACAGGCAGTGTCGTAATTTTACTTTCCGACATAAGGAAAGTATTGCGAACGCCCAATTTTTTTTTTGAGATGAAGACATTTTGATATATACATTTTGGCCCCTTCCGAGACGATTAAAACCATTTCTAGACTAAAGTCTGTTTGTGAGTCTGTGTGTCCGTGAGCGTATATGAATTCCTCGACGATAGCGCCCAAACGCTTTATCCGATTGAGCTGAAGTTTGGCAATCAGGCATCATTTGATCATGACAAGAGTTGGAAAGATTGTGGCTGAAATCGAACCACCAGGGGGCGCGCTAGTCACATTTCAATCTCGAAATATTGAACTTAGAAACTTGAAATTTGATACACAGATGGCTTGATGTGCATTAGGATCAAAGCATGATTAGCGCGCCTCCTGGTTGACTGATTTTAACCACTTTTCAACTCCTACCATGATTAAATAATGCCTGCGTGCCAAATTTCAGCTTAATCAGGTTAAGCGTTTGGGCGCTATCGTGAAGGTATACATAGACACACACACACACATACATACATAGACAGACAGACACAAAAGTACGTTCACAATACTTTACCTCCTCATCGGTTGGTAGGCCGGCAAAGTACAAAATGGGGCGGACTCAGTCGTGACGAAGCCATAATTGTTTAAGTGAAAACGTCATGATATCCTATTTCTTTGGAGGATTTTAGTCAAAGAAAAAGTTTGGAGAGAACTGAAGTAATATCGGCCTATTACGCGCTAGTTGAGTCACACCTGCGCTATGGTATTCTTTTATGGGGTAATGCAGCACACATCAACAGTGTATTCACTCTCCAGAAAAGAGCCATACGTGCGATAGTAGGTATTGGTCCACGGCAGTCATGTCGTGAACACTTCCAAAAACTAGGGATATTGACCGTATATGCAATTTTTGCTCAAGAAGCTCTTTGCGAATTCTATTGCAATAAGAGCTCGGCCATATCCCACGAGGAAGTACATCGGCATGACACCAGGAATAAAACCCTGTATCTCCAACCGTTCGTAGCACGTACTGCCAAGTTCCAGGCGACTAGTCGATACTTAGGCCTCAAACTTTTCAATAAATTGCCCGAAAGATTAAAAGAAATTAAAAACATCGATATTTTCAAGAGATCCATCCGAGTCTATCTGCTTAAAATCAACATGTATGCCCATAACGACTTCTTAAAATATTTTGAAAATACATAGCATCGTATCTACCCATTTAATCTAATACATATTATTTACCGTTAATTGTTTTGTTGTAAACTGTTATCATATAGTCTATGTTTTTGTAAATTGGTAAGTTTAAAACTATATATTGTATATCATCTCTTGTCTAAATTGAGTAACTAATTTAAGATTAATTACTGTCATTCCTACACAATTGTATGGTTGTATTGGAAATAAATACCTTTTACCTTTACCTTTAAAGAAATATTGTGTATTTTCTTGAAATGGGAAAAGTTATAAAATTTCAGTTGTTGTTGCTCGTTTATTTTCGTTAAAGCCAATATATCTTTAGGGTCTTCTCAAGCCTATCGATTGATTTCCAACAAAATCTCGATTAGTATCCTAGCTTCAGCGTTCGCGAGCTGCAAGATAAGCGTAAACTTATATTTCCATTTTCTATTTTCCGCCCCACACCGAGAGATTAAGTGACCTACAGTAATAATCTCATTATGTAGGATCGGGCCAGTGCATCTATCTGGATTGAGTTGATCAGTTACTATCCGTTCTTTTCTCACTGAGTTATCCTGTTCTATAATCTATCATTATTTCGTGACATCGTTAATTTTGACCTGTCTATCACCGAGTTGAAAGATGTTTTCACGTCAAAACTGTCGCGGTGATAACCCTACATCCCACTTAAAAACTAATAGGATGGGCTAGTAAGCAAAACAGTCTGGTAAGCCCCCACAGAAGCGGCTGCAATCCATCATAAAGTTGAACTTTGCGCCTGAGGCAACGCTAAAGGGCCATATTCTCCACGCCTTTGTGTACTCGACAAAGGACCAATCAAATACTCATTAGGCTCGGCAGAAGCTCACCGAAGCGTTGTCATTCAAATATTACCTTAAATAGTATTTCTGTAAACAGAAATCTCAATTATGAGTAAATATTTGCATTTTAGAAAAAAAAATGTTTGTAATTAACAAAATAAGTATTGTAAGGCGGGCTTCATGCTCACACATACAGCCCATCATAGTACTGATTTGAGCGTTGTTGGGTAGTTCAGCTATACTTAATGGTCCCTAATGGTTCCGTGCAGCTTGGGTGGTATTGGCCAAACTCTATGTCACTGGCCTACCCAACTCACGATTTAACTCTTATCTGACGGCCTTCTCGAAGAGGGGCTTTTATTTATTTATTTATTTATTTATTTCCCAAAACATAATTAACCTTACAGATGATTCCAAATCGTTAATTATTTTTCTAGGCTACTATTCTAGATTATAACTATTAGTCTATTATAGACTATTATTATAATTCTACTGTTCATAATATTATTCTTATCTCCATTACTATTACTATCATTATTATTCTAATATATAGATTATTATTCTAGACTATAGCAAACGAGACAGAGGAATCCGATTAGAGCGTAATATTAAACGATTATACTTACATATATCTAATGTTTATTTAACCTTTCATTATACTAGTTACTACTTTTTAACAATTTTAATACTACATACTACATATTTATCTAATTGCTTGATTGCTAAGAAATGCCATTACCGTACTTTGCAGTTGTGCTAAGTTCACCGTCCAAATATCCAATTCTGGCTCAGTCGAAATAGTGCATTTAGGGTACGAAGCGTCTGCACCGTGAAGCAGTATTGGACGATGTTACTTCTAGCTCGCGGTAACGCGAACAATACGTGAGTCCTAGCACGGTAGTAATTAGCGGGTACAAACAGACCGATTCTTCTAAGGATGGTCGGATTATCAACGAACCCCCCAAGCAGTTTATATATGTGGCAGATTGACAGCCAATCTCTTATTACGCTTAGTGAGTTGTACCCAACCATCCCCAGAATAAATGCGGTAGTATATAGAAAGGGATAATATCCATGCTGTTTAAAGTACAGGAACCTCAGAAAGCCTTTCTGTATACTCTCTAGCCTGTATATGTAGCTATTTTCGTAAGGACTCCAAATTGCCGCGTTGACTTCTAATCTGCTTCGAATTAGGGAATTGAATAGGAGGCGCATGACAAATGTGTTTTTGAACTGCCTCATGCTCCTCATTACAAAACCTAGCAATTTGTAGGAATTATCAACTAGGGTGTAGATGTGCTGTCTGTATGTCAACTGTGAGTCAAATGTCACTCCTAGGTCCCTTGTTTGATTTACTCGTAATAGTGCCTTGCCATCAATGTCATAACTACATACATATGTACAAGCGGGGCGTCACCTCGCGGCTTATCCTGTCAGGGCCGCTGTGAGCTTCTTCTGCCACGGCTGTAGAGTCGGGGATGGTTGGGATTTTAAGATGGCAGATTCGGGGGAATACCTCGAGCGGAACTAGGCGGATGGCGCACTAGGTATTTAATGCCTAGCAGATAACCAAGGCGGTGAAAATGTATGTTTCCTATGACAGAGTAGGGCAGTAGAAACGACCTAACGTATTCAACCCTTGAATCGATCCGTTGGCCACCCGATCCCAAAGGACCATACTTTTCGTCCGCGAAATATTCAAACTGAATAATGGCTTATTTATTTCTTTATTTATTTAAGAATTAATTACTATAAAACATTGTTTTTGCTTATAAAAATAACAGGAACCGAATGGAAAATACTTAACCTTTTGCTTATTTGATTCTGTCACCCAACTGGGACTAGCCCGTTCTAGAATGGACAGGACTTTATTTTACAATAAATTATGTAAAAGTTTTATTAAAATGCTCATAAAACTAAATTGCCCTAAAATATGATCCTCAAAAAAAAAAACAATCAAATAGAGCGAGACAATCAAAGAATTTACATAAAACTAAACTAAAGAGTAAGATAAATCTATAATAAAAAAAATAAAAATAAATAAGTAATATTTGATATATATGTTAAGAAATATAAAAATTAATATAAAATAAAGTACAATTCATTGTCAAAACAATATATATAAACAACATAAATTGGTAATTAGTTGAATGTTAAAATATAATCAACATACATACTATTTAAAAATATATTAATAATTTGTGCGCCTACGTTTTATTAAACTATAATTTCTAACATTTGATGTATGCTTAGTCTGTCATGACTCGAGAACCATTCCTTTATTTTATTTTTGAATACCCTAAATGTCAAATTCATTTTTATTTTCATATTCATCAGATTGTAAAATCTCGGCGTAATGAAAGAGTAATGTCTTTGTCCAAATGATGTTTTCATCCTGGGTATTATTAAGCATTTTCTAAAACTTGTCTCGTTGGTCTTTGGTTCTGAACTATTCCTAAATTTGAATTATTGTCCAAAAATAGCTTTAAAAGGGAAGTTTTAAAAAAAAGTTGCCTACAATCAAGGACTTTAGCTTCCATATAAAGTTAATTGCTAGGATGGCGATACGGTTTGCGGAGAATAATTTTAAGTATAAATTTTATTATATTAATTATATATAAACGTATCTATATATAAATTATATAGATGTATAAATGTATATTTATATATAAACGTATCTATTTACTATAATGCCTAAGTAGGTAATTATCCTTTTATCCTTTTATTATTACCGCTTTACTAACTAACATTAGATGTCTTTTTCTTCAAATTTTCTTTAAATTTTCTTTATTATGTTGCTAAATATTTTCATCATTTTAACCGATAAATTATAAAAAGTGTACTATGTAACAAATATAACACTGGTATCACCCCAGAACAGACTGTAGTCTAGTGGAGCTGATAAAATCCATCAAATTTGTACTTTCTTTGCTTCGCAAACAATGATTAAGTATTTGCTCTTTTCCATACTGTATTATTTATGTCAACATTGTAAAAAAAATTATTGGATAAATAATATCTAGCTTGGCGTAGCTAGATAGATGGTGGACTGTGTTGTTCCGAAGTCTCTGCGTTTACTTTAGGTTGAAAGAACGATTACATATCATTAGAGATTCCTAGAGTGGCGGGTTTTCCAATTGTAGATGACAACTCGAAAGTTAACTAACTATCTAGGACTTAACCAGATATGATGATATGATTGTTTCTAAGACGGCAGCATCATTATGAGCAGATCCCCAAAACAGCCTTTCAAGTTGCTTTTAAAACTGCTTGATATGCCTTACAGTGCACGCTTTATTGTAACGACGGTAAGCTTCTGCATAATGAAGGCTCTCTGCCTGCGGGGTGCACGCCCCCATACCTCCGCGACGTACGTTAACGACGAATTGACTTATGCAAAATTATATTCTCAGTTGTTTAGCGTACGCTAAAAACAACATTCATGAGTCAACTCTTAACTTACACGTAAATGATAACGACACTGTAAGAAAATCCAACATTACTCTCCTCAAAATCCGTACTATATAATCCAAAAGGTTTATGTTTATTGGCCATTAAATTTTTTAGTAACCTTCCAAAGTCAATACGAGGCTTAGAACCAAAAATGTAAGAACATAGAGTTAAACACTTGCTCATCGCCCATGGTATTTATGAGGTAGACAGCATAGAAAAAATACAATATCTTTTATATATATTAATTATTAAAAATAATATATTATCTCTAAGATACCTCTATAACTATATATACATGTACAAATATGGATAAAATTACAAAGAAGACAGCCTTCCAAACGGATTATTTTTATGCTAAATCATACCAGGTAAATCTTGTAGGAATAATTTGATACTGATTGATTATCTATACTAATATTATAAAGAACTAATGTTTGTAAGTGTGTATGTAGGGGTAATCTCCGAAACTACTCATCCGGTTTCAAATTCTTTCACTAATGGACAGCTCTATTATCAACGAGGGCTATAAGCTATATTTTGTTTATTTATTTATTTCCTTAAATCATATTACAAGTTACAAAATAAACCTTATTCTAGCATGTAATCATTTTGCAACAAGTGTACATATATATTACACTTTGCATAAAAAGGAACTTCATCTTATGACATATTGGTTTACCACCTCACTAGGTATGAACCAACCATTTTATTGTGATAGATATTGGATTCCAATAAGAAATCACGATATTTGTAAATCAGTCGGACAAAAATGAGGTGGTGAATTGCTTTATCGGCGTGCGCTGAAGAAACGGTTTGATTTATGTAAAAACAATATATAACGAAAAAATCGGCCTCAAAGAGATACTGTATAAAAAAAGTCCTATTTTTTATATTTAAGCTACAATAACTACTTTTATTTCTCAAAGAAATATGAAAAATAGATAAGCAATGTTGGTTAAAGACATTAGCAACAGAATAAGAATTCGTGATAATGCAAGAATTAATCAAAATAAATTATTGCATTATCGCGGGATTTAAATAGAGATAAAATTGGCCCTTTACTGTAAGTTTTTAGATGATATAGTTATAGATATCATGAAATTGTTTTTCAGAATTCACTGTAAACTTATTTCTAAAATTTTTAATTTTTGTTTTGATAATTTTTAAGGATATTAATTTTTGTGCTGATAATTTTTGATAATTTTGATAATTTTGTAAATCATGAGATACGGCACATACGCAATTATAAATTAAGCAAGCGGAGTACGCATATAATATTATACCCTAATTAGAAACAAAGTAAAAATGTTAGCGATAGCCATGTAATATTAGAGTATTGTTTGTGTACCTTTTATAATAAATAAATAAATAAATAAATAAATTAGTAACGCGTGGCGAGGAACAAGACGCGTACGTCTACGAGGGGACGTCTTGCAATATATATCTAAAATATATATCAAAAAACGCCACCTTACTCGAAACTATACGTGAAGCGAAGCCGCGGGAAAAACATAGTTCTGTATAATTATTGTCGTTTTACATGATTATTGAGCATTTATCTTTTATTTTGTCTGAATTTAGTTATTATTAGTATTTTTTTATTGATTATTTCTTGAATTAGTTTTGATTTCATTGATTTTTGTTATTTTTAATTGTTCCATTATTTTTTTTTTTGATTATTTGGGTTTTAAACGTTTATTATTCTGACACATCCAATTTTATTTGCAATTTTGGTTGAATTGACTATAGACTAAAATATTAGAATATAGACTATTGACTAAAATAACTCGGGTAAGTAATAGCATAACGAGCATTGGAGTGATTCGGAGCGCGCTATCGCAGTAAGATCGTTTAAGCCCCCGAATGGTAGGCGACCAGCTCGGGTTGAATACGGAAAAATGTATACAAAATGTATATAAATTTATATAAATGTAAATATAAATGTAAATGTGGGCCGCTCTATAGTAATCCGCTCTATAGTAATGGTATAGCTCTATAGTAAACCCCTCTCTATGTAAATGTAAATGTGTGTGTAAATATAAATTTATATACATATGGCTGTAGGCAACCCGAGCTAATCGCCATTCAAGCCGGGTGATGCTGCGCAAAGGTTATTGCTAGGACGTCATGGACGTGTTCCATCTGCTCATGTGATTACAACGTGGGTTCGTAATTTTGAAAACGCTGTTTCAGCCTTGAAAAAAAATCCTGGTGGCGTTTAAACGGTACGCTTCTCTTTTACTTTTTTTTAAATATTTAGTAATTATTTTTACACAATGATTCTGCGTCACTCCTAACTAGGCAGTGCCTGTTCCAAGGAAATCGCCAATTTTATATGATTTTGATATGTTACCAAATTGTTATAGTAAAAAAATATATAAAAAAAATTATCGTTAGAAAGAAAACACAGCCGTTAGAAATCAAAACAAATTAGAAGGTAAACGAAATAGAAGGCAAGCGAAGGCATAGCTCTATCGATATAATTATGCTAGCATACCCAAAGTTAGGCGAAATAGCACAACCAACTAGATCTACAAGGTCTGTATATGGGCTGTATATTATACTGTATGTTTGTGGTCGCACAAACTGAAGCATTTGATTCAAATTATAAACGATTATTTAAAATCTAACAAAAGCATCTGCGTTAGAGTTTGGGCGACGAAGCGTACAAAAAGTACTGAATGAAATAAAGTAATGAAACATATTTCATGAAATAACGAAAACATAAATGGCCTTCTGTATATATGCGCTTTCATCTATAAAATATACTATTTCTGTGTATAAATACAATAAAATATACTATTCTTGTGTATAAACACAAACATAATAATCGGAAACGTAATTTGACGAATAATCGTCAAATTACGTTTCATCAAAATTTCCCGTTTCCGCAACCCTTTATCATTTGATGGCGTTAATAGATAGATACGCAGCGTTATTTATTTATTACTGTTATTAGACTAATTATTTTTGTTATCTATCAGATCAAATCTTCTCTAAAAAAAACAATTGTATTTTCAATTATAATTTACAATAAACCTACTATGCTATATGCAAACACAACATTAGTTTTCATCGTCGGCGCGTTGGAATACCAATGCAATTAGAGTTTAATTACCTTTTAGTGACGATTTTCGTTCGTGTTCGTGTTAGTAGTGCCACAAATCACGATGATGTAAGCACTTGTAACAAAATATATTATACATATAAATATATTTATATTTTTATACATATAAATTATATATTTATACATATAAATATATGTATATTTCTAAAATTTACTCAATCAGACCTTTAATTTGAAAAAAAACTACTTACTAGATATTTGGAAAGTTAAAGTACCCTATGGCACTCAGGATGACAACGTTTATAACGATTCTACAGACGTCTAAATCGGATCAAGCGTTTAGAAGTTTTGGTGGAATAAAGAAGCGGAAAACATACATTTATCATTATAATATATCATTTTATTATACAATTATCTGTAGGTGTAACTTAATTTTAGTGTTCTAACTATATTTAACCTGCAAACTTTAAACATCAAACACTTGCTTTAATAAACAATACCTGCATTACTTCAAAAGATCATTTTTGAACTAGAAATAAATTAGAATAGAATAACTTTATTATGCTATAAAAACATTACTTAATGAATATTACACTGGTTTTATGAAAAAAGACAATGTATGCACAAAGGGCGGACTTATCGCTGTAGCAATATCCTACAGTCAACCAGTTGATAAACTAATTCCTAATTGTCACCGTACAATACATACAGAAACAGTATAGTTAAATTTAGAATAAACCTATTCAAAGTTATGTCAATGACTTATGCTAAGGTTGCCCAGAGAAGGATAAAGGAGAGGATAAGGTGAGGTATTTATGAAACTTAAAATTTGACAGATCTTGTACGAGCCAACCCCGCATCGTCCGCCCGCGCCCTCCTCCAGTGCAATAGCTTAATAGCATTACTTGATCCGGCTGTCTGATGCAGAAGATGCAGAAGTGGCAATTCTGACACATTCTAGCATAACATTAGCACGACACCTGCGCGTTCCATTTCCCGTCTCGGCGCGGTCACGAACATTCGTAAACGCTTTCAATTGCACACATTACGTCATCCGCTCCTTCGATCTCTCATTCTGCATTCTCAATAATTCCCAGGAATACTCCCATGTAATGCCTCCCCGCTTATTAGCCCTTTGACTTTCCCATATACAGTCTGGCCAAGTTATCACGCTATTACCTACCTAGCTACGGTAACGTTCAACTTATTTGGGGTAATATTTTTTTCCGTTAAAATATTTTTATTGATTATTGTTAAAATTAATACTATTTCATTAAATATAGGTATATAACCATTTTTATCATAAAATGTTATAAAATTATACAAAATATATGCTTCATGAAACATGAAGATTTACCGAGAATAACGATAAATGTCAACTTTTGAAAATTTTGGCTATCCCACTTAAAAATGTAGTCTTCTTCATCTTCGTCCTCTTCTATACCCATTATTTGGGGTCAGGTCTCCTTACTTTTCTAAGTCAGGTCAAAGCTAATGATGGAGTCGGAAGGTAGTCACAAGAATTGCATAACGAAACGAAACGAATTTCAAGACAATTCCAACAAGCGGATTATTCCGACTCCATCATCAGAAGCTAGAAATCATTTCAAGACAATTCCAACAAGACAATTTCAACAGTAGTAGAGTACATTTCAAGACAATTCCAACAAGCGGATAATTCCGACTCCATCATCAGAAGCTAGAAATCATTTCAAGACAATTCCAACAAGACAATTCCAACAGTAGTAGAGTACATTTCTAGACAATTCCAACAAGCGGATAATTCCGACTCCATCATCAGAAGCAAGAAATCATTTCAAGACAATTCCAACAAGACAATTCCAACAGTAGTAGAGTACATTTCAAGACAATTCCAACAAGCGGATAATTCCGACTCCATCAAAAGACCATAGAAATCAATTCAAGACAATTCCAACAGTAGTACAGTACATTTAAAGACAATTCCAACAATTCCAAACACGGCTCGGATACTTTGTTTCGTTAGGCAATTCCTCTGACTACCTTCGGCCTCCATCGTCAGATCAGCTCGATGGTACCATATTATTGTATTATCATCAGAACTACATACAATTGCCAAGTTTCATATTGATACGACACTATCAGAAGTGGTTGAAATTCGACTGGCGAGATTCCGTTAATTAATAGATTCACACATACAGACCACGCTAATAACAGAGTGTTAAAAATTAACTTCAACATACTTATTATCACTTTTTATTGAATGCACATATATAAAACGTACATATATAAAACCCCATATATTATAAATAAAAATATACAAAATAAAAACAATGCATTTGTCCGTGTTATCTAAAACTTAACCATAAAACCAATGAAATAAAAATGCTACGTCAGTTTATTTTCGACGTTTTCGAAATCGTCAAATTTACATAAAATATGCTCACCGTTATCCAGTAACTCATTTGCTTATTATAATCTGTAATGAATCGCGCCTTCTTCGCATGATTTCAACAAAGAATCAGCGAAATCATTGTCGAACAATATCGCGCGGAACACGGCGACTTGTGGCGCAGACGCTGACATTGTACCTCTAGGCGCCGACAAACGCATGGATCGCGAGGCCACGTCAGAATCGCATGCGCATGCGTCGATCTCAGGACCTTTTGTGCGCTTGCGCCAATGGAGTTTTTGTGGTAGAACTCGGGTTATAAGACCTGTGCAAGTGTATTGTCTTCTGCGTTTATACAGTTACAATTTCAATTTACTAGACATAATATATGCATTCTATCTCTACTAGAAAACATAAATTCCAATAAAAATAAATAAAGTAAGTTCGAATGGATACCCCAGTAACCTTGTCATGGTTATAGAAAACGTAAGTTGCATAAAGTGGGGGTCATAAGGTTCATTTTTTTCTCGTGGGATGGATGTGCCTTAAATATAAAATCCAAATTATCCACCCCGGCAGCCCTCCGGAGAACTTTTGAATATCTCAAAAACTGTTAAATTTTTGCAATTTTTTGTTTTTCCCATTTTGACGATGAATGAGCTCGTTCTTGGCAAAGCCTATTGACATGTTTATTTTTAAACTAGGTATAATTTGCTACAATCTAAGATAAGAATGGGCCCGGTAGTCATAATAGTTTCGGAGATACACTTGTTCAAACTTTGGCAAAATGTCCAAAGTTGAAAATTTATGCTAATTTTGATGCGTCTTCAATAACCTGTCTTTTCCTTCTACATACTTATATGCACAGAAGTACCTTGACAGTAATTTATAATAGAACATGACAATTTGAAATGCTATTTCTTTATATTTATAACTAGCTAACCCGGCGAACTTCGTACCGCCTAACAGTCAATGAATGTCGTGTTACAGATTAGCTGAACTTAAATTATGATTTTATGAAAGTATTACAAAATAAATATTAAGTTCACTACTTTATTAAGATAATAACACAAAAAGAAATATAAAAGTTAAAAATTTAAGTATATCAATCGCGTGCAGCATGGGATGCACTCGGTTTAATTCTCCTCATTGAAACACCTTGTGATATACGACATTTTTTGTTTTTCTATCAGGCGCAATAACAAATAAAGCGGATGATTAGCCGACACGTGAACATGCCACGTACAACTGACCGGGAGAAAAACATTGGTTTTACATTTATTATGGGATTTTTTTTCTTTTATTTTATTTTTTCGACAATTTTCCAATTTTTGTTTATAATAGTTATTCTGCTATTCGGGATGGACACAAATACAACAAATCGATAACCATGAAAATCGCAGATAAATTATTAGGAATTTAATACTTTAGAGCCGTCAGTTAGTATAATATGCAAACAATATTCATATTGTAATAAACATAGGATTACTATGTAATATTGTCATTGCAATACACAAAGGGTAATTTTAATTTAATTCTCCCCTCAAATGAATGGCGATTAGCTCGGGTTTGCCTACGGCAAAATGTATATAAATTTATATTTACATTTACATTTACATAGAGCGGGGTTTACTATAGAGCTATAGTTACTATAGAGCGGCGCACATTTACATGTATATAAATTTATATATATATTTTGTATACATTTTGCCATAGGCATCCATTATTGGACGTCTCACATTTGAGGGGTAAGAACGTTCTGCGAATAAACTACCATTTGAAGTGATTAGTGCAAGCTACATCAATCAATATAAAAAAAGACTCAGTTTGTACCTAAAAACTTGATAATATTGTAAATGAATAGCTTTACAAGATCGACAATTATAAGCAAAATTGTCTGTCCAGAATAAATAATAATAGTAATAATATGTTACGCAGTCTGCCTGTGTAACATTATTATGTTAAACAGACAGAAACACAATGAATATGCGAGAAATAGAACATAAATAGGTTATTTGAAAGTGGGATTACCGGGATTACAACAAATAGAGTTGTCAACTGAAAACGGGCGAACCGGCACATTAGGAAGTTTTAACGATTAGTCGTTCTATCTCCCGTGAAGTGAACGCCGAAGACTTGGACAAAACAGTCCACCGTCAAGCTCCGTCACACGCCCGAGATTACTCCGGTCTCTCGACTGGTTACAAGTTCGAGGTCGCTTGGGCGGCCCTCTCCCTTACGAAGCGGTGAAACGGTGTAAACTGAATCTATCGCGGACCACGGCATCCTTTGCCCGGCTGTTCCACCCAGGATCGGGTAGCCGATGGTCGTTTCAAGAGCAGTCGCCGTAAGGTCCGCAACCACCCCGCTATATAGGAAACAACTTGAGTTGTCGACTACAACGGGCGAGCCCGTCACCACAGGAAGTTTTAACGATTAGTCGTTCTATCAACCTGCAGTGAGCGTAGAAGACTTTGGACAAAACAATCCAGCGTCTAGCTACGCCACAACCCGTAAGAGACCAACGCCTTACCGCGAGATAGCCAGGAATGCTACCTGGCGGGCGACACTCGCGCCCTTACTACCAATTGTGTCTAAATCTCCGGACTCTCGATTGGTTCCGAGTTCGAGGTCGCTTGCGCGGTCCTCTCCCTCACGAAGCGGTGAAACGGTGAATACTGAATCTATCGCGGACCACGGCATCCTTTGTCCGGCTGTTCCACCCAGGATCGGGTAGCCGATGGTCGTTTCAAGAGCAGTCGCCTTAAGGTCCGCAACCATACCCGCTCTATTGGAAACAGTACTGCTTCCAGACTCCCCCGACTGTTAGTCAGAATGCACAATCGATTGGCTTACGCGGCGCGGTGCGCAGACCGTCCAGTAGCGCCAGAAGGTTGACTCGTAGGGGAAACTAGTCCTAAGGCCAGAGTCCTGCCCGGGCTCGCACTTCATGCGTGGAGGACGCCGGATGGGTGTTGACCCGTGAGTGTGACCAACCCTGAACAAAATGGGTCTTCGTGGCCAACTCAGCAAGGGCCCATTAGCTCCCGGCGAGATTACATCAAGGGGGAAGAAGACGAGTGTGTTGTTCACTATCCGATTCGGCCACATGGTAGTTTATGTAAATAGAATCTCACGATTAGCACTCGCCCGCCTTCGGAATCTAACCCGAATGTTAAATAATTATACTATTGTACCGATACTTGCTTGGCCGACTCTAAACTCACAATGTCGTTGCCGGTCGACTCTCGATCAGCCCTCTTTTTCGCAATGAGAAATAGACGGCGTAAATACTGATCAGATAATATAGGGCGACCTAATGGGACCTAATTGGATCTTGCAGCTTTGGCCTTAAGTCTTGCTTGTGTTTTTAAAGTCGGGCCAACTCACGGTTCAGCTCCCATCCGGTAGCTGGAAGCCCTGGAAACACTCTGTGATAACTGCCGCTGTAAGTCCAGTGGAGGTTAGTTGAGAACTTAGGTTCACTCTGTGGGAGCACCTCGGGCGGAACTGGGCAATTTGCAACCCGTGCGGGGGAACCTGGAAACGTGCGTTCCCTAAGTAGCAGAGATAGATGTGAACCTGATATCAGCCACCTTTGAAACGATTCGTTGGCCACCGATCCCGTGTGATATTGACGGGCAAAGGGCCTCGATCAATTCGATCTGAATTACCGCTAACATCAGGTAGCGACACCGCGCGAGCGACTTCGAATCTGTGACCACAATGGAGGATGGAGAGATCCGTTCAAATCTGGTAGAAAGGCGTGAGGTCGGCCCGCTAGATTCACTTCCCAATGCCTCGCAGTAATTAAACTTAGTGGACAGTGTTATTCCCTAAGTCTCTTCGTTATCCATGGGAGAGTTAACGACACGGTTTCGTTACAACTCCCTGGAGTGGCGGGTTGGTACGTAGTAGTGAACAGACCGCAATCATCAGATAATATCCTATACAACAGTAGCATATTGCCTAGACGAATATTACATGTCGTTGCTCACTGCCGGTCGCTTTTCAACTGCTTAGTAATGCAAGCTAATCTTGCAAAATTTAAATCACTTAAACTATATTTTTTTAACAAATCTGCTTGGCGTCAGTGTAGCACGTTAAAAGGTCAAGTGATCGTGCTTCCCACGCTTCTCATATATACTAAACAAAATACTTACACTTGAAGTTCTAACTAACGTTATCTCCTCTTTAATAAAAGTTTAACAAAAAAAGCAATAGCCGGAAACGACAAAGACTTCAATAATTAATCAATCTGTTAAAATGAGGCTTCTCAGTTAATCAAGCAATAAACGCAACATTAATCATCGCATTTTCTAGACAGTTAGATTAAGACATTTCTTAATGCCATTAAAGATGGGCCCACGAATCCACCTTTATTTATCAATCTCATTTATTATGACTATGTGTTGATATCGTCTTCATCGTCGAAGAATCAGTCATCAGAGACAAAATCTACTGCGTCTAATAAAATGTAATGCATGCACAATGTTTACGCATTTATCCATATAGTAGTAGTAGTAGTAGTAGACGGAGTGGGGGCTTGTTTCCAGCCCTTGATGTCACCTGGATCTATAAGATCTTTTGTAACTACCCACTTTGTGGTTGAGTCAATGGTCTGCTAGTAGCCCGGTACTGCTTACCAGTCCATACAGATCACTGACCTTCAAGTTGGGCAGAGATCTGTATGGACTGGTAAGCAGTACCAGTCCATACAGATCTCTGCCCAACTTGCAGTACCAGTCCATACAGACCTTCAAGTTGCAGTACCAGCAGTACCAGTCCATACAGACCTTCAAGTTGCAGTACTCAGCAGTACCAGTCCATACAGACCTTCAAGTTGGGCAGAGATCTGTATGGACTGGTAAGCAGTACCAGTCCATACAGTCCATACAGAAGCAGGTTCGAGAAAGGCTCGTCCCAGTAAACTGTGTCTTATTTGCGGCGAGGCCTGGGCAGCGACCAACGATGTGTATGCTGTCTTCGGGTTCTTCACCACATATTCGGCAGTCCTTGCTGTCGGTCAAGCCAAGGTTGAATAGATGTGCTCTAAGGGTGGTGTGTCCGGTGAGGAGACCGATAGTGGTTCTAAGGTTCTTCTTACTCATATCAAGTAGGGCCTTGGTTTTCTTAGGAAGTGGTTGCTATATGATGGCTTTTGCCTGGCGAGACCCTTGGCTCTGTTTCCAGGATGCCCGATGTTCCCGCTCCATGCAGTCCCTGATGAATTTCTTACATATAGCGAAGGGGACCCCAACAACTGGCTCCACCGGGCATTACAGTGTGCCCAGTTTTGACAGTCTATCGACCTCTTCGTTGCCGGGTATGCCTTGACGGTCCGGTGTCCGCCCATATAGATACATGTATATTTCTGGAATGTACACACAATATATTTACGTTAATTCATTGACATTTGGACGAAATCACTAGGTCACTAATCAATGTCTAGCTTTGCCTACATGCTTGACAGAGGCCAACGCCTTACGGCGAGGCACCGGAAAAGGTACACAAAGCGGGCAACCTCGCCCCCTGTATGCCAGTTTGAATGAATATCTCAGTCTGGAATTAACCATCAGGATAACTCCTTCCTCCCGACTAGTTACAGGTTCGAGGTGGCTTGCGCGGTCCTCTCCCTTGCGTAGCGGTGATACGGTGTCTACCGAATCTATCTCGAACCACGGCATTATTTTCACGGCTCTTCACCCGGAATCGGGTAGCCGAACGGTCGTTTGAAGAGCAGTTGCCGTAAGGTTAAAATCTGCCCCCGCTCTATATGAAACAATACTGTTTCCAGACTCCCCCGGCTGTCAGTCGGAATGCACAATCGATTGGCTGACACCGCACGGTGCGTAAACCGTCCAGGAGCGACTGAAGGCTGATTCTGAAGGGGAAACTGGCCCGCAGGCCAGATTCCTAACCGGGATCGTACTTCCGCTTGGAGACCGCCGGATGGGTGTTGACTCGTGCGTTTCACCGGGCCTATACACATGGGTCTTAGTAGCCTAACTGCAACAGGGCCCATTAGGTCCCTGTAATAAACACACCGAACATAAGACACACTGAACACACTGAACAAAAGAGTGCATAGGTGAGAACCTTGGGGTGCCCAGCGCATTCTACGAATAAACGGCGACACAAAAATTATACCTATTACCATGACGCGTCGGCGATTAAATCCGATTGCTCTGGCCTACATTTTACTCCTTTTTATCACAGTAATCGTTAGCCACGCGCCGAAGCACATAATCAAATCGATGACCTCTCGTAATTGCTGGCTTTACAGCTCCAAATAACGCACCTACCAAATGCGGTGGCTCAAACCTATTGACATAAGCAGATCATGACAAATATGGACATTGCATGACAAGTCCGATGCATTCTTCATTCGCGACCTCAATATTACGGGCGCAAAGCGAGCATCAATTACGAAATATCCAAGAAAGCGACGTGTCTCAAACTGTTCGTTTCAGAAATATGTAGCTGACCCGTGCCCACTTCGTTGGGCGGTAAATTCTTTTACCTGTGATGAAATTATGAGTGTGGCTCGGTTAGTACTGAGTGCTATGATTCATTTCCTGACTGCCAAAAGAAGTGTTATATAATAAATAAATACAAACGGAGCTGCCATGGAATTCACCGACCGGAGTCGGGCCCATCATAATACAATTTTTTACACTTCTGGGGGGTGAGCAGTGGATTCCGGACTTACGAACCGGCTGTGGTAGGTTTAGGACAGCTGTCTTGCCACATGTGAGCGTTCACCTTGCCACCCATTCACTCCCCTTTCGAAGCCATAGAATTTGAGATGCGCAAATCGCAGTTTTAGATAATTTTTCTAAGAAAGAGTTGATTATTTTTCTGGAAAGGCCAAGATCTTTAAAGAGGTGAAATAGAGATTTAGCTGGCAGGCCACGAGCGCCAACTTCCACCGCGTGAAGGTGAACAGTGAAGCCGTTCCGGGTTACGGCATTTGCAAGATCATGGTATTTATTTAATTTGTACTCGTGGTCTTTTGGGATATTTGATTCCCATGGAACAGTTAATTCTAAAATAAGAGCCACCTTCCGAGATAGAGAGTAAAGAGTTATATCTGGACGGAGGGCTGTGCATCCGAGACTTTCAGGGAATTTATACTGCTTAGAGACCGAATCAACCTCCAGAATCCAATCTGTAGCTTTCTCGATTATTGAGGAAGGTTTTGTAGTTAAATGTTTTTTGCCTTTAGAGCCATCCCGCACAAACTGTATTGGGGGTTTGGAGGATACTGTCAAACCCTTGTTGGCACGAGCCACTGAGAGACTAATTACCTCGCGAATAACAGCGAGAACTTTGTCATGGCGGTAAGTGTACCGTCCTTGATCTAAGGCCACCTTGCAGCCAGCTAGAATGTGTCTAGCTGTGCAAGGGGTATTGCTACAGAGGGGACAAGAACTATCCTCGGCAAAGCTCCAACGAGCGAGGTTACTGGGGTCTGGAAGTGTATGCTGAAAGGCATTCAAATAAAATTTCAGCATTTTAATGCATATGTATTTATGTATTTGTATGCCAATTTGACTATAATACCGTTATTTGTCAGCGTATTATCTGGCACACATGTGGCAAGACAGCTGTCCTAAACCTACCATAGCCGGTTCGTAAGTCCGGAATCCACTGCTCACCCCCCAGAAGTGTAAAAAAAATATAGTATTATGATGGGCCCGACTCTGGTCGGTGAATTCCATGGCAGCTCCGTTTGTATTTATTTATCAACTATTTATGCAGTAAAAGGGAAATTATATGCAGTAAAAGGGAAAAGTCTTTTGTTTTATACACTTGAGACGTTAAAGACATAAGTAGACATAATTGTTGATAATATGACCAATAAACATGACTTAACGATTTAACGTATTTTTTTTAAATTAAAAAATCTACTTTTTGTGACAAATATAAAAGTTAGACATATGTCGTCAGTGACTTTTTTATAGGCATTATCAAGCTCTACAACTTTTCTCTAGAACTTAATCATATATCTCTCATCGTTAAGGCAGCCTTAGTTAGAAACATTTTTGTTCGATCGCTTATTCTCCGACTTAATTTGCAAATCCGACTACCACGAAAAAGTATTTTCATTTTTCGAATTAATAGGCTATGACACTGACAAATAACGAGGCTTTCTATTGGTAAAAGAATTTTCAAAATCGGTTCAGTAGATCCAGAGATTACTTCCTACAACGTCACAAACTTTACCTCTTTACAATATTATAGTTTATACTATACTTATGTATAGATTTGTGTGAACGGAAGGAGGCATTTATTCACGATACGGCGATTTCCCAGCTTTCTGTCGAATTTAGGGAAATAAAAGTGCGTAAGAAAGGCATTTTTTTAAACATTTAAAGGACATGTTTTATTAGGCAAGGATTATCTCTCCGTACACCTAAGTTTTGATTCTGAATATCTCGAAAAGTAAAAGTCACAAATCTTAGTAAAGACGTCTTATAACACCTAATATAATTTAATACCTTTTATAATAACTTACATAAATGAAAAAAATATAAAACAAATAAAAACTATATATTATGGCATTACTAGAATCGTATGGGTAATGCCGTAAGTGGATGCTGTAATTCTGCGGGAAGCTGTGCGGACATCAATAACGTCTTTATACTACAGAAACGTGCTGTAAGAGCTATATATAAACTTGGTCCTCGAGTTTCACTTAGAGAAAAATTCAAAGAGATAAATATTCTTACTGTTGCATCACAATATATATACGAAAATCTGTTGTATGTCCACAAGAATATTGACAAGTTTAAAAAAAAAAGCGACACTCATAATGTTAATACTAGACATAAGCATAACCTTGTTGTACGTGCTACTCGTCTCCACAAAATAAGCAATTCTTTTTCTGGACAATGTATACGCTTCTATAACAAACTTCCTCATACTATTAGAGAACTATCTGTAAATAAGTTTAAAGCAAAATTGTATAAAAAAGCATACTATGCAATATCTGATTATGTAAATGACAAAACGGCTTGAGAGTAAGGCTTGGACGCATCATAAGAACATAAATTAAAAATAATATTTAATTGTGTCTATATGAATAAAGAAATGAAATGAAATGAAATGAAATGAAATGAAAAATACCTTTATTGTACTAACAAAAAAAAAAAATACATGGGTAAAGAAAACTTAAATTCTATTTTAACTTAGTACAAACGGCGGGCTTATCGTTTTACGATTTCTTACAGCCAACGAACATTTTGATTTTGATTTTGAATTATCAAAATATATCGTCGTGGATATTTTAGTTGGTCATAATATGTTGGAGAAACGTACTTTTCAATATAAATCAAAAACATAATAACAACGTTTATGTTTAACTGGTAATTGCAAAATTCAGCATTAACCTTAGTATTATTACAAAACAATTTTTGGAAAGTGTTTTTTTTAATAATATAACATTCAGCTGCATGTAACATGCCATGATGTGTCACATGTCATGGGAATATACAAGGCAGGAAAACGTGTCTCATGGAAATTCACAAATGACAAATTTCAACGTGGTCAGTAGCTGTCTTCGCAATGCAATGTTCTTTGACAGGTAATCTATTGCTATATTGTAAAGATGAGTAAATTGGATTTTTAACGATTTATAAAGAGTAAATCGTTAAAAGACGATTTACCAAGCATCTACCCTCCTGCCTTTTCGTGCACACTCAAAATAGTTCAGCCGTTTTGATACACCCTCTCCTTTGTCTTCCTAACGATATTTGAGAACCTTTTGTGTATCCTTAGTGACTTGTTGTGCTAACGAGTGCCTTAGAGTGTCCCAAAAATATCTGCCAGCTCGCAAACATCGCTGCTAATTCATGTCTAACACTAAGCTTACAATTGCTTTACCGTTGCCGTCAATTTCATTTTACCGTCCCGTCAAACGTCTCAATAAGATTTTTTTAGATATGCATCGATCGTAGGCGGCTCGGGTCAGACGATAGCCCGCCACTATTATAGAAACAAGCCATGCACCACATCACAAAAGAATAAGATGATATTTAGTATAAATGGGCGATATCAACCTGGAATTGAGTTGTCACGATATCAACTGTTTGTGCCAGCGATTGCAGCGAGCAGACTGTACAAATTACCTGGGAATACGTATAGTAGCTTCGGAGGAAGCTTTCTTTGTGCCAGCAATGGCTGGCACAAACAAATTGATATAATGAATGACACAGGGAGTATGAAAACTTTTATAGGTATAAAAGCCCGGCAAAACGGTAGTTTAGTACATCCAGTTCAATTGACAATTCAATCAAGCTGCAATATTCAAATAATTTTTTTAAATTTATTACAAAAAACAAGAATACTGCAAAAGACCATGTGATTTTCGGTATAGATTTTACAAATCGTGCAAGAAAACCTAATTAAACCCATAGCCACTAGCTCATCGCATACCTAACTTAGCGAAAAATGCCCGTATCTAGGGATGCTGATGTTTTAATTCGGATATTGCTTTTCCGCGAGCTGACTGGTA
The DNA here is from genome assembly GCA_944548615.1 of Micropterix aruncella. NCBI lineage: Eukaryota > Metazoa > Arthropoda > Insecta > Lepidoptera > Micropterigidae > Micropterix > Micropterix aruncella. The sequence goes on from OX155966.1 coordinate 3,161,351, forward strand.
TGATGTTCGGTCATATAAAAAGAAAAATAAACATTCACACTTGTATAATACACAAACAATAAATTATCCCGCTATACATTACTAAAAATAAAATTATGTTATTACCCAACACCAATACATAAATACTTGATAATACATAAATACAGTGAATACATATTACACATATAGTATACATAATAAACTCCTTTTATATTTATTATAATTTTATTATTTTTGATTTACCTAATCAAAGGTTGTAATGAGTTCGGTTTTGGCATAGAGTGGTCCTTTATCAAACAAGCACGTTTTTCAATAAAAAGTCTATGAGATCAATATCTCATAAATGCTACATACCATAGTAAATTGATTTGGAATCGCAATGCCTATATTATTATAAATGTTTGGAGCTAAGTAGTAGAAGTATCGTTGGGCGAATGAGGTTCTCACACGTGGTACTAAAAACTGTCGTCCCCCAGCGCTTCTAGTCATCTTAGCTAGTTTGTCCATAGGTTGAAGATTTTTCAATTAATGGAATATCATTAGCTTAGCATACAACAATCGACGTAGGTATATCAAACACATAATATTCACGAAATAATTGCATCACTCGACATATCGTCTATTTTGAAACTGTAGTTGTGACTATTCAAAAGCCACTCCATGTAGCACGGCTTGTTATAATATACAATAGCGTGATACGGCCAGACGTCAGCGTAAAAACTCTACAGATTCAAATCCATGTTATTGTATATTTTCAATGAGAGATCCGTTAGCGAACTTTTGCATAAAAGGCGGGTCGTTTATTCAAATTCTTGAAAGACGGTTTCGGGCGAAGAGTTTATCCTGGCTTAACGAAATCGTTTATTTTCAACGCTGAATCATCGGCTCGGTAATGAATGGTTTTTAAATTAGTTGCTATGGAGTCTGCGCTTTATGATATCGGTGCGATGTAACTATGAAGGTTTTTGTTTATTTCAAGGTGGAGCAACTGAACGGTACTCGACTGCCTAATGCAATTTTAGTGATTCAGGTCTCAGTCCATCGGTTATTTTGTCAGCTATTGTGAGCTACGTTACTGACGCGAGTACTGTGATGGGGTGTGATAAACACCGGTCGAAAATTAACGTACAAAAATCGGGCAGGACCGGGTCGGACTGTGTGTGATTTGTCTACGGTAGACATTGCTTTTAGCGTGTTGGATTAAAATAAAAGTTGAACATTGACTGCGTAACTAATTTTAATTTTACTTATGACAGAGACTCAATGGTAAGTTGTCAATGGTATTTTTATTTCGACGTAACAAATATCTACTGTTAGTCGACAACAATTTTGTTTAACAAGTGACAATATTTTAATTTATTTATTTATTTATTTATTTCCCAAAACATAATTAACCTTACAGATGATTCCAAATCGTTAATTATTTTTCTAGGCTATTATTCTAGATGAGGGGTTCCCAAACTTATTGACGCCGCGACCCACTTTTTAAAATCACAATATTTTGCGACCAAGCGAGAAATTTTTCAGAAAAGTTAGTGAGTGGTTTGATGTAAAAAATAAACAATTCATTTGTAAGTATCATAAATAAGTCTATTTTGTAAGATATTATAATGCGCGACAACATAAAAAATAGAATTTTTTGATAGAAAACTTATCCATCGTATTTCGTAACCCACCTGGAATCGGCTCACGATCCACCGGTGGGTCGCGACCCACACTTTGGGAACAGCTGTTCTAGATTATAACTATTATTCTACTATAGGCTATTATTATAATTCTACTATTAATAATATTATATTACTGTACTCCATTACTATTACTATCATTATTATTCAAATATATAGACTATTATTCTAGACTATAGCGAACGAGACTGAGAAATACGTTAGAGTTTAGAGCGTAATATTAAACGATTATACTTACATATATGTAATGATCATCTAACCTTTCTTATTATAATAGTTACTACTTTTTAACAATTTTAATACTACATACTACATATTTATCTAATTACTTGATTGCTAAGAAATGCCATTACCGTACTTTGCAGATGTGCTAAGTTCACCGTCCAAAAATCCAATTCTGGCTCAGCCGAATATAGTGCATTTAGGGTTCATGTCACTTGTTAAACAATATTTACAATATTAAACAATATTATTACAAACAATGTTTGACAATATTATTACAAACAATATTAGGCAATACTAACAAGTATGAGACACAAGAACAATAATTGATAAAACACTACTGCCATTGCAGAAAGTGGTATTTTGAATTTATCGAGTATTTAGAATTATTAGGAATAATTTTGGTACCCTTAAAAGTGCGTTTTTTTAAATTATTATAGTTCTTAAAATATAATCGTTGCGACAAAATTGTATTTATGGAAGCTTCGTTACAACCCGATTGACGCGTGTTATTTTTATAAATGTCCAGTGCTTATAGACGATTGCGTATTCCTTGACTGAGTCGACGGGCCTTGTCGAAGGCCCGTGACGTCTTTTGCTGGGCAATTGCCCTTTAGCGGGACTTCACGTGATCCATGCCCATTGACCCGGCTTTCTGAAAGAGGCGTCGCAGTTAGGTTAGGTCGTAGAGGGACACACTATAACTGTATGAAAAACACCTCTGTCACGATATTTTTCTACTATGTTACAATCATTCTGTGAAAACTTATAATAATAAAAATCCAATTTTAATGTTGTTGTAATGGTTGCATTGTCATTTTTTTTTTTGTGAAAAAAAAATGTAAAACTGGATATTTTGGTGGAATAACATTTTTTTTTGCGGAGGTCATTGTCGATGAAAAAGAAGAACGTCCCATATACAATATTACTAGGGTTGGCTGTAGGAAATCGTGAAACGGTAAACCCGCTGTTTGTACCAAGTAATATAAAATGTAAACTTTCTTTTTTCTTTATAATAATAATAATAAACTCTTTATTTGCACTTAAAGTATACAAAAAAAAGGCGAGCTTATTGCCACATGGCAATGTCTTACAGCTAACCTAAACATAGTGGTACATGCGCGCATAGTGAAAATAAAGATTATTACATAACATACAGACAAGTGGAAGAATTTAAGACTAATAGTGCCATTTATCATTGTATATGAATTCTAACTTTCCCTATTTACATACTTCGTGACACGATGCATTTTTTTGGAAATTTAAAACATTTTGATAAAAGCGAAAAACGTCCTCTTACTGCAGTTACTAATCTTGGCATTAATAACTAATCACGATCACTATCATAACGTATGAGCGATAATAAAATAACGTGCTGGCGTTCCACAGATGCGTCTTTCAGATAGAAGACGTCGCATCCACTTGTCGATGAACATCTGAAGAACTTATCGCAATAATTTCTCCTTCAGACGTCATGTTAGGTATTTAGTATTCCATTCTGCGCTCGGACAGTGATATGCCTCCAATCCTGTCTTATAAACGGGATGAACCTGTCCCTGAACATCCCGCGCTATCACACCAGGAAATCGACTCGATTTAGCAGCATCGATAGGGACGCTACGACACGCACCGAGACCGCTAAATTGATGGTTTCAGCTATAAATACAGTGTTGAGTTATTTGCAAAATCTGTGCTGTTGCTTGCGGCGACGGTGATTCGAGGATACAAGTAGGATACAAGTATCCTTGTATCAAGGATACAAGTAATGCCGTCGTAAATGAAAACACAGTAACTTGAAAAAAGACGTTTTGAGAAAAACGCGGTCAAAGTTCAGTTGTTAAATATTTGTTTTCATGAACAAAGTAATCAATATAGATTATTTCTTTCAATCTTTAATGTTAAAAAATAGTTAGAACTTCAATTCTGCATAAAACACATATATATTAAATTATAATTATTTAATTAATTAAATTAGATATTGTGTTTTAAATTAGGAAAATAATTTGATAAATTTTATATTTTTAAGGTATAACACCGTAACTGAGTGGTTACTGTGTTATAGGTAAATTTTACCCATTGCTGTGTTCTAACCATGTAAAATAAATATATATTTTTTTGAATAAATAAAAAACTGCAGGCACTTTAAACACAGTCAGTAAAAAATGATCAAATTGTACACCAATTTAAGATAAAAGTAAAAAAATGGCTCCTTTACGAAGTAGGTCGTACAAAGACTGAAAAAGAATTGCTTCATACAATAATTTCAAATATGTGTGTATGTATATGTATATGTGTGTGTGTGTGTTATTATATATATATATATATATATATATATATATATATATATATATATATATATATATATATATATATATATATATATATATATATATATATATATATATATATATATATATACATATATATATATATATATATATATATATATATATATATATATATATATATATATATATATATATATATATATATATATATATATATATATATATATATATATATATATATATATATATATAATGAGTTGTAGCAAATAAATAAAAAATAAAAATATAAAGTTATTGAGATACTGTGATTAATTCGTGTATTAATAAATTAACCTGTAACAAAATTTTACCTAAAACCACAGAATCTGAAGAAGCCGTGTTGTAACCAAACAAAAGTATTTCTTAAATGCTTATAAGTAATAAAAAAGATCACAGTAAATAATAGGTTAGTGTATTTTAACTTAAAAAAATATACATACCTACTGTGTTTTTACTAAAAATATTCTGATTTTTTAAAAGCTACTGTGTTTTTATCTAAGGTATCTCGGTAACTATCCATCGACAGACAAACCGAAAAATTTGCCTTATAGTACTCCAACTCGTGATTTTAAAGAACCAAACTTGTATAAACACAGTAAATAAAGTTACTGTGTTTTCATTTACTACGGCAGGGTAGGACTCGGGACTCTAGTTCTTCAGTTATTTAAATGTTAGGGCTCCTTTCCAAACCGTATAAACGGAAACCTATTCATGAGACTTCTGATTGATTTCAGGTCAACATTTTTGGGTAAACATAAAAAGCAATTAAACAAGTCTTAACGAATTTACCGCGTGAAGTTTGCGGCAACCCGACGTTTCGGCGATGTTGCAACCACCATTGTTCAGAGTAGATTGTAGCGCTGTCAATTTTCATCCGTTGTTCTGCCGGTAAAAGGCAAACTGCTGGCGATACTTCGCAGATTATAACAGTGGTGGGGTGGCGAGTTCGGCGCGCTCGAATTTTTGAATATACGCCGTGCACAGAACACTCAGTGTATCTTGTGTTACGTCCTTGCGCTCGAAGTATTTTAATAAGTTCGTTCCACTTATTAGAGAGTTTGAAACCGTCATCCGTATTGAAGTTCGGGGTTATTCTTATATCAATGGCTTCCTGGATCATCTGGTGAGAGTAGAATTGTTGTCAAACTTAAACTCAAACAGAAATCAAACTTACTACTACGTGGAATCATCTTCTTAAACGGTAAAGCGTAAAAGATCATAATTTGCCTTAATATTTTCTTTTTGACCTCATTTCTCCCAAGTTTAAGTAAGAATTTCGTCGTACCTAATTGTCGGCTGTCGTACGAGTAATTGTCTATACGTCAAAGTATCAATAAATGAAAACTAATATATCATGTTTAGTATCAAATGAACGATCTGATTAAGTACATTGCGAAAATATATATGCATCTATATGGATAAATACAAAATAACAAATATTTCATAAAAAAACGTTTTATTACTTGCGCACCGAGGGCAACCGACTGAGTGATGCGACAGCGGCGCGCCATTTTTTCCGAGATACTCTGAAAGCCGGGTCAATGGGTCCGGCTCACGTTAAGGCCCGCTCGACGGGCCTTGAACAAGGCCCCTCGACTGACCTACAGAATGCGTAATCGTCTTTAAGAGGCCGTGTACGAAATTGATGTGAGCCGTGATACCTCTATAATCAATGGTATAATATAACTATAGGTAGGTAGGATTTTCGGAGCAAAAGAGATACGTCCACCCTTTGGAAGCGCTCGGCGGGGACTAGCTGACTTGAGGCGTGAATCGTATCATAGGCGAGTATCATAACGCGAGAATTAGATTGTTTTAAAAGACTTCATTGAAAATTTTAATTATTGTTTTGCATTTTTTTTTAAGGAAATGGATTGATATTGAACTAAAGTTTATTTCTGTTGTTTTTATTTTATGAACGAGAGTTCTAAAAGGCCAAAATCAAAAGCATTTCTTCGCCAATTTTCTTAAAAAATAAAGGTAAATATTTTTTTATCAAAAATTTTATACGAAAGTAGTAAAAAGTGATTCACTTATTATATAGAGGACTTTCACAACAATACATTGTAATTTTTTTATACCATTTAGATGTCAAAACGATTCTTAAATATGTTATATTCTAAACCTCTTACAGCAAAAAATCACAAACAGTCGCCGGTTTAAGGTCAATTAATCAAAATTCCATAATAATTTTCAAAAAAGTAGCTCACTCATTAGACAATAATATAAATGATCTTTTATGTTGTGCACTAAAACTTATAGAAATACAGTATTTTAACCTTAAATTCACGTCTGCAAAATTACGTAAATTCACGAAATGCGCAAAATTTCATGTACGGCCTCTTAAGCACTGTATTTTTACAGAGAAACACGCGTCAACGGGGACGTAGGGTAGATACCGTAAATTGGATTTTCTCTCAACGACGAACTTTTAGGTTATTTAGATATCGACTCAAAAACATAGCTGTTCCCAGCTTTGAGAGCTGCTCGACTGTGTGTCAGCGAGGTGGATGGTCACAGAAGCCGGTCATCCTACATAATATCATTTCTTTTACTATAAAATCAATGATAATATCAATAAAATGAACTACTGCCATATGATTTACACCTTGCCATATGATTACGCTTGTCATTTCCGCGAACTGATGTATTGTGAGATATCAAACAGCAATACCCTTACCAGCGTGAAACCTTTAGGTCTCTCCAAAGACCTCCTTTGAAATCTTCACAAAAGCTATCATAAAATCTGAAATTTACAGCTTATATTTAAAATGTGCATATTTATATTGATTTATTGTGGTTTTGATTAAATCGATATCCCGTCAATAGTTCAATTCTGACTTTCATCTTGATCGTAAATTTTTCGTTTGATTGACGTTAATTGTCGTATCTGTGTAGGTACTCAGTAAAAAGTATTGTGTAATTCCATTATCGTAAACTACTATTTTATGACAACTTGGGTTGTCGACTACAGCGGGCGAGCCCGTCACCTCAGGAAGTTTTAACGATTAGTCGACAGAACAGTCCACCATCTAGCTACGTCACAAGCCCGTAATAGGCCAACGCCCTAACCGCAAGATAGCCAGCAGTGTTACCCGGCGGGCCTACACTCACGCCCTTACTTTCAATTGTGACCAGATTACTTCAGTCTCTCGATTGTTTACGAGTTCGAGGTCGCATGCGCGGTCCTTTCCCTTACGAAGCGGTGAAACGGTGTTTACCGAATCTATCGCGGACCACAGCATCCTTTGCCCGGCTGTTCACCCAGAATCGGGTAGCCAATGGTCGTTTCGTAAGGTCCGCACCACCCCCGCTCTATAGGAAACAGTACTGCTTCCAGGTGCCCCCGACTGTTAGTCAGAGTGCACAGTCGATTGGCTTACGTCGCACGGTGCGCAGACCGTCCAGGAGCACCAGAAGGTTGATTCCCAGGGTAAACTAACCATAATTTTACCTGTGATGAAATTATGAGTGTGGTTCGGTTAGTACTGAGTGCTATAATTTATTTCCTGACTGCCAAAAGAAGTGTTATATTTTTACTGAATATGTATGTATGTATTTGCATGCCAATTTGACTATAATACCGTTATTTGTGAGTGTCTTCTTGTGAGTGTCTTATTTGTGAGCGTATTAACTATTTATGCAGTAAAAGGGAAATTAGATGCAGTAAAAGGGAAAAGTCTTTGTTTTAAACACTTGAGACGATAGATTTACTTATTTTGATAAGAATTCATAATTGTTGATAATATGACCAATAAACATGACCTAACGATTTCAATTATTTTTTTAATATAAAATACTACTTTTTGTGACTTAAATATAAAAGTTAGACATATGCTGTCGCTAACTTTTTTGTAGGCATTATCAAGCTCTACAACTTTTCTTTAGAACTTAATCATATATCTCTCATCGTTAAGGCAGCGTTAGTTAGAAACATTTTCGTTTGACCGCTTATTCTCCGACTTACTTTGCAAATCCGCCTACCAGGACAAAATCTTTTAATTTTTCAATTTAATATATAGCGTATGACACTCACAAATAGCGTGGCTTTCTATTGGTAAAAGAATTTTCAAAATCGGTTCACAAACTTTACCTCTTTATAATATTAGTATAGATTACGTTGTAAAGAAACATCATATCGTAGGTTGTACGCCTATCTTCAAGACTATCGAGTTTAAAAAGAGCTAATCTGTCCTTGTGCGATTCAGCGGATTTATTTTTTCCTAAAGCAAGTATTTAAATCAATGTCTAGTATGAACGTTTCTACAGTGTAGAAATTTTTGAAAATAATGTGAAATGAACTGAATTGAACTGAACATGACTGTCGTCCAGAGTTCGAATTACAGAATCGTTTACGGGTTAACCATTAGGTTACCATGCTACTAGCATTAGCATGTAATTAGTGTAGCGTAACTACCCAGCGCTGGTATGAAAATTGCTCGACTGCCCGTCCTTGATCGATCGCGAAAGAGAAGAAATCTGGTCGGAGAAACGAGTCTGGCGCATTATCTCCGGTTGTATAGGGTTTACGACGCTGTCTGATGCGCGCTGGATGTCGGAAGTGTCAAGCGCCTGACGGCCTGGCGCTGGACACTAGATGGAATGGTACCAGCTGCTACGAAGGAGTATTACATACGTAACAAGGTAGTGGCTATGGACATTTTAAAAGTCGTGTAAATAATAGAGAAAGAAGTATATCCGAGAGAACACGCAGAAACAACATGATCCTAATATCAAGGGGCAATATCAAATATAAACACAAAGGAATTCGGTTGTGTCCCCCAAAACTTTTCCGGCAAGCAGACAACCTCCACCCTGAGACAACCCCCCCATCACCCCCAACTCGTCCCCCCCCCCACCCTCCCCATGATAATGATTGTCACAAGTGGTAATGATCGCCAGTGTAGTATATTTGCAGTATTTTTTTATTAATTCTGTGGTTTTATAATCATTTCGCGGGGGGGGGGGGGGGGGGGGGGGGAGGATGTATAAATATATAAATCCGTCTTCATCACCAAAAAAAAAATTGCGCGTTCACAATATTTTACCTCCTCGGCGGTTGGTAGGCCGGTAACGTAACATTAAAGTGACTTATGTATTGATTGTATAGCGTTGTTTGGTTTTTGTTTTTTTTTTGTTTTTTTTATTTTTGTTTTATTTTGTTTTATTATGTTCTTTTTATAAACTACCCTATTTTGTTTTCCCTTCTATTTGCTGGTTATTACCAGAAACCGCATTCATACTTCGGGTCGGCGGCGGTAATTTCTCATTCGCATTATGCGTAGTGGAGAATCCCACACTAACCGGATTCGGAGAGTGGGAAACCGATCTGATGGATGCGAACATGTCTCTCGCTTCTCAATGGCACCTGATACATAAACATCTGCTCAATATCATCGGCAATAACTTATTGATTGTCCCCGCTAGTTTTACCTATGCGAAAGGTAGTAAAGGTGATGGACAATAACCACCTTGGTGGTATTCATTGCTTACCTATATATAGGCTGAGGGTCTGAACAGACTGAGGGTTGTTGGGCGGTGTAGCCCCAGGCTGTTATAACGATATGTGATTGTTCTTTCAGCAACTAGAGTTGTCGACTACACCGGGCGAGCCCGTCACCTCAGGAAGTTTTAACGATTAGTCGATTAATCTCCCTGGAGTGAGCGCAGAAGACTTAGGACAAAAACAGTCCACCGTCTAGCTCCGCCCCAAACCCGTAAGAGGCGAACGCTTTAACCGCGAGATAGCCAGGAGAGTTACCCAGCGGGCTTACACTCACGCCTCTACTTCCAATTTCGACCAGATTACTCCAGTCTCTCGATTGGTTACGAGTTCGAGGTCGCTTGCGCGGTCCTCTTCCTTACGAAGCGGTGAAACGGTGTATACCGAATCTATCGCACACCACGGCATCCTTTGCCCGGCTGTTCACACAGGATCGGGTAGCCGATGGTCATTTCAAGAGCAGTCGCCGTAAGGTCCGCAACCACCCCCGCTCTATAGGAAGCAGTACTGCTTCCAGACTCCCCCGACTGTTAGTCAGAGTGCGCAATCGATTGGCTTATGCCGCACGGTGCGCAGACCGTCCAGGAGCGCCAGAAGGTTGATTCCCAGGGGAAACTAACCATAAGGCCAGAGTCCTACCCAGACTCGCACTTCATGCGTGAGGCCATCGGATAGGTGTTGACCCGTGAGTGTGACCAACCCTGAACAGAATGGGTCCTCGTGGCCAACTCAGCAAGGGCCCATTAGCTCCCAGGGCTCATCGCTCAGCAGTGGGATGAGCGTAGAAGACTTTGGGACGGCACGAACCTACCGTCCGGCGAAGCCACGAATCCGCCAAAGTCCAACGCCTTACGGCGAGGCATGCTAAGAAAGGTTAACCAGTGAGGCCACTCGCCCCTTGGCTACCAGTTAGGGTAAGATATCTCCGTCTGGAATTATCCTTCAGGATACCTCCTTCCTACCGACTGGTTACGGGACCTAAGTCGCTTACGCGGCCTCTATCTGCCACAATTCAGCGGTGATGCAGTTTAAATCTATCCCGGACCAAACGCATCTTTTGCCCGGCTCTGAATTCAGGATAAGATAGCCTAATGGTCATTTCAAAGGTGAGAACATTAATTATCAACTTTTTTTTTTGTTTTGTTGTGCGGACATATGAGTATTCAGGTAGTTGGGGTATTTGGTTAGTAACTGTGTGAAAGCAAATGTCTTTAATATCAACTTTTTAAATGTATGCAATAAAGGTGCATGCCTAAGTGTTAAAGGTTACCAAGTAGTGATTGACTGGTGGGAATAAGCAATATAACAGAATTTTTGTTTTGTGCCAATAAATAGTTTTTTTTAATATTACTTTGTACCAATAAAAAGTTCATATTAATATTATATTACGTAGATTTATAAGTTTCGAAGAAAACAAAGCAAAGGAGACAGAATTAACCCTTAACTACACTCGCGGGGTTCAAACGTACCCCACGAGATCTATTTCACACTCTAATTCTGTAGTCGCGCCAGTGTCCGTGTTGCGCGTCCATGTATTCTCAGTGTCGCCAGAGAGTGTGTTTCTAAAATTAGGCCTAATTTTATCATTTATTTTATAAAACGACTATTATTTCTAGTGCAAAAACATTTAAACATGATTAAAGGTTGTGTGAAAGTACATATTTTCTTAGCTTAACTTACTTTATTTGAAAAAGGTAGTATTTCCGGTTGTCTTTGTTAAAATTTTATGTAAGTGTTGTTATGTTTTACCAATTGGAATAATATTAAAGACATTCGATCCTGAAATGGCGTTTTATTCCTATGCTAAAATAAGAAATATATATAATTTCTCATTGATATTAAAATTTTCCTAAAAAAGAAAAGGGGTACAAAACAACCCCACTAGTGGACATACGTGTGCCAAAACCGCGAGTGTAGTCAAGGGTTAATGAAAACGCATTTGGACCATGGAATTTCAAACAACGTCCGTATATTAAGTATTCATTTACTTATATAATAATTCATATACAATGTACTCGTATACGGTGGCATTGTATTTAGGTCGCCTGATCTTATGTTGTAAAGTTCCGGGTTTGATTTCCGGCTGGGTCACCATTTTCCGTTGGGTTAAAATTAATTCGACATGATACCTGGGAACGACCATATCTGAAGAATTTAAGTTTTATGAGTTTTTTTTTAATATAAGTATTAATTAAAAAAAGCTTCTAAGCCAATCCCTCGATAATAAACCAATTTAAAATTTCGACAAAAAAGTTGTTCATTGCCTTGGACGTTAGGGCTTTAAACTGACTTCGAAAACTTTCAAGCGCGATTACTCCTACAATGTAAGCGGTGAGTGTATTTTATTTTAATTTCATTATATTAACTGGTTAATTCTCTAGGGTCGCGCTTAGCTACATTTTTTATTTGGGCCCTAAATTAATTACAATTAATTAAAACGTGAGAGCGCTCTGAGAGTTACGCTAAATATGCTTTGCCATTAACACCCTTATACCATTACTGAGCAAAGATAGTTATCCTGTGCTAGCGCTACGCGCTGCGATAGAAAGTTTAATATGCGCCTGATCGCCGGCGCGAGCGGACGTGGAATCTTGCCTGACGCTTCGTCAACGCTGGTTTTTTATTGGTCAAACCCTACAAAATTGACTCCGCCTATTTTTTGAGTGTCCGCCCATTTCGGATATTTTTCTCAGGTCTCAAGTCGCCTTAAGTGCATTACATTTTAATGATGTGGATCGAATACAATAACAAGATACACCTTAACATTGCAATAACAAGACACCCATATTACACCGGCACGCACATATAAACACATAATAGTAGGGTTGGTTGTAAGAGATTTTCGTATGGTAATAAACCCGCCCATTGTGACATTTCACAATAAAGAATAGAAACAAACAAACAAACATCATATCTTGTATAACGTATACTGCTTCAATGCAATATTGAGATTGTACCTTATGATGATGTTGATGATCATGATGATGATCAGCCATTGCAATCCGCTATATTTAAAATAACAGGCTGTCATCTCCAGCTTCCGCGATTCGCCATGTGCAACCATTTTGTTTTACTCTGATTTCGATGAGATATCATTACGGATTTACGCGTGATAGTTCCGCCGCGTGAAGTAATCCAATTACATGTCATCTTCACAATAATGTACCGTGCCATGTTTAATATCACCTTCCGTGGATGAGAATAATCGCATTAATAATTGTTGGCGCAGAGCGTGGAGGCGACCGCAGGCGGTCGCACAGTGACGTCCTGGGACCTCGCGGCTATCCGCCAAGACCGATGTGCGATCTGCAGCAGCTGCCAAAAGTACGGGACCGAGGGATATATTCGGTCCTGATCATTCCTGATCATTTGTAATTTAACGCTTGAGTAGATGACCAAAATAAATACCGCATACTGTCGCGCTACTAGTCGTCTACTGTCGTCTACTGTCGGGAGTTAACGGGCCCTTGCTGAGTTCGCCACGAAGACCCATTTTGTTCAGGGTTGGTCACACTCACGGGTCAACACCTATCCGACGGCCTCACGCATGAAGTGCGAGCCTGGGTAGGACTCTGGCCTTATGGTCAGTTTCCCCTGGGAATCAAACTGCTGGCGCTCCTGGACGGTCTGCGCACCGTGCGGCGTAAGCCAATCGACTGTGCACTCTGACTAACATCTTGTCGACTACAACGGGCGAGCCCGTCACCACAGGAAGTTGTAACGATTCGTCGTTCTATCGACCTGCAGTGAGCGTAGAAGACTTTGGACAATAACAATCCGACGTCTAGCTACGCCACAACCCGTAAGAGTCCAACGCCTTACCGCGAGTTAGCCAGGAATAAACCCGGCGGGCTCGAGATACTCGCGCCCTTACTTCCCATTGTGACCAGATTTCTCCCGTCTCTCGATTGGTTCCGAGTTCGAGGTCGCTTGCGCGGGCCTCTCCCTTACGAAGCGGTGAAACGGTGTACACCGAATTTATCGCGGACCAAGGCGTCCTTTGCCCGACTCTGAACCGGGATCGGATGGCCAATGGTCATTTCAAGAGCAGTCGCCGTAAGGTACGCAGCCACCCCCGCTCTATATGAAACAATACAGTTCCCAGACTCCCCCGACTGTTAGTCGGAGAGCACAATCGATTGGCTTGCGCCGCGCATCGCCTTAGATGGCAAGCTGCCCATTAGGTTAGGTCGTTTAATATGTAAGCCGCGTCTTGGAAACTGGAAGGCTTCTCGTTCAGGGAATACCACTTGTGCTAGCTCCCGGAATTGATTCTTTACGGCCTGTCTAGGATGAGAAACGGACGAACCAGATTACAGAATAAATTGAAGAAAATGGATAAACGTCGTTCTAGAATAAACAGAATAGATACGTGTTCCTTAGTTTAATAAAAATCGGTTGTGTCACACCAAGGCTTTTCTGGCAAATAGCCGGGGAGTTATTTCATCTGAATATTTATTTCACAAATAAAGTCGATGAGCAGTTGGCAAAAAATCCTGTTAATATGTGACGCAAAGCACTGAACATTTGAATTTCGAACGCGCGTTATCTCATTCAATTTAAAAAACGAATTGCAAACTCGGGTCCCGTGAGCCTTCGAATTCGAGTTTCGAACGATCCACGCATCGCAAGCGTTGCCGATTTTAGGGGCCTTACTAAATCTTGAAATATTACGTCTTAAGATTTACGAGTATAAATATGACGATTATTTATATCTAATAAATTTACTGCTACATATTACTTAAAATTAATTACTAAAAATTTAAATTACTTAAAATGTTATGAGTTTATTATCAACCAAAATTTCGCAACTTGTCCAATATTTCGACCTCTGGTAGACCAACTTCAACCACAATCTTTTCAACTCATGCCATGACTAAATGATGCCTACATGCTAAATTTCAGCTTAATCGGACGAAGCGTGTGGCCGCTGTCGTTGAGAAATACACACAGACAAAGTTCAAAGTTCAAAGTTTATTAATTCCAAAAACCCTGCAAGAGTATAGAACTTACAATTAATACATACCCTACATAATTTATAATTCTTATTTTGATCGTATATCTGGCAAACAGACAGATATACAGACTGACAGTCAGACACACAGACACAGGCTACCAGAAGGTAAATAAATTGAGGACCGTTTTCCCCAAATTAAACATCAGCAAAAAAAAAATTTTTACAGGATGAACAGTTTTATTCGTTTCCTTAGAATTACATTTAATTTAAACGATTTTAACGATTAGTCGATTCGAACATATCGACATTTTTTACTTGAATCAACCTAAATTCAGCAAGACTGTCCTTAGCTCACTAGGCGTCTAGGCAGTGATTATATAGTGAGAACACAAATTGTTTCAAAACACTCAGAGAGAAAATTAGAATAGTAAAGAGTATAATTTGAATACTTATATCCTATCCTACATATATCCCATCCCTCTCCTTTCCTATCCTTGCAATAGTTCAATTGTAATTTAATTTAATTTAGTGCAATGCAATTTTTGATTTACCGTATAAGAAAATAATGTAGGAAACAATTAATCGGCCAGCGAAACACTGTATTAGAATAATTAGTAATAATTAATGAAGCGCGGTATGTTTCCCGAAAATAAAATAAATAAATAAATAAATAAACAATGTTCCTACGTTAGATATCGATATATCTAAACGCATACTGTTAATTATAAATATAAATCCTTTTTAATATCTTAGTAATAAAAGTGCGAGTTTTTATCTAAACGATACTTTTGCAGTAGATATATCGTTTTTATAAAATCATCCATGGTAATTTCATTTTTGTCAATTTTAAAATAATTGGTTCCTCGACTCTTATACGAGACAATTTACTTGAGTATCTTAGCAGAGTCTCTTTATTATTTTCCCCTAATATGTTTGTGTATTAACATCTTCACTAATGTCGTATATTTTATCGGACAAGACACAGAATCAAAGATTATATATGATGTATCACTTTAAAAAACCTGCTTAAAGGGTTTTTGTATCGATTTCTAGATATTTATTTTCATTGAATCAGCTCAGAGAAAAGTATATGAATTAATTACAAACTCATTAAAAAAATAAAATTATTGTATCAGTTCGGGAAACGGTGCTCGATTGTTTTCCGTCATAATAATGAGAAATAATCAAAATGTGTTTCGTAAATATTATTTCGACTGTCGATTTCGGCTGAAACCAGATTAGGTGTTTCAGTTGGCCCCATAGCTTGTAGACGATTTAACTTTCGTATCCAGTTAGTCTCGTTTCACCCTACACGTTCAGCGTGCATCCTATGCCATTAGTCGATGTGTCAATCCGATACATCGTCGGCGATCCGCATAAGGGCGACATTGCTAAGAACAAGTTGCTTAGCACTTAACCCTTTTATGCCACGGGCTTTCTGCTTTGATGTGAATTTAATCGTTCATGATTATTTTTATGGCATTTTTATTCACTATTTACATGACTACATTTAATCATTTTGATGATAATAAATAGATTAAATAATAACATTTGTACCAACAACTTCTATTGCGCGTTTTTGTTGTTTAATTTTAAATTTGTAATATTTCTAATTTGACTATTTTTAAGTGACTTTTTGTTGCTATATTTTTACACGAATGCCCAACATAAAAAAGAGTGTAATGTGTTCAAGATTCAGCTATGTATGTTTTCCGTTTATTTATTCAACCATAACTTTTAAACGTTTGAACCGATTTAATAGTGTGCGGTATTGCTAGAATCGTTATGTCAGTATGAGTGGCATAGGTTACCTTAACTGTCCAAATATCAAGTAAGGTTGTTATCAACATGTTACATACATGTTACAAAAATAAAGTCCCTGCAAATACGCCGGTACGTATTTGTCTGTAACTTTTACAGTTCGGTCTAATGTGCCGCGCAATATAATGGATTTCATTTTTGTGACATGTATAGTGTAATGCTGACGCCACGCATTCTATTGCTACACAGTATGACCATTTGTTTTTAGTTCTGTATTGCATCAACTGTCTACTGACGAATTTTCAGCTTTTTAAAAACACTTTAGCGGCACTAATTAAAATTACACATTTCCTAGTACGCCAGCGCCAGGAGTCCCGGAGTCTGGCCTGCTGACTACTGCAGCATTCTATGGCCAAAATACTGTCTGATCTGAAAGTATCAGCTTTTACAAAACTCGCACTTTTTTGTCGGTGCCTCTTGGCCCATTACGAAATTTGAGTAAATGATTGAATCGAACGCTGAATCACTATCCACAGTCGTCGCCGACTATCCTATTCAATAAGGTCAACTTACTTCCCAACCTCCGTTATCTCGCTCAAAATCCTTTCGTAAGTCCTTTGCCGACTTGCCAGGAAAGTCGAGTTGAAACAGCCGATTTTATTCTTGATAGAATTGTGGTGAGTATTTATCTTCGCTTCCGTGTAAATTGAGCATAAATGGGTTAACTTTCCACGTAGTGTAGTGTAACCTCCGAGTACCATAGTAAGGACCGGCTCGGGCCAACGGGCAATTATCAGCCACTTCTGTAATGTGTCGAGGCGAGACATAACCCCGACTGAGGCCTGTCTCATCGATCGCGATCGTAACGGAATTAGCAGGCTCTTAAGTGCCACTAAACTACCTACACTAACTGAATATTAAACAAGTAAATGTATTAATAAATTAATAGTTTAAATAAAAACACTAACAACACGCTTTTATAAATGCACTTTAAAACCACATCATCAGACATTGATACCTAATCGTGGTCAAAGTTCAATCCAAGACTTTTCTAACAAGTCCAAACAAAGCTATGATACGATGTTTTATCATGAAGTTCCAGTTCATATCTTCCGACTCCATCATCAGATCAGTTCGACAGTACTATATTATTGTATTGTCATCAGAACTACATACAGCTGCCAATTTTCATGACGGTACGATCCTTGGAAGATGGTTAAATTAGTTACCTTAGATTCCATTACATAGTTACATACAGGTCGACCTAATAAAAGCGTGTTAAAAATAATAAAAACCACAACTACCATTACAGAAACTGAATTATTATATTTATAGGTATTTTATTACGTTTTTTAATTATTTTTTTGTGGTTTGTGTATTTTTTCATATAAATACATGTATATTTCAGGAATGTACTCTACCAGACCTTCCAATTGACACTAAACACGATATATTTATATTAATTTATTAACATTTGGTCAATTGGACATTTAGACAACTACTTTATTAATATTGGACAGGGTAGGTACGCTAAGACACTCGAGATGACATAACGAGTTTAAAATTACCGCAGACTTTCAAATTAATTAAAGGGTTTACAAGTTATGGTGGAATAAAGAAACGGAAAACACACAAAGATAAACCCTAAACACATTACACTACTTTTTTGTTGGGCAGTCGTGTGAAAATATCATACTAGGTAATGGTGCGAAGTGAATGACGTCCCACATTCATATAACAATGCTCAGCGCATACCCAACTAGGCCGAATATAGCCTGTATCTGGGCATACGACTTATTGTCTCACAAGGGTGACGTATGCAAAACTGACGTATAAGTATGACATAATTGAGGACACTTCTTATTATGTATTAAAATATACCTTCTCGGTACTTGAAAAATAAATAATTATGGTCATTATAATATCTCGGTACTTGAAAAATAAATAATTATGGTAATTATGGTCATTATATTCCTTTTATGTATTACTATCTGTTACCCGCGGCTTCGCTTCGCGTAGAGTTTCGAATTGAATTGTTAATTTAAGTAGTTTGGCGTTTATTTGCTCTTTTAAACGCTACTTTTAGATATATATTGCAATAATTTAAGACATCACGTCTCAGATGCACTCTCATATTTTTATTTAAATTTATGATTTTTATAAAGGGCCGTAAATGAGACCTTTTAAGGCATCCTTTAATTTCATCAGCGCATGACGTTCCTTTTGGCAAAGTTTAAAGATAAGTTTGACTGGTAAAGTTTGACGAATGTCTCCAGCTATAATAGTAACACTAATAAACCACTCATCAAATTATTGTTGTTTATTACATCCTGTAGAGTTCTATTTAATGCTTCATTACCTCTCTTATGTGCCGTAGTGCTTTCGTCCCATACTATTACTTTTATTTACATCAACTTCGACAAGGTTGCTTATCTTTGAAATGTTGCATATTTTGGGTCTATACATTGGTAATATTAAGGGGCAGTTTTGAAGTTCGATCTACTTCCAATAATGTAGCTGAGATCCCAGAAAATATTGCCCGCGGCTTCGCTCCCGTGGATGGCGTTGTTTTTTTTCTGACAATTGCTTTTATTGCTCACAAGGGGCGGGGCTGACTTGTAGCGCCGTCTAGTAGAAGCTCTCAACGGAATTCTAACAGAGGACGCCATTTATTTTTTTGAAACATAAAAGCAGTCATTGTAGCTTAAATATAAAAGTTAGATATATTCTGGAGTAGACTTTTTTATAGATCTCTTTGAGGCCGACGATTTTGTTTTACATATTTTTCATATATACTAAACCGTTTCCTCAGCGCACACCGATAAAGCACATCACCAATCACCAGCTCATTTTCTCCGTCTTGATTTACAGATATCCTGATTACGTTTGAAAACTATAATTTATCACAATATCGCAATATAGCCTATAGCACTAGGTACGATAATGTAGCTTTCTATTAGTGAAAGAATTTTTCAAATCGGATAAGTAGTTTTGGAGATTACCCCCTACATATACACTTACAGACTTACTCACATTACCTCTTTATAATATTAGTATAGATATCAGATTCTATTACATTATATTCATTATATTATTTTAAACCATATTCCGCAGTATTGTAAATGCCTTTCCTCTCATAACAACCATTTTGAATTGTCGTGGTCATCATTTTGTCGTGGTTTTGATCGAGCTTGCTGTAGACTGTGATGGTCACTTATATTAATTGGCTCATGGTCGTATGAGCATGAGCTTATCCGAGGCAGTTAACGGTCTCTAAGTCACTTGTCACGTGATGGCCGTCTACCTACGTGTCGGCTGTAATTAAAACAGAAGCCATTAGACATTATAAAACCCTAGTTGTTTCGCCTGCCGCTATAACCGCCTTGGCTCGCGCCCGATAACAAACGATGACCACCATGATCAAGCAAAAAGACACCGCTATGTTTATCCAACGTGACACCAAGTTCATCGCAGAAAGACAGAGGGAAAGAGGCGGTGAATAACGTATTCACAGCATTAATTGATTCCTGACCACGACAACCAACATCTATTAGAGTGGTAAAACTTGCGAAAAATTTAATTCTTTTACAAATGTCCTCCCTCTCGTACAATTTTGTATTAAATTTCCTTTATAGATGGGCAACTTCTTAGGTAAGGCTAATACTAAAATTAAACTACTAACTATAATACTAAAACTACTAGTACCTAATACTAAAACTAAGCTGATGGTATTGATATTGTAGCGGACCAAAAACACTATAATATCCTGACTTCTTTAGTCATATCAATGATCATATAGGTTATGAGATGGTACACTGTCATTTTACGTTTTGACATTTACTACTAAACGCATTCTAGGAATTTACTACTAAACGCAACTAACGTGTAGGTGAGATTCATTATTCCAAACATTGATTAATCCTTTCTAAAGGTGGGTATACAATTGGTTACCGCACCAAACTCTGCTCAACGCACCTGAATCTGCTCGCTGCACGCTCCAGAAGCGTGCAACGCTCCAGTTCGCGTAAATGCGCGAACACAAAGTGGTGCGCAGTGCGTTCGTGGACGCGAGCAAAGTAAGACGTTGGTGGGTACGTCTCGCGCATCACGTCCAGTCATCATCATCATCGTCATCATCTTCATTTATTCATTCCATAAAAGCATTTTTACAATACTGAGGAACATGTCAAATTTTACAATCATAATTTACCGGATGATAAAACCGCTTTGATTAATTAAAAGGAAAAAAATAAATAATTGTAATCAGAGGTGATTACTTGAAAATAGTCAAATTTACAAAATAATCAATAATCAAACAATAAATAATAATCAATACAATGAAAAAGAAAAAATCTAAAATATGCGTAATTAAAAACAATGTCAATAAGATCTAAAACTTAGTGCGAAAGTATAGTCATAATATGGTTATTTATAATCAAGCAATTTTGGACGCAATATCATAAAAGTCGTCCAGTTTGTAAAGGGCATGTTTCATTAACTCAGTGTCCAGCAAACGCGAATCCATCGCTATGGAGTGGGCCGAGGAGAAATGTCTAGCTCAAATCGAGGAGTACAGAAATTATACAGTGCTGTGGGATCCGAAGGATGAGAAGTTAAAAATACATTCTGGCGATGACATGTTCGCTCAATGTTCGAATGAAATCTTGGAGATCTCGTTGTTCTTGGGTTGATCGGCGCACCGTCTCCATTTGAGCTGTTGCAGATGCACGGAGCAAAGCTGATGCGCGAACCTAATGGATACCTACCTTAATATTTAATGTTGCGGCGCTCACGGTATTGCAGTATGGCGGCGCATTATAGATGTCGCTCTAAACACGCCATATTAAACACGTATCCTGTATCGAAATAATACAATAATTAAGTAACATTTTTTGTTTTAAAATCAAAGCTTTTATTATTATATTGTTATTTATAAACAGACTAGCTGACCCGGCGAACTTCGTACCGCCTAACGGTCAATCAATGTCGTGTTACAGATTACTTGAACTTAATTTATGATTTTATGAAAGTAATACAATGAATACAAAATAAATATTAAGTTCAGTACTTCACAAAAAGAAATATAAAAGTACAAAAATTAAGTATATCAATCGCGTGTCAACATGACATGAATGAATTAAACTATGTAATAATTACTGTCCGAATATTGTGGGTTTATCTAGTCGATTCTAAACCTTAATTTAAATACTTTCTTGAATTTGAAGGCAGAGTTTACTGTATCGACGGGATGCACATTAAATGTTTGACATTTACGAAACCCATGAACATTTTGTATGGGAAAATGTTTTTTCTTTTATTTTATTTTTCGTTAATTTTCCAATGTTTTTAATAGTTATTCCGGTATTCGGGACGGAGACAAATAAAACAAATCAAAAACCATGAAAATCGGTCCAGCCGTTCACTAGTTATAAGTGATCGAACAAACCCGACTTTGTTTTATATATATAGATTTCGATTTTTGATTTGGGACACTGGTTTCGATACATAATATTTACGCACTTAAAGTACACATGGACCAATATATGGCATTCTATGGGCTCGATTGCGTTTCTTCGTGAACTAAAATCGGAAATTAGTCCGTGTGAACGAGATAGTGCAATACGCTAGAGCGGAGTGTGAGATGAACGGTTGTCACTTTTTCGCATTAAAACTGCCCGCCAAGGTCAAAACTTATACCGCACGAAATATGCTCGAATTTATTCGGACGAGTATAAGTTCGGCAGGTAGTATTTATCGACGATCGTTCGTTTCATATCCCGCTCTAACGTTTCGCTCTGTCTCGTTCGCTTGGACTAATTTTAGTTTTAGTTCACAAAGAAACGCAATCGGGTCCTATATATCTGTATTATTTCTGTGATGTAATCAGCATATATAAAACAGCGATAAATAGCATTATACGTTGAATATTATTATTGTTATAATTAGTAAAATTATTGGGATTTTACAATCAAACAGTCCTTTATAAAAATTATTTAATATTGCTGTTGTTATAGATGTCCAAATTAATTACTATTAATTTCGAACAATGCGATCAGCGCCACCTTCATGTAGCTGGCATATAAGGTTTTCCAAAACGTACTATGGCATTGAGCAATCTTGGATATATTCAAAATTCGCACCGTCCCTATCTGAGTACCATCACTTCTGTATTTATCCTGTGGGCCTGATGAGTACATTGTAAGGTTCCGCATTCGTTTCCCGTCGGGGTCACCATTTTCCTTTGGGATAATATTAACGGAATTGTAATTTAATTCTGTCGATCGAATGCAATAACGAGACAAACACTTCCACACATGATTCACGCACACATACATATAAACACATCATAGTAGGGTTTTTTAGAAGAGATTATGGTATGACAATAAACCCGCCAATTGTGAACTTCTACAATAAAGAGTATAAACAAACAAACAAGAAAAGTACATTGTATTACATTTAAAATGTATTGAATTGAAATAAAATCAAATCAAGAAGATGATTTCATATTTTCCTCAACATTTGCAACATCCCCGCAGCAGCACGATAACCTGAGGTTAAGCGACGCAGCTGCTTTAATTAAGTGAATACATTTAGTGAGCCGTCGGCGTATTCCTTGCTTGCTCTGCGATTCCAGAAGTGGGCCGATTTGTAAGGAAACATGGCCCGCCGCCGAGATACGTGGGAATAGCTGTAATCTAGATATGCTCCAACTCTAATGTGTCCAACGGTTTATGGGCATGGCAGCGAAGCACGCGCTTATTGGACTTGCGTACATTGTACGCAATCTAATTACAAAAACTGTTCAAATTATCCAAATTTATTACGCAGATCAGATATTTCTTGAAAAGTTTCCGTGGTGACTTCAAAAAAGAATGGGCATTTTGGGCCCACTTTTCCAATAGCTGTAAATCATATACCAATGGAAAGATCTCTTTATGTAGGGTAGACCGGGGTCAATAGTAACAGGTGTCGGTAGTAACATTGTGAATATCTCCCAAGCTGTAGTAGGTACAGACTAGTGGCGCCGACTGCCGATGCGTCTGCGAGCCGCGAACCGCTGTTAGTCTCCCCCCGGGCGTCGCTACAGCCGGCCGCGTGCAGTGACGGTGAGAATTTTTTACTCGTCAAAAGTAAGTTTCTTTGATCATATTATTACGTTAATATTTCGTTTTTCTTGTTAATTTTGGACAATATTATTGCATAATATTAATCTGTGGTCTTTATATTATACATTTTAGCTGGACAACACGCGATCATAGTCACCAAACTACTGATTATTTGACTGAAAAGCTAAAATGTCTACTAGGGGTCAGTTGAAACGCTATGATTGGGGGCAGTTGTAACGTTACAACTGACCCCGGTGTTACAACCGACCCCGTACATTTTTTTTGCTTTAACAAAGCTAAGTAACACAATGTGACATTATTTTTGTTTTTAAACATTAGATACATATGAAACGGGTTACTTTTTTATAAATTTTGCATAACAGCCCTACCGTAACACGATGTTATAGATAAAAAATACTTTTTTTAGTGTTCATTAGAAGATTTGTTTAGTTTTACTGTTGTTAAAAAATACTTTCTATGGGTCAGTTGTAACACCCGGGACAATTGTAACACCTTGTTTAGTACTGAGAATAGTATTACATTTTACTTTGTATTTGGTTAGTTGAGGCTAATAATATGTTATAAAATAGTGATAATATGCTAATATGCTTTTATATAAGTATTTTAAAACGTTAAAAAACACCTTCAGTTCATTGTGAAACTATCTCACAAAGATTTTGCTTGTGGTTGAAATAAAACATTGATAACCTTCACTTTTCTGTATTTTTTGTTTTGCAATAATATAATAAAACATAGCTATGTTACTAGTGGTCCAAATGGTAAAGAGAGAGTTAAAGATAAATAAAACATTTCACCCAAAAACCTTTGTGTTACTACTGACCCCGACTACTGTTACAATTGAAGCCGGATCCGGTCCACTTGTAACAATTTCCCCAGTTTTACTTTATGGTCTTAATCCTAGAACTTTTAATGGCAGGTGAAACGTGAATAATTTTAATATTTAGTTACTTAAATTTCCGACGGTTATCTATAAGTAACTGTTCCCTAACTATTATACTGCCGCCGTACCGTAGGAACAATGCCAAATTGTTACTACCGACCCCGGTCTACCCTATAATATGTAAATGAGCTCAATCACTAGCCCTTTCTGAGTTATATCCTTATAAATATGGCTAGCTACCTATATCCCCTAGGGAACCTAACACATCCAAGCATTGTATTTTTAACTAGCTGACCCGTGACCACTTCGTTGGGCGGTAAAACTTTTTACTTGTGATGAAATTATGAGTGTGGTTCGGTTACTACTGAGTACTATGATTTATTTCCTGACTACCAAAAGAAGGGTTATATTTTTACCGCATATGTATTTGCATACCAATTTGACTATATTGCCGTTATTTGTGTGTGAGTGAGTGTCTTATTTGTGAGTGTCTTATCTCTTTAACCATTTATGAAGTAAAAATGGAAATTATATGCAGTAAAAAGGAGAAGTCTTTTGTTTTAAACACTTGAGACGATAAATTTACTTATTTTGATATGAATTCATAATTGTTGATAATATGACCAATTAACATGACCTAGCGATTTAAATTATTTTTTTTAATATGAAAAACTACTTTTTGTGACTTAAATATATAAAATTTAGACATATGCTGTCCCTGATTTTTTGTAGGCATTATCAAGCTCTACAGCTTTTCTCTAGAACTTAATCATATATCTCTCATCGTTAAGGCAGCGTTAGTTAGAAACGTTTTCGTTCCACCGTTATTTCTCCGACTTACTTTGCAAATCCGACTACCACGAAAAAGTCTTTTCATTTTTCGGATTAATATATAGCCTGTGACACTCACAAATAACGTGGCTTACTATTGGTAAAAGAATTTTCAAAATCGGTTGAGTAGATCCAAAGATTACTTCCTACAACCTCACAAACTTTACCTCTTTATAATATTAGTATAGATTACTATTTAAACCGTCGCAGAATATCCAAAACGATAAACTACATACGCTGTGTAAGTACAAACTATATATTACTAAGATTACTCAAGTTTGTCAGCAGTATATGCAGGGATCATAATGGGATATGTAGTTTGAACTCTGTAATTTGTCTCATAATTTTACTCCCGCTCTGTTTCCTGACGTATGTAATATGCGTTTTCGGCAAGTATTCAGCTATGTGTTCGCGTGTCTGAACGCGGTATAACAATCGTTTTTCGTATTATTCTATTCATTTCACTAATTTTAAGTAAGAAAGTACATATGGCTGCCATTTTAAGTAGTTATTATATTTATGATGTTAAAAATTTCCGGTATTCCTAAACATGAAATCCTTCCCCAATTTTTTTCTGGGCATTGCCTGGTCTGTTTCGGAACTCTAGATAATTTAATGCTATTATATTATTATCATATCCAGCACGAACTAGTCGAAAATAAAACTCAAAGCTTTAATGGACAAACATAGTGTGATTAAAATAAATGAAAAAAAAAACGAATCTAAGACTTTCGTCGCTTAGAGCATTCAGACTATATGACATTTGTTTGTTTGGTTCTACCTTTATTGCCAAATTTCACGATGGGTGGGTTTTTTAACATACAATGTTTTCTTACAACCAACCCTTTTACACATTGTTTATATGTGCATGTAACATATGTGTAAATAATTTTCGTGTTATTGCATTCGCTCGATGGAATTAAAATGCAATTCCCTTAATTTTATCTTTAAATATACTAAAATATACCACGCGACCAGTCTAAGAACGATAGAAGAATAGAAAATGAAAGCTGCATATCGGCCCCCCTCTATCCTGGTTTAGTCGCGCATGAGCGGGATATGATTCGGAATTAAAGAATTCCGGATTATTATACTCAATTAAAGAATAATACTGCGCATGCGCAAATAGACAAGGATAAATGGGGTCCATATGCAGCCATCTCTTTCTATTCCGCTATAACATTCTCTCACAGTCCACCTTCGTACTCCCGCGGTCTATTCTAGTACGTCTCTGATTTTATCCCAACGGAAAATAGTGACCCAAAGCAAAACATCACTGAAAGAGATATTTTAGGAATATTTATTAAAATTTCGGTGTTTAAATACAAATTAACTAATTATTATTTTTCTCTTGTTTCAGACTTTTTCCTGAACCTGTGTGAAGCGTAAGTTTTTTGTATTTGTTCATATTTATTTAACTTTGCCTGTTAATCACAAGACCCTGTTAGGCATTAGCGTTCGTAACCCGTGTCGCCTACCGCCCCTCCATCTATCGTCGCGAAACTGGAATTACAACATAATAATATTTAAAATCAGTGAATAAACAGGCGCCTGGTCTACGGGCAGCGCCGGGACAATTTATCGCGGTGCTGGACAGTCTCTACCGGGCGACCTAAGGCCATTCCGATTTATCCATCTTTGGCGCCAGTGCCGACGTCCATTTATCCAGTGGCTCGGCGAGCGCGAGAGGCTTATTTGTTCATGCGAAGGCGTCAACATGGGGATCGCCTTCTTTTGCGATCTTGCAGAAGCGTTTGATAGCGTTGCGATAAACGACGATTCAGAAGCGATTGGCGTAGACACGCAAAAGTTTAAAGATCACCAATACATCACAGTGGTTACTGGTTAGGTTGCTTGATCTTAAATTGTAAGGTTCCTGGTTCAAGTCCCGGCTTGGTTACCATTTTCCATTAGGAAAAAGTTACCGGAATTGCATTTTAAAGCCGTCGATCGAATACAATAACTAGATACGCAACACACAATTATATATGTTACACGCACACATACACTACCTACACAAACTACACTATTATATTTGTGTAGGTTGTAAGAGATGGTCGTATGACAATAAACGCACCCATTGTGAAATGTGAAAATAAAGAGTAGAAACAAATAAACAAATCATCAATTATCCGGCCAGTTATGTAGGAATGGATTACTTTGTACCAATTGGTCGGGAGGTAATGGGCTCTTGTTGAGTTGGCCACGAAGATTCATTCTGTTCAGGGTTGGTCACACTCACGGGTCAACACCTATCCGACGGCCTCCACGCATGAAGTGCGAGCCTGGGTAGGACTCTGGCCTCTTGGTCAGCTTCCCCTAGGAATCAACCTTCTGGCGCTCCTGGACGGTCTGCGCACCGTGCGGCGTAAGCCAATCGACTGTGCACTCTGACTAACATATTGAGATGTCAACCAAAACGGGCGAACCCGTCACCGCAGGGTTCACCGCAGGGTTGGAAGCAAGGGCCGACACTCGCGCCCTTGCTTCCAATTGTGACCAGATTTCTCCGGTCTCTCGATTGGTTCCGAGTTCGAGGTCGCTTGCGCGGTCCTATCCCTTACGAAGCGGTGAAACGGTGTTACCGAATCTATCGCGGACCAAGGCGTCCTTTGCCCGACTCTGAACCGGGATCGGATGGCCAATGGTCATTTCAAGAGCAGTCGCCGTAAGGTAGGCAACCACCCCCGCTCTATAGGAAACAATACAGTTCCCAGACTCCCCCGACTGTTAGTCGGAGAGCACAATCGATTGGCTTGCGCCGCTCGGTGCGCAGACCGTCCAGGAGCGCCAGAGGTTTGATTCCCAGGGGAGACTGGTTGACCCAGTGTCCTACCCAGGTTCGCACCCCATGCGTGGAGGCCATCGGATGGGTGTTGACCCGTGAGTGTGACCGACCCTGAACACATGGGTCATCATGGCCACCTCATCATGGGCCCGTTAGCCCCCTGACTAACATTTAATATTTACGCGGCGACAGGCGAGGGTTGAAAACCCCGCCCACCACCCGGGCAGTTCTAACGACGTGGGTCGTTTTATCTGCCCAGGATGTCATGCAACGACAACCTCACGCGTGCCGGAAGGGTAGCGCGTGAGGGGTGAGCGAACGGAGACCTTAGGAAGGATTCTCCGGGCTTCAGCCCCCGCCGGCACCCCGTAAACCGTTTATTTATACTTCAAAATGTTTACAATTATTACTTAATTACTAAACTAAACTAGGCGACTAAGCGGTAACATATTTTATTATTTATTTAGTATAATATATTATTTTTTTATTTCAATGATGAGGCGGTGGAAGGTATGCTCCATGCCCCCTGACTAACAGTAAAGAGTTTCAAGGCGATAGGTGAGGGCAGCAAACCCCGCCCACCGCCCGGGCAGTTATAACGACGAGGGTCGTCTTGTCTGCCCGGGATGTCGTGCTACGACAACCCTGCGCGTACCAGAAGGGTAAAACGCGCAGGGGGTGAAATAGGGTAAACAACCCCCCCCCCCCCCGTACCGCCCCGAGAACCCATTTATTAAAAAAATAAAAGGTATTTACAAAAAAATAAAAAATTTACAAAATATTACAAAATTTTACGAGAAAAGAAACAACAATATCGTAAATTTAGGAGCCGGTAAGCGGGGTAGAGGACGCTCCAGAACAATGAACGTGAAGGCGCACTGTCCGTGGGCAGGTCTCGGAGCAGCCACGGGGGGGAGGAATCCCTGGATCCTGCAAAGAACGAAACGCCCCTCGGGGCGGTAAAGAGACGGACACAAAGACGGGCACTTCGGGCTGGAAGTAGCCGCCGAATCACGCCACCAAGGAAGAGGGTACCCCCTGGGGGGTATCCCGAAGCCTCATGCTTTCCCAAGAAGCCACCCAGTGCCCCACAAACTCGCCAAACGACTGGAAGCAGCTCCTACAACTGACCAAATCCGGGTACCAAATCGGAGAACGCCCAACGCACGCGCCCACTGCATCCATCAATTTCTCCCGTGCAGCCGCTAGAATTGGGCAAGACCAAATTACGTGTTCCGCAGTTTGGCGACCATACCCACAGGCGCACCGGGGGTCATCGGCAAGTCCGAAGTCAAATAGTTTGGCTCTGAACTCTCCGTGGCCCCCAACCAGCTGCGTGGTATGGTGGTCGAACCGCAGAAACGAATTTGCCATCCGCACTGCAACGGACGGGAAAAAGCAATGGGTGAGGCGGCCCGTACCCCCGGCGTCTGGAAGCAGTACTGTTTCCTATAAAGCGGGGGTGGTTGCGTACCTTACGGCGACTGCTCTTGAAACGACCATCGGCCATCCGATCCTGGGTGAACAGCCGGGCAAAGGACGCTGTGGTCCGCGATAGATTCGGTAAACACCGTTTCACCGCTTCGTAAGGGAGAGGACCGCGCAAGCGACCTCGAACTCGTAACCAATCGAGAGACCGGAGTAATCTGGTCACAATTGGAAGTAAGGGCGTGAGTGTAGGCCCGCTGGGTAACATTCCTGGCTATCTCGCGGTTAAGGCGTTGGCCTCTTACGGGCTTGTGGCGTAGCTGGACGGTGGACTGTTTTGTCCTCAAGTCTTCTGCGCTCCAGGGAGATAGAACGACTAATTGTTAAAACTTCCTGAGGTGACGGGTTCGCCCGCTGTAGTTGACAATCCAAGTTGTACCAATTGGTCACTTAGGCAGACTATGCCTTTTCACTAACCTATCCGGAAACATTATTGTTCTTCTCGAAGTGCCTCTCCATTACTGGAGGTTGGCCCTTAGCTCTGAATACTTTTGTCGGTCTTGCGCCATCCGGAAAGGCTGTTCTGTACTGGTGATCCCAGTCCAGTTTTTCACCCGGGGATTCTTAGCACCCCTGACCCATTAAAGGGCCGCCGGGCACTCGGGGACATGGCTATTTTTGACTTTTTCTTTGTTAACTACTAGGGATATATAGTGCAGTAGTCTCCCGTTGCCTTCTGCACCAGACATTTTAGGTCTATTTAGGACCTTAGGCCGCTGAGAACTATTCAACAGGTTGCCCAGTTGGGAATGGTTATGCCGCCATTGAACCGGTCTTTTGCTATATACTTTTGCTTCCCATTATAATTAGACCGATATGCACACGGCGATCAAGTACATTCGGGATGCGTCCTGTGTCAACCTCAGGTTGATCTACACTGCATAATTTGTTTGTTTGTTCATACTCTTTATTGTCATATGACAATCTCTTCCAACCAACCCTATTATGACGTGTTATATGTCTGTGTGCGTGTTACATGTCTGTAATTGTGTGTCTTGTTATTGCATTTCATCGACAGAGTTGAACATGCAATTCCGTTAATTTGATCGCAACGGAAAAAGGTGACCCAGCCGGGAATCGACCCGGGGACATTACAATGTAAGATCAGGCGATCTAACCACTATGCCACCGGGCCTTGGGGTTAGGTTTGTTGTAAATCGCCACTAGATAGCGTTCTAGCATATCAACTGCTATACCGTTTAATCGATAGCCATGAAAATAGGTATACATTGGTTTTTGAGATTGGATAATATTTTTGCGTCAACTACTTAATTGTAACTCGCCACTAGAGGGTGCTGCATCACATCAACTTCTATAACGTTCAACCGATCGCTATGAACCCGTCATGAACGCCACCGAGTAATATTCCACTTGTATCCTATATATTTAATGTTGGTACTTTACAGTACAATTGGTTTATAAATAAAATAAAATACAAACAGAGCTGCCATGGAAGTCACCGACCGAAGTCGCGCCCATCATATAGTATTATTACACTTCTGGGGGGTGAGCAGAGGATTTCGGACTAACGACTGGCTGTGGTAGGTTTAGGACAGCTGTCTTGCCACATGTAAGCGTCCACCTTACCACCCATTCACTCCCCATTCGAAGCCATAGCATTTGAGATGCGGAAATCGGGGTTTTAGATATTTTTTCAAAGAAGAAGTTGATAATTTTTTATTACGATTTGTCAGTCTGCTCTCCTCCCCCTTCTGGATTATGGAGATGTCGCAATTCTCAACCTCACAGAGGAGTTATCCACCAAAGTTGAGCGTCTCCAAAATGTTTGCATTCGGTATATCCATGGCTTCAGAAAATTTCACCACATCACGGAGTACAGAGAGAAGCTTCACTGGCTGTCGACCCGGGAGAAAAGAGACATGCGAGTTCTCTGTATGCTTTTCAAGATCTTGGATGGCGTCGCTCCCAATTATCTTACCGGCAGATTTACTGCACTATCGGCTCATGACCGCCCTCTGAGATCAAAAAACAACCTGCTACTCTCTATCCCTAGTCGCAGCAGTGACTTCTTCTCATTCTCTTTCACCGTGCATGGAGCCCGTCTTTGGAATGCTTTGCCGAAAGATGTGAGAACCGCGCCAAGCATAACAACTTTTAAAAACAGACTCAGAGAGCATTTGAAATCCTTCAGATAAATTCCCTTTCCGTTCCCATTCCCCTCCTTTTAAAACTTTAGCGTCCTTATAGGTGTTAGATTATTTTGATGTGGCAAATCTGTGACCACAAAGAGTAAAGTATATATTTCTTTCTATCCTCCCTTATTTTTTTTGTCATACTCTTTATATAGGTTAAGTTATGTAGTCTACTCGCAAATAATGGTCTTACAATAGTATAGGTTAGCTCTAAAATATTGCCTTCAGACAATAAGCTCGCCTTTTCTTAAGAATAAAGAGTTTTATTATTACTATTATTATTATTATTATTATTATTTTCTTGGAGAGACCAAGATCTTTAAAAAGGTGAAACATTATTATATCTGTTTTCTAAGATTGATTGTAATGCGTTGCTTGTAAGATTGCTGTTTGCTACCACCCTGCTTCCAAGATATCGTCTACATTAATTTCAAGTGTCAGCACTGCGGCCGCTACTGAGAGAGCAAACAGTGTTATCGATGGACACTGGAGTGGATGGACAACGGAGGGCTTCCGCACTTGCATGTTGCCACTAAAGCCCGCCCACCGGTGGGAGGTCGCGATATGCAAAACTGTAATGTCATCGTTGAGTGTGAGTGCAAAGTGGCTGCATATAAATTTACTACAATTTCAAAGATAAATGTAAGCAGATCTAATAATAATAATAATAATAATAATAATAAACTCTCAAGGCAAGCTTATTGCCTTGCAGCACTGTCTATCAGCTAACCTATAGCCTAAGTTTATAACATATTTAATGCGTTGGCTACGCAAAAGAACAACAAAAAATACAAATGATAAAAAAAAACAAACAACAACTAAAAATAAACAGATAATTAAAAAAAGTAAAACAAATGACTAAAATTAAATAAGGACGCAGAGGAAAGGAAGGAGAAAAAGGAAGGAAAGGAAAGCGAAAGGAGGGGGAAGAGATGGATTGGTTAATTTATGGATTTTAGGGTTATATGCTCCTTGAGCCTGGCCTTGAACGAGGAGATGCTGGGGGCTGTTCTAACATCATTTTGGAAAGCATTCCAGAGTCGTGCAGCTCCCCTATCGGCAAGATATCAGCAAGATAAAGTGGCACGCCATCCGCGAGGATTATATATAAGAGGCAGAAAGTTCTAACCTGTCTCGTCTCCCTGGTGGTAAACCACTGCAG
Source organism: Micropterix aruncella (assembly GCA_944548615.1). Taxonomy (NCBI): domain Eukaryota; kingdom Metazoa; phylum Arthropoda; class Insecta; order Lepidoptera; family Micropterigidae; genus Micropterix; species Micropterix aruncella. Next base: position 3,194,214 of record OX155966.1, read on the forward strand.
TTTGCTACGATATTCCGTGATATGGTCATATTTTCTGAAGCCAAAAATAAAGCGGATACAGACGTTCTGTAGCCTTTCCACCTTGGTGGTCAGCTCTTCTGTCAGATCGAGGAAGGCGGCCTCGCCATAATGAAGAAGTGGAAGAAGGCAAACAAAACAAAAAAAAAATAATTCAAATCGGTTGAGTCATTTCCGAGATCTTGAGAGACTAACGCACGGCGATTAATTTATATATATATATATATATATATATATATATATATATATATATATATATATATATATATATATATATATATATATATATATATATATATATATATATATATATATATATATATATATATATATATATATATATATATATATATATATATATATATATATATATATATATATATATATATATATATATATATATATATATATATAGACTTTTTTATTGAAAATTTTGTATTTTTATACACTTTAGGGTTTTTGGTTAGTAAAAGGGATAGAGTTGAGTAAGGCAAAATTAATACAGTAATTATATTTGTTCAGACATATTCATTAAAAGCTTATTAATATTTTTCATTTAAAAATCATTATTAATAATGTTTTTCAAGGTCGGTTATAGTTCATTTATAACGATATTGCAAAATATTATTAACCCATTTCTCTATGTTCAGTTTTTTTTAAATTTAAATTTTGAAAAAATTGTTCTATCAGAAATGTCATAGAGATGAATACGACTAGTGTCGAAATATTCTCAGTCATATAATTTCTTCTAAAATAAGTTACTAACATCCATTTCTGTTACAGAAACCATCCTCCTATACTTATTACATCCAAGGGCATACAGTAATTCGGCTGCAATAACTAAGAACATCGTAAGTTATCAATTGCGGAAACAGGTGCCGCTGCCCTAAGTATTTAAAGAGGACATTAACTATCGTTTAAATGTTTCTGGTCCACCAGGACCCCAGATAAGTAACTTTTCATGAATCTAATTTTATATATTATTGAAAATAATTTAAAAATATATATATATATATATATATATATATATATATATATATATATATATATATATATATATATATATATATATATATATATATATATATATATATATATATATATATATATATATATATATATATATATATATATATATATATATATATATATATATATATATATATATATATATATATATATATATATATATATATATATATATATATATATATATATATATATATATATATATATATATATATATATATATATATATATATATATATATATATATATATATATATATATATATATATATATATATATTGTAACATTTTGACTTTAGATATATATATAGAAACCATAGAAACTATAGAAAAGGTACAAAAGACGACAAAGTTTCAGAATTTCTTTATTATTCTACCGAAACGTTACATTCTGCACGGAAGAAGTCCGTGCAGTTAAAAGAAGATAAAAGATATTGAAAATCAAAAATAAAAGAATATAAAAAGCCTTTAAAGGAAAATCAAATGTAAAATATAATAAAATAGCACAAATTAAAAACAATGTAAAAAATAATAAATAAAACGCTAGTCAGCGGAGAGGGGAGAAACTCAGGGTCGGCTCTCCGTTCTTGCTTCAATTATACAGATAAAACTTACAACTAAAATGATTAAAACATTAAAATACAATAAAATCGATGGTTCAGGTAGGGGAAAGGTTTGAATCTCGCGCGTTGAGCAGCAGTTCCCACGGCGAACACCAGGGCGCTGACGTCTTCCTCGCTCGGCGCGCGGACGATAAGATACTCCGCCACTATCGTACTGGTACGATACGAGACTCGGCAGGAGTAAGTATGAAGAAGCGGGCAGGACCCAAATATCACGCCAGTCGACGGGGCGAGAAGGCGGACGTAGTACGATGTGGCGGTAGTCAATGTCGGCAATCCGCCGCGCAGATCACAACTGCCGCTGTAGCATTAATCCACCGCAGAATAAGGCCGCTGTAGAATTAATCCGCCTTAGAATAAGGCCGTTTTCAAAATCCTCCACGGAGATCCCTGCAGCCGTAGAAAGGCTTCATTACAACATGATCGCGCCAAGGACGAAGACGGATCAATGAAAGGAACAGCGACTATCGCCTCCGTCCAGTCGTTGATTTCCGATACATCGTCAAACGATCCAAATAAAAGTCACTTAATAGTTCTAACATCGAGCAAACTCACCAGGTAATAGTCCTAAATCACACACAGACTCCCCGGGATCTCGTTCGGAACCAAGTCGGATTCAAAATGACCCAAATTATCTTTTGGCTGGTAGTCCTCCAAACTTTTGGCGGGCCCGGCAAGGAAACCCCTTTATGCGATACGCGCGAGTTTTTAAAATCAAATTCGACATTTGAATTGCGTTATATTAAAATATTAAAATCATGTGATAATAACATAGATTTTTATTTATAGTGAAAACTAGGATGAAATACCCATATTGCACTATCCTTAATTTAAAATCCGGAATCCAAAATCGTAAAGGAACCAACGACCTTCGAATGCTGTCAATCTACATTCCACAATTCCATCAGAGCATAATTAAAATATTCTGAATGTAAATTTATGAGCTAACAAAATAATTAGGAATTATGACCAAAAGACTAATCAGAAACTATAACTAAATAATTAACCACTTTTGGTCGATATCCCGAACATCGTACAGTCTCCTTTGTTTCTGGCAACGATTCTCATCGAATCATCGCAGACGTCACTATGCGCTTCTGATTGGTCAGCCGCGCGAAAAAGTCTGAACTGTCAAAACGAACACGACGCCATCGATCGCTAAAGTGAATGAATATTGTGGATGGAAATTGTGGAAAAGCAAATCGGAAAACGCGAAGTGCGTTACAATATATATATATATATATATATATATATATATATATATATATATATATATATATATATATATATATATATATATATATATATATATATATATATATATATATAGTTAATATTTGATTGGTTTTTTGTAAAATCTTTTTTTAAAGAATTCGTTTAAAGGATGACACTTTGATGAAAAAATAAAAATAATAAAAGCCACTTACATAGCTGGAAGGTTTTCCCGGACTGGACTGGGAAATGCTTATTGTTTAAACGAGATGTATTCTTGGATGAGTACCACTTTCGACGGTACACTGTAGGTTTAATGGGATCCCTTTATCGCTAGCGAACGATCACCCTTCATCCACATCTCAAAAACAAAGCGTATCCTTTTGCAAACCAAAATAAAATGTCTTTATTAAAGACAAATTTAAGCGAAAAACAATGAAAAAAATCACAATCAATCGTCTCTTAAATGCGGAATGACATTTCGTAAATTCGATATGAAATTCGAATATATCCACTCTTTAAAAGGACGATATACGATTGCTGGGCTCGCTATCAGCCAGCTATTAAATGAAAATAAAAATAAAATACTTCATTTGCTCGTTCCCATGAAATAAGATATAAATCGTAATTTCTGGTCGAGAAGTTTATACTTAAGGCTATATGATATTTACAAGAGTTCAAAACATAAGATAAAATTGTATAATATTGTTAATATTTGATTGGTTTTTTGTAAAATCTTTTTTTAAAGAATTCGTTTAAAGGATGACACTTTGATGAAAAAATAAAAATAATAAAAGCCACTTACATAGCTGGAAGGTTTTCCCGGACTGGACTGGGAAATGCTTATTGTTTAAACGAGATGTATTCTTGGATGAGTACCACTTTCGACGGTACACTGTAGGTTTAATGGGATCCCTTTATCGCTAGCGAACGATCACCCTTCATCCACATCTCAAAAACAAAGCGTATCCTTTTGCAAACCAAAATAAAATGTCTTTATTAAAGACACATTTAAGCGAAAAACAACGAAAAAAATCACAATCAATCGTCTCTTAAATGCGGAATGACATTTCGTAAATTCGATATGAAATTCGAATATATCCACTCTTTAAAAGGACGATATACGATTGCTGGGCTCGCTATCAGCCAGCTATTAAATGAAAATAAAAATAAAATACTTCATTTGCTCGTTCCCATGAAATAAGATATAAATCGTAATTTCTGGTCGAGAAGTTTATACTTAAGGCTATATGATATTTACAAGAGTTCAAAACATAAGATAAAATTGTATAATATTGTTAATATTTGATTGGTTTTTTGTAAAATCTTTTTTTAAAGAATTCGTTTAAAGGATGACACTTTGATGAAAAAATAAAAATAATAAAAGCCACTTACATAGCTGGAAGGTTTTCCCGGACTGGACTGGGAAATGCTTATTGTTTAAACGAGATGTATTCTTGGATGAGTACCACTTTCGACGGTACACTGTAGGTTTAATGGGATCCCTTTATCGCTAGCGAACGATCACCCTTCATCCACATCTCAAAAACAAAGCGTATCCTTTTGCAAACCAAAATAAAATGTCTTTATTAAAGACAAATTTAAGCGAAAAACAATGAAAAAAATCACAATCAATCGTCTCTTAAATGCGGAATGACATTTCGTAAATTCGATATGAAATTCGAATATATCCACTCTTTAAAAGGACGATATACGATTGCTGGGCTCGCTATCAGCCAGCTATTAAATGAAAATAAAAATAAAATACTTCATTTGCTCGTTCCCATGAAATAAGATATAAATCGTAATTTCTGGTCGAGAAGTTTATACTTAAGGCTATATGATATTTACAAGAGTTCAAAACATAAGATAAAATTGTATAATATTGTTAATATTTGATTGGTTTTTTGTAAAATCTTTTTTTAAAGAATTCGTTTAAAGGATGACACTTTGATGAAAAAATAAAAATAATAAAAGCCACTTACATAGCTGGAAGGTTTTCCCGGACTGGACTGGGAAATGCTTATTGTTTAAACGAGATGTATTCTTGGATGAGTACCACTTTCGACGGTACACTGTAGGTTTAATGGGATCCCTTTATCGCTAGCGAACGATCACCCTTCATCCACATCTCAAAAACAAAGCGTATCCTTTTGCAAACCAAAATAAAATGTCTTTATTAAAGACACATTTAAGCGAAAAACAATGAAAAAAATCACAATCAATCGTCTCTTAAATGCGGAATGACATTTCGTAAATTCGATATGAAATTCGAATATATCCACTCTTTAAAAGGACGATATACGATTGCTGGGCTCGCTATCAGCCAGCTATTAAATGAAAATAAAAATAAAATACTTCATTTGCTCGTTCCCATGAAATAAGATATAAATCGTAATTTCTGGTCGAGAAGTTTATACTTAAGGCTATATGATATTTACAAGAGTTCAAAACATAAGATAAAATTGTATAATATTGTTAATATTTGATTGGTTTTTTGTAAAATCTTTTTTTAAAGAATTCGTTTAAAGGATGACACTTTGATGAAAAAATAAAAATAATAAAAGCCACTTACATAGCTGGAAGGTTTTCCCGGACTGGACTGGGAAATGCTTATTGTTTAAACGAGATGTATTCTTGGATGAGTACCACTTTCGACGGTACACTGTAGGTTTAATGGGATCCCTTTATCGCTAGCGAACGATCACCCTTCATCCACATCTCAAAAACAAAGCGTATCCTTTTGCAAACCAAAATAAAATGTCTTTATTAAAGACAAATTTAAGCGAAAAACAATGAAAAAAATCACAATCAATCGTCTCTTAAATGCGGAATGACATTTCGTAAATTCGATATGAAATTCGAATATATCCACTCTTTAAAAGGACGATATACGATTGCTGGGCTCGCTATCAGCCAGCTATTAAATGAAAATAAAAATAAAATACTTCATTTGCTCGTTCCCATGAAATAAGATATAAATCGTAATTTCTGGTCGAGAAGTTTATACTTAAGGCTATATGATATTTACAAGAGTTCAAAACATAAGATAAAATTGTATAATATTGTTAATATTTGATTGGTTTTTTGTAAAATCTTTTTTTAAAGAATTCGTTTAAAGGATGACACTTTGATGAAAAAATAAAAATAATAAAAGCCACTTACATAGCTGGAAGGTTTTCCCGGACTGGACTGGGAAATGCTTATTGTTTAAACGAGATGTATTCTTGGATGAGTACCACTTTCGACGGTACACTGTAGGTTTAATGGGATCCCTTTATCGCTAGCGAACGATCACCCTTCATCCACATCTCAAAAACAAAGCGTATCCTTTTGCAAACCAAAATAAAATGTCTTTATTAAAGACAAATTTAAGCGAAAAACAATGAAAAAAATCACAATCAATCGTCTCTTAAATGCGGAATGACATTTCGTAAATTCGATATGAAATTCGAATATATCCACTCTTTAAAAGGACGATATACGATTGCTGGGCTCGCTATCAGCCAGCTATTAAATGAAAATAAAAATAAAATACTTCATTTGCTCGTTCCCATGAAATAAGATATAAATCGTAATTTCTGGTCGAGAAGTTTATACTTAAGGCTATATGATATTTACAAGAGTTCAAAACATAAGATAAAATTGTATAATATTGTTAATATTTGATTGGTTTTTTGTAAAATCTTTTTTTAAAGAATTCGTTTAAAGGATGACACTTTGATGAAAAAATAAAAATAATAAAAGCCACTTACATAGCTGGAAGGTTTTCCCGGACTGGACTGGGAAATGCTTATTGTTTAAACGAGATGTATTCTTGGATGAGTACCACTTTCGACGGTACACTGTAGGTTTAATGGGATCCCTTTATCGCTAGCGAACGATCACCCTTCATCCACATCTCAAAAACAAAGCGTATCCTTTTGCAAACCAAAATAAAATGTCTTTATTAAAGACAAATTTAAGCGAAAAACAATGAAAAAAATCACAATCAATCGTCTCTTAAATGCGGAATGACATTTCGTAAATTCGATATGAAATTCGAATATATCCACTCTTTAAAAGGACGATATACGATTGCTGGGCTCGCTATCAGCCAGCTATTAAATGAAAATAAAAATAAAATACTTCATTTGCTCGTTCCCATGAAATAAGATATAAATCGTAATTTCTGGTCGAGAAGTTTATACTTAAGGCTATATGATATTTACAAGAGTTCAAAACATAAGATAAAATTGTATAATATTGTTAATATTTGATTGGTTTTTTGTAAAATCTTTTTTTAAAGAATTCGTTTAAAGGATGACACTTTGATGAAAAAATAAAAATAATAAAAGCCACTTACATAGCTGGATGGTTTTCCCGGACTGGACTGGGAAATGCTTATTGTTTAAACGAGATGTATTCTTGGATGAGTACCACTTTCGACGGTACACTGTAGGTTTAATGGGATCCCTTTATCGCTAGCGAACGATCACCCTTCATCCACATCTCAAAAACAAAGCGTATCCTTTTGCAAACCAAAATAAAATGTCTTTATTAAAGACAAATTTAAGCGAAAAACAATGAAAAAAATCACAATCAATCGTCTCTTAAATGCGGAATGACATTTCGTAAATTCGATATGAAATTCGAATATATCCACTCTTTAAAAGGACGATATACGATTGCTGGGCTCGCTATCAGCCAGCTATTAAATGAAAATAAAAATAAAATACTTCATTTGCTCGTTCCCATGAAATAAGATATAAATCGTAATTTCTGGTCGAGAAGTTTATACTTAAGGCTATATGATATTTACAAGAGTTCAAAACATAAGATAAAATTGTATAATATTATTAATATTTGATTGGTTTTTTGTAAAATCTTTTTTTAAAGAATTCGTTTAAAGGATGACACTTTGATGAAAAAATAAAAATAATAAAAGCCACTTACATAGCTGGAAGGTTTTCCCGGACTGGACTGGGAAATGCTTATTGTTTAAACGAGATGTATTCTTGGATGAGTACCACTTTCGACGGTACACTGTAGGTTTAATGGGATCCCTTTATCGCTAGCGAACGATCACCCTTCATCCACATCTCAAAAACAAAGCGTATCCTTTTGCAAACCAAAATAAAATGTCTTTATTAAAGACAAATTTAAGCGAAAAACAATGAAAAAAATCACAATCAATCGTCTCTTAAATGCGGAATGACATTTCGTAAATTCGATATGAAATTCGAATATATCCACTCTTTAAAAGGACGATATACGATTGCTGGGCTCGCTATCAGCCAGCTATTAAATGAAAATAAAAATAAAATACTTCATTTGCTCGTTCCCATGAAATAAGATATAAATCGTAATTTCTGGTCGAGAAGTTTATACTTAAGGCTATATGATATTTACAAGAGTTCAAAACATAAGATAAAATTGTATAATATTGTTAATATTTGATTGGTTTTTTGTAAAATCTTTTTTTAAAGAATTCGTTTAAAGGATGACACTTTGATGAAAAAATAAAAATAATAAAAGCCACTTACATAGCTGGAAGGTTTTCCCGGACTGGACTGGGAAATGCTTATTGTTTAAACGAGATGTATTCTTGGATGAGTACCACTTTCGACGGTACACTGTAGGTTTAATGGGATCCCTTTATCGCTAGCGAACGATCACCCTTCATCCACATCTCAAAAACAAAGCGTATCCTTTTGCAAACCAAAATAAAACGTCTTTATTAAAGACAAATTTAAGCGAAAAACAATGAAAAAAATCACAATCAATCGTCTCTTAAATGCGGAATGACATTTCGTAAATTCGATATGAAATTCGAATATATCCACTCTTTAAAAGGACGATATACGATTGCTGGGCTCGCTATCAGCCAGCTATTAAATGAAAATAAAAATAAAATACTTCATTTGCTCGTTCCCATGAAATAAGATATAAATCGTAATTTCTGGTCGAGAAGTTTATACTTAAGGCTATATGATATTTACAAGAGTTCAAAACATAAGATAAAATTGTATAATATTGTTAATATTTGATTGGTTTTTTGTAAAATCTTTTTTTAAAGAATTCGTTTAAAGGATGACACTTTGATGAAAAAATAAAAATAATAAAAGCCACTTACATAGCTGGAAGGTTTTCCCGGACTGGACTGGGAAATGCTTATTGTTTAAACGAGATGTATTCTTGGATGAGTACCACTTTCGACGGTACACTGTAGGTTTAATGGGATCCCTTTATCGCTAGCGAACGATCACCCTTCATCCACATCTCAAAAACAAAGCGTATCCTTTTGCAAACCAAAATAAAATGTCTTTATTAAAGACAAATTTAAGCGAAAAACAATGAAAAAAATCACAATCAATCGTCTCTTAAATGCGGAATGACATTTCGTAAATTCGATATGAAATTCGAATATATCCACTCTTTAAAAGGACGATATACGATTGCTGGGCTCGCTATCAGCCAGCTATTAAATGAAAATAAAAATAAAATACTTCATTTGCTCGTTCCCATGAAATAAGATATAAATCGTAATTTCTGGTCGAGAAGTTTATACTTAAGGCTATATGATATTTACAAGAGTTCAAAACATAAGATAAAATTGTATAATATTGTTAATATTTGATTGGTTTTTTGTAAAATCTTTTTTTAAAGAATTCGTTTAAAGGATGACACTTTGATGAAAAAATAAAAATAATAAAAGCCACTTACATAGCTGGAAGGTTTTCCCGGACTGGACTGGGAAATGCTTATTGTTTAAACGAGATGTATTCTTGGATGAGTACCACTTTCGACGGTACACTGTAGGTTTAATGGGATCCCTTTATCGCTAGCGAACGATCACCCTTCATCCACATCTCAAAAACAAAGCGTATCCTTTTGCAAACCAAAATAAAACGTCTTTATTAAAGACAAATTTAAGCGAAAAACAATGAAAAAAATCACAATCAATCGTCTCTTAAATGCGGAATGACATTTCGTAAATTCGATATGAAATTCGAATATATCCACTCTTTAAAAGGACGATATACGATTGCTGGGCTCGCTATCAGCCAGCTATTAAATGAAAATAAAAATAAAATACTTCATTTGCTCGTTCCCATGAAATAAGATATAAATCGTAATTTCTGGTCGAGAAGTTTATACTTAAGGCTATATGATATTTACAAGAGTTCAAAACATAAGATAAAATTGTATAATATTGTTAATATTTGATTGGTTTTTTGTAAAATCTTTTTTTAAAGAATTCGTTTAAAGGATGACACTTTGATGAAAAAATAAAAATAATAAAAGCCACTTACATAGCTGGAAGGTTTTCCCGGACTGGACTGGGAAATGCTTATTGTTTAAACGAGATGTATTCTTGGATGAGTACCACTTTCGACGGTACACTGTAGGTTTAATGGGATCCCTTTATCGCTAGCGAACGATCACCCTTCATCCACATCTCAAAAACAAAGCGTATCCTTTTGCAAACCAAAATAAAATGTCTTTATTAAAGACAAATTTAAGCGAAAAACAATGAAAAAAATCACAATCAATCGTCTCTTAAATGCGGAATGACATTTCGTAAATTCGATATGAAATTCGAATATATCCACTCTTTAAAAGGACGATATACGATTGCTGGGCTCGCTATCAGCCAGCTATTAAATGAAAATAAAAATAAAATACTTCATTTGCTCGTTCCCATGAAATAAGATATAAATCGTAATTTCTGGTCGAGAAGTTTATACTTAAGGCTATATGATATTTACAAGAGTTCAAAACATAAGATAAAATTGTATAATATTATTAATATTTGATTGGTTTTTTGTAAAATCTTTTTTTAAAGAATTCGTTTAAAGGATGACACTTTGATGAAAAAATAAAAATAATAAAAGCCACTTACATAGCTGGAAGGTTTTCCCGGACTGGACTGGGAAATGCTTATTGTTTAAACGAGATGTATTCTTGGATGAGTACCACTTTCGACGGTACACTGTAGGTTTAATGGGATCCCTTTATCGCTAGCGAACGATCACCCTTCATCCACATCTCAAAAACAAAGCGTATCCTTTTGCAAACCAAAATAAAATGTCTTTATTAAAGACAAATTTAAGCGAAAAACAATGAAAAAAATCACAATCAATCGTCTCTTAAATGCGGAATGACATTTCGTAAATTCGATATGAAATTCGAATATATCCACTCTTTAAAAGGACGATATACGATTGCTGGGCTCGCTATCAGCCAGCTATTAAATGAAAATAAAAATAAAATACTTCATTTGCTCGTTCCCATGAAATAAGATATAAATCGTAATTTCTGGTCGAGAAGTTTATACTTAAGGCTATATGATATTTACAAGAGTTCAAAACATAAGATAAAATTGTATAATATTGTTAATATTTGATTGGTTTTTTGTAAAATCTTTTTTTAAAGAATTCGTTTAAAGGATGACACTTTGATGAAAAAATAAAAATAATAAAAGCCACTTACATAGCTGGAAGGTTTTCCCGGACTGGACTGGGAAATGCTTATTGTTTAAACGAGATGTATTCTTGGATGAGTACCACTTTCGACGGTACACTGTAGGTTTAATGGGATCCCTTTATCGCTAGCGAACGATCACCCTTCATCCACATCTCAAAAACAAAGCGTATCCTTTTGCAAACCAAAATAAAACGTCTTTATTAAAGACAAATTTAAGCGAAAAACAATGAAAAAAATCACAATCAATCGTCTCTTAAATGCGGAATGACATTTCGTAAATTCGATATGAAATTCGAATATATCCACTCTTTAAAAGGACGATATACGATTGCTGGGCTCGCTATCAGCCAGCTATTAAATGAAAATAAAAATAAAATACTTCATTTGCTCGTTCCCATGAAATAAGATATAAATCGTAATTTCTGGTCGAGAAGTTTATACTTAAGGCTATATGATATTTACAAGAGTTCAAAACATAAGATAAAATTGTATAATATTGTTAATATTTGATTGGTTTTTTGTAAAATCTTTTTTTAAAGAATTCGTTTAAAGGATGACACTTTGATGAAAAAATAAAAATAATAAAAGCCACTTACATAGCTGGAAGGTTTTCCCGGACTGGACTGGGAAATGCTTATTGTTTAAACGAGATGTATTCTTGGATGAGTACCACTTTCGACGGTACACTGTAGGTTTAATGGGATCCCTTTATCGCTAGCGAACGATCACCCTTCATCCACATCTCAAAAACAAAGCGTATCCTTTTGCAAACCAAAATAAAATGTCTTTATTAAAGACAAATTTAAGCGAAAAACAATGAAAAAAATCACAATCAATCGTCTCTTAAATGCGGAATGACATTTCGTAAATTCGATATGAAATTCGAATATATCCACTCTTTAAAAGGACGATATACGATTGCTGGGCTCGCTATCAGCCAGCTATTAAATGAAAATAAAAATAAAATACTTCATTTGCTCGTTCCCATGAAATAAGATATAAATCGTAATTTCTGGTCGAGAAGTTTATACTTAAGGCTATATGATATTTACAAGAGTTCAAAACATAAGATAAAATTGTATAATATTGTTAATATTTGATTGGTTTTTTGTAAAATCTTTTTTTAAAGAATTCGTTTAAAGGATGACACTTTGATGAAAAAATAAAAATAATAAAAGCCACTTACATAGCTGGAAGGTTTTCCCGGACTGGACTGGGAAATGCTTATTGTTTAAACGAGATGTATTCTTGGATGAGTACCACTTTCGACGGTACACTGTAGGTTTAATGGGATCCCTTTATCGCTAGCGAACGATCACCCTTCATCCACATCTCAAAAACAAAGCGTATCCTTTTGCAAACCAAAATAAAACGTCTTTATTAAAGACAAATTTAAGCGAAAAACAATGAAAAAAATCACAATCAATCGTCTCTTAAATGCGGAATGACATTTCGTAAATTCGATATGAAATTCGAATATATCCACTCTTTAAAAGGACGATATACGATTGCTGGGCTCGCTATCAGCCAGCTATTAAATGAAAATAAAAATAAAATACTTCATTTGCTCGTTCCCATGAAATAAGATATAAATCGTAATTTCTGGTCGAGAAGTTTATACTTAAGGCTATATGATATTTACAAGAGTTCAAAACATAAGATAAAATTGTATAATATTGTTAATATTTGATTGGTTTTTTGTAAAATCTTTTTTTAAAGAATTCGTTTAAAGGATGACACTTTGATGAAAAAATAAAAATAATAAAAGCCACTTACATAGCTGGAAGGTTTTCCCGGACTGGACTGGGAAATGCTTATTGTTTAAACGAGATGTATTCTTGGATGAGTACCACTTTCGACGGTACACTGTAGGTTTAATGGGATCCCTTTATCGCTAGCGAACGATCACCCTTCATCCACATCTCAAAAACAAAGCGTATCCTTTTGCAAACCAAAATAAAATGTCTTTATTAAAGACAAATTTAAGCGAAAAACAATGAAAAAAATCACAATCAATCGTCTCTTAAATGCGGAATGACATTTCGTAAATTCGATATGAAATTCGAATATATCCACTCTTTAAAAGGACGATATACGATTGCTGGGCTCGCTATCAGCCAGCTATTAAATGAAAATAAAAATAAAATACTTCATTTGCTCGTTCCCATGAAATAAGATATAAATCGTAATTTCTGGTCGAGAAGTTTATACTTAAGGCTATATGATATTTACAAGAGTTCAAAACATAAGATAAAATTGTATAATATTGTTAATATTTGATTGGTTTTTTGTAAAATCTTTTTTTAAAGAATTCGTTTAAAGGATGACACTTTGATGAAAAAATAAAAATAA
>OX155966.1:3208115-3255615 GCA_944548615.1 Micropterix aruncella
GTGAGCGTTTACTAGTTGAAAAATGGGCCCAACTTAAACCTACTCCTCTTTCCGCAAGTGAGAGGCATTCATCATTCTCGTTAACACCTAAAGCATTCCCGAATCCGATCAAGGAATCCTTCGTCACGATGTAAGTGGCTTTTATAATTATTTACTTTATAATCATCTTATTGATCAATTCTAAAAAGAATATATACACAAAACTATCAAATATTTCAAAATATTGAATTTTTACATATTTTATGTTTCGTTCATTGTAAATAATCCATTTAGGTTAAAGGTAATCTTTCCAACTAAATAGGAAAGAGCTGACTGCTTCCTTTCATTGATATGAGGGCATGTCACGCTTTTAGTTTTAAGTTTTCAGCTGAATATTGATCGCAGCTTCTTTATTTATTTATTTATTTATTTATTTATTTATTTATTTATTTATTTATTTATATCGCACCTTTAGAAAATAAAAAAAACGAAATTCGAAATTTTAAATTCTTCCATCTGTCAAGTAGCTCGTCTTGTCTTGTTATTTCCCCTGAAATAATAGGAAATTGAGTGAGTTTACGTTATAAAGAAGGATTGTAGCTTAATTTTTGAGATAATTGGATGAAGGGTGAGCGTTTACTAGTTGAAAAATGGGCCCAACTTAAACCTACTCCTCTTTCCGCAAGTGAAGGCATTCATCATTCTCGTTAACACCTAAAGCATTCCCGAATCCGATCAAGGGAATCCTTCGTCACGATGTAAGTGGCTTTTATAATTATTTACTTTATAATCATCTTATTGATCAATTATATATATATATATATATATATATATATATATATATATATATATATATATATATATATATATATATATATATATATATATATATATATATATATATATATATATATATATATATATATATATATATAAATATATATATATATATATATATATATATATATATATATATATATATATATATATATATATATATATATATATATATATATATATATATATATATATATATATAAATATATATATATATATATATATATATATATATATATATATTATAATATATATATATATATATATATATATATATATATATATATATATATATATATATATATATATATATATATATATATATATATATATATATATATATATATATATATATATATACATATATATATATATATATATATATATATATATATATATATATATATATATATATATATATATATATATATATATATATATATATATATATATATATATATATATATATATATATATATATATATATATATATATATATCTGGAAAATCTTTATCTGTCTTTATCTAGAAAAAAATGCGCGTTCACAATTCTTTCCCTTCTTGTCGTTTCTCGGGCCGGGAAAGTAAAAAACATATTATCCCGGGAAAGAGTCGTATCCGATCGTGTGGGCCAGTGTCCCCTTAGAGAGTTCAAGTTCTGGGGCGACGGCCCCCGCGACATCGGGCGACATCTTAAGCCTGTCTCCCACCTAAAATAACCACAAAAATAACATTTTTCCGCGTCCGCCATGCTCGTTTTGTCACCGCCTCTGGATTATTCCAGCGCGCAATGAAGCGCTGAATAACACACCGATTTCGTCGCCACGTTATAGATCAAGAGCCCAAGCTGATTTTTTCCAGGACTATACAAATGGAAGTCTGGCTAGTACCATAGTAAAATGCGAACAGTATAACATCTCCATAGTACGCACCGATTTCACACTCATACAAGCGCCTGTTGTCCGTACGCTACCACTACATAGATTCTCTGGCGCCTCGGTGCCAGCCAGTCAGGGCTGTCGCGCGACAGCTAAGTATACAAAAGTTGAATGTTTTCTGTACAGGCTGTAATGCAACCTATTAAAAATTACATTTACGTTACGAAATTACATTTACGAGATAACATTTATTATTCATTTGCGTAGGTATGTAAGTATGTGTCTAGGTAAGTAGGTGCATATGTATGTAAGTGCTTAGGTAGGTAGGTAGATGCGTTTTTGTTAAGTACCTAACTTATTAAAATGTAGGTATTTTGAACACATGCAACAAGTGATGAATGCTGTCACACAAAGTCAGCACTAACTCATATATTCTGTTACAGTACAATTTTGGGAGCCGAGTCTTCATCTATAAACCAAAAATACATAAACGTACATAATAATTATAAAGAATTTCATTTTTGCTTTAATGGGATCACAACTTGTCAATTGTGTATTTGTTGTAGCAACCCTGGTGGTTCGACGAAGCGTAGGTACTTATTTCGAAAACGGGCTCGAGATGTCCTACTGATGTTATTTTACTATGCTAGTACTGGGAGCAGTTGCAATTGGCTGGAAGCCGAAGTTGAAATCTCACGAAACAACAACAAATAAACCTACAAGATGAAAGTTAAAAATTTATTCCATCTAAAAATAAGGGTATGAATACGACGAAAAATATAGAGAAAACTTAATCTCGATATCTTGAAAATAGATTATTTTATGAACATTTGTAGATATTGCTTAAAAATACCACGGCCCGATGGCATAGTGGTTAGGTCTCCTGATCGCACATTATAAGGTTCCGGGTTCGATTCCCAGCTGGATCACCATTTTCTGTTAAGATAAAATTCAGACACACACTTACACATACATATAAACACTTCGCAGCAGGGTTGGTTGTAAAAGATTGGTGTATAATATTTATACCCGTGTGAAATTCTACAATAAGGAGTAGAAACAAACTAACAAGATAATACAGGTATGCAAGAATCCCTCGAAGTACACTTGAATGCGTATAATTTCTGCACAGCGAGCCATTTTTTGCAACTAAAAAATTATTAATATTCAATAAAATGGATGACTCATTTCATTATAGAGGGTTTCTGGTTATCCCTGCGCCATAGCGATCGAATCTTGTATTTGATGTTTTTCGTGACAATCGAATCGAGCCACGGAACTTCAATCCGTGGGCCTCCGTTTACGTTCGTTTGCCGCGTTGTTCGACAGGAGACTTTACCCATGAACAAAATATCGGTTTCAGCTATCCTGGGATAGTTCAGTTACGCAATGTATGCAATGTACGCAATGTACGCAATGAGCTTTTGCATTTTTTTGCAAGCTCCAGTTAAACCGGAGGGACGTTACCTGGCGCCCAGAGCTTGTTCGAGCATTCTATTCTTATTTCTGCTCCACATATTTTTTTCGAGTTTTCTCTAGTTTCGTAGATTTTTCCTTAGGTACCTATATTGAAATATTTTACTAAATAATCGGAATACGTTGTTATCCCATAATACGAATAAGTGCGTTGTTCACACGCCCGTTACAGGTGCTGCGAAAACGTCAAATCGCCACCGCGATATATTCAGTATTCAGTATTCAGTTTATTTATTCAAAATATACAATAACAGCATGAATTAGGAATTAAAGCTAATTATCGCATATTAGAATTCGTCAGTTTATATGTAGATATAAAACTATTTAAGCATAAATATTAATTCAACAATAGCATTGACTAAAGTCGGCTTTACACGACAGACAAATATTTTTTTTTAAAAAAAATAATAGACCTGAATCCATGTACATGAGTATACATATAAAATAGATTATTAGTATAAGAATATTAATAGTCATCAAGCACTTTATACAAAAAATAATCACACAATTGGAAGTATCGAAACAAAATTGGAAAAAAACAACGTATGTATATGATCAGGTATGTTACATTACACATTGTAATCTACATATTAAATATTAAATTCATAATATTATAATTAAATAATAAAAACTAAAATGAGGTACCTGAAAGTTACATATAAATGTTATTCCCATTTCAAAGTATTGGCATGCTCAAAAAAATCACCCAGCTTATAGAAAGCATGTGTGGATTGCAGCTTTTGTTTTATAAATCTTTTAAACGCCTTTGTTTCCATCTTCCTTGTGGAGAGTGGTAGCTGGTTAAAGAGCTTATAGCTCAAATATCCAAAGGACTTTTGTATCTGCGTAAGGCGTACTTTAGGCAGGATAACGTCATCACGTCTGCGTGTATTGTGGGAGTGCATATTCCCGTTTACCTCTTGTTCGTTAATATTTGATTTAGCATATAGTAGACATTGTGAAATATATTCAGACGTAAAAGTCAGTATTTTGTACTTAAGAAAATATGGTTCGCAGTGCGTGTCACGGGATACTCCTGCAATTGCTCTCAATGCACTTTTCTGTAAAATGAAAACCCTAGAACTGTCTGTGGCATTCCCCCATATCAGTATACCATAAGTCATTTTAGAATGGAAACAGGCATGATACGCAGTTATTGCAGCGATTTCACCAGCTAAGAATTTAATCTTTTTTATTGCATATATTGCCGAAGAAAGCGCACTACATAGTTCATTAATATGGATGTTCCAGCTAAGATGATGATCGATCATGATACCTAGGAACTTTGTCGATTTGCTTAATTCTAGAGTACTGTTGTTTAGAGTTATATTGAATGGTATAGCAGACGATTTATATTTTGAGGAGAAGTGCATAGTTACGTTTTTTTTGCATTAAGCAAGAGATTATTCTCTGTGAACCATGAACTTGCTAGGTTCAACGCATGATTGGCATTGGTCATTAGGTCGTTAAGATTGTTATCGTGAAACAGGAAACTTGTATCATCCGCATAGAGCAAGGTTTTGGTGTAGGCGGGCAAGCAATTGCCTATATCATTAATGAAAAATAAAAATAATAATGGACCAAGAATCGATCCCTGGGGAACTCCGCAGGTTATCGGTTGAGGTGTAGATCTAAATCCATCTATTTCTACTACCTGTGACCTGCCTGTTAAGTAGGATTTCATCATGTTATTGGCTTTGCCCCGAATCCCATAACTGTTTAATTTATTGAGCAGTATTTCGTGGTCAACCGAATCAAACGCTTTGGATAGATCACAAAAACTGCCACGGGTTGGGAAGAATTTTCAAAAGTGTCGGTAATGAAATTTACCATCTCCGAAATCGCCGAGGTGGTGGACATGTTCTTCCTAAAACCATATTGATATTTATTTAGTATATCGAATTTATTTGCGAATAGATATAGCCTGTTATATAAAATTTTTTCGAAAATTTTGGAGAAAGCTGGAAGCAGTGAAATTGGCCTGTAATTTTCAGGATCAGTTTTGTTCCCTTTTTTAAAGACTGGTACTATCTTTGCTATTTTCATTAAATTTGGGAACACACCTTGTTTCATACAATTATTAAAAATAGACCTCAAGGTGTTGGAAATCGTTGGTGCTATATTCTTTATTAATTTAATCGAGTGTGCCCAGATATCCATTGATGTTTTTGTTTTAATGCCATTTAAGGCCTTATCAAATTCAATGGAAGTTATAGGATGCAACAGTATTGATGCTGGTATCTCACCTACAATTGTTGAAGAGGGTAAACTAGGAGAATTTGTCATTCGTTTAACAGCGTTTGTAAAATATTCATTGAGTATATTTGCCGTTTCTGTAGGATCAGAGACTTTAGAACCATTGTGAAGTAATTGAATAGGTTCATTTGCCTTACTTGAAATATTTCTCCCCTCTCTATTGATGATACTCCACATAGTTTTGGTTTTGTTATTCGACTGCTTAATCTCTTCTTCTATAGTATTTTTCTTAGCCGCTACTACTGCTTTGTCATATTTTTGTTTACAGTTCGTATAATAGTCTTTAAGTAATGAATTTGTGTTTTGATTTAAATTATCCTGTAGAATTTGAAGTTTTCCTAGATCGTTTCTAAGCTCATTATCAATCCAAGAAGGCGTACCGCCTTTTGTTGACACTAGTCTGTATTTCGACTGCCAAAAGAAGGGTTTTATTTTTACTGCATATGTATGTATGTATTTGCATGCCAATTTGACTATATCACCGTTATTTGTGAGTGTCTTCTTGTGAGTGTCTTATTTGTGAGTGTCTTATCTCTTTACCAATGTATGCAGTAAAAGGGAAATTATATGCAGTAAAAGGGAAAAGTCTTTTGTTTTAAACACTTGAGACGATAAATTTACTTATTTTGATAAGAATTCATAATTGTTGATAATATGATCAATAAACATGACCTAACGATTTAAATTATTTTTTTTAATATAAAATACTACTTTTTGTGACTTAAATATAAAAGTGGGACATATGCTGTGGCTGACTTTTTTTTAGGCATTATCAAGCTCTACAAATTTTCCCTAGAACTTAATCATATATCTCTCATCGTTGAGGCAGCGTTAGTTAGAAACGTTTTCGTTCGACCGTTTTTTTCGACTTACTTCGGAAATCCGACTACCACGAAAAAGTCTTTTCATATTTCGGATTAATATATAGCCTATGACACTCATAAATAACGTAGATTTCTATTGGTAAAAGAATTTTCAAAATCGGTTCAGTAGATCCAGAGATTACTTCCTACAACATCACAAACTTTACCTCTTTATAATATTAGTATAGATATCAGAATACATTTGCTAAAATTTTAAATTTTCAAACCTCGCTTTTGTAAGATATAGCCATAGTTTCCCAATCCTTCACAAACCGACCAGAAGAGAAAGTATTGTGAAGATGGAAATATCCATTTTGAGCCTCCCCTGAGACGATTAAGACCGTTTCCAGATTGAAGTCTGTCTGTTTGTGTGTATTCCTCCATGCGCCTAAACGCTTAATCCGATTGGCTGACATTTGGTATGCAGGCATCATTTTGGCCAAACATGGCAAGAATCGAAAAGATTGTGGTTGAAATCGGTCCACCAGGGGGCGCACTAGTCACCAATCTAGAAATATTGTACTTACAGACTTGACTCGTTTGTTCCAAAAATTTTAGTGAAATAAACTAAACTATTACAAAGTATACAATTAAAATATGATGATGCAAGCGATCGTGGGTTGAAAGCAAGGTCTTCGCTTTTGGGCAGGGTGCGCGACCTCAGCGTATGCGGCAACGCACGTTTTTCCTCTCTTTTTCAGCAGCCATCTTACACAACACGGTTTGGATGCGCCGAGACGGAGCCGGATAAAATTGGGGGGACATTTATTTGGGTTTAATTTGACGGGTCGCAGATTTATCACTCGGGTTTATTGCGGGCGGACGACTGAGTTTACCGCGCCGGATAATTGAGCCAGCGAAAGAGGAGGAGACAGAGACCACCCTGACTGTCATTTGCGCTCGCCGGTATTTTTTTCTAATTCAGGAAGAAACTTCGTGAAAAGACTACAAGGCTGGCATAACAGGTATACCGCTTAGGTATGTCAGGTGCAATTGACACCTGCCCTTTAGCCGCAGTGAAAGTGCTACTAAATCTATCCCCTTACACTTACAAATAAGAAAGGAAGAATCCTTAATGCTCTCAGGCTGGAGAGAACCAAGCAGTTTGAACCAGGAGACCTGGTAAGTCATTTAAAATTTCTCAATAAAACTCATGGCAATTCATTAAATTATTTTGTTATGTATATAAACAATAAATACATTTTAGTTACTGTATTTAAAAGAAACAGATTTTACAGCATGAAATAATAAAATCTCAACCTTTCTTCAGAATTACATTTGCTGACTTCAAGGGTAGAATGGTAATGGAAAAAGTAAGATCGTTTCCCATCACTATTATTATATAATAAACTGTCGTTAATCGATAATAAATCACAAGATCTTGATTTTTTATACACAGGAATATTAGGCAGAAATAATTTTTTTTTTTTAAATATCGGGGTTGTTTTACATTCCTCACCTTCGTTCTTTCGTCTCTGAATTCGAGTCTTCTCAAGCATTTAATGGTAAAAAATCAATACTTTTTTTAATTTCTATAAACTTAGTTTTGGAATTATAATCGACATGGCTGCCGCTGCACAATTTCTACTATGGCTCGTTTTTACTTTCCCGGCCCAAGGGTAAGTGTTGTGAACGCGCTAAAAAAACACCCGAGATGAAGACAGAAATATTAATTTTGAGCCCCCCTGAGACGATTATGACCATTTCCAAACTAGAGTCCGTCTGTGTGTCAGTGTACGTACACTATGTGTATGTGTGTATTCCTCCACGATAGCGCCTAAACGCTTCATCCGAGCTGAAATTTTCATGCAGGCATCATTTGATCATGGCAAGAGTTGAAATTACGGTTGAAATCGGTCCACCAGAGGGCGCGCTAGTCATACTTCAATATCGAAATATTGCAGTTAGAGGCCTATCTCGTATAATAGCGACGAAAATAATATTTAAAAGTCCGTCATATTTATAAAAAATCTGCATCATTTTTGGAAAAATACGATATGGATACCACGGAAAATTCTACAAATACATTATAACATGGCGTGCGGGGGGAGGCGGTTGGGTTGGCAGGGAGAGGGGCTTATCTACTTGCCGGGAAAATCTTGGGGTGACAACCGTTTTTTTTTTTATGTGAACACATCCTTGATGTTTGTTACAGTAGCCCCCAGTAGCATACCATAGCGCATATGTGACAACGAGAGCATAATATGCCGTTATCATATGTTATCTATCCATGAAGTTCCTGATACGTAATAGAGCATCAGCCGCGCTCTCGACAGTTTGGATTTGATGTGTTCCAGGGCACCTATATCTAGCGAAAAATCAACACTGAACAGCTAGCCGAAAACGCGGCGATCCGCCTGCTACGTCATGTGTGGGAACAGAATCCGTGACGTCACGGCTTGTATATTTAATTTTAGCGTCGGTTATCATTACGAACGGCGATTACGTGTTTGGCTGTAGCGGCGCTGTCGCCGTCCCTATCGCTCGCGCCCAATCGATACGCTGCGGGAGGGAGACGCAGCGACAGCCGGTGACATCGACCTCTGGAGGCACGCGCTCTGCAAGGTCATAGGTGATCGCACCCGCTTCGGCAAGCTCCTACCTACAGCCAGCACCGGATTAACCTAAGGGCCAAGTAGGCACCTAAAGTGGAGCTGGGCCTGGCCTGCGGACCCAGCGACACTTTAGCTACATTACATATGATTTTTGCCTTGAATTTGCATACTATTCAAGGCATATTAGAGGTGTCAACTACAACGGGCGAACCCGTCACCTCAGGAAGTGTTAACGATTAGTCGTTCTATCTCCCGTGAAGTGAGCGCAGAAGAATTGGACAAAACAGTCCACCGTCAAGCTCCGCCACATGCCCGTAAGAGGCCAACGCCTTATCCGCGAGATAACCAGGTATGTTACCCAGCGGTCTTACACTCACGCCCTTACTTCCAATTGCGAAAAGATTACTCCGGTCTCTCGACTGGTTACGAGGTCTAGGTCGCTTGCGCGGTCCTCTCCCTTAAGAAGCGGTGAAACGGTGTATACCGAATCTATCGCGGACCACGGCATCCTTTGCCCGGCTGTTCATCCAGGATCGGGTAGCCGATGGTCGTTTCGAGAGCAGTCGCCGTAAGGTCCGCAACCACCCCCGCTCTGTAGGAAACAGTACTGCTTCCAGACTCCCGCGACTGTTATTCAGAGTGCATAATCGATTGGCTTACGCCGCACTAAGGCCAGAGTCCTGCCCGGGCTCGCACTTCATGCGTGGAGGCCGCCGGATGGGTGTTGACCCGTGAGTGTGGCCAACCCTGAACAGAATGGGTCTTCGTGATTAACTCAGCAAGGGCCCATTAGCTCCCAATTCAAGGCATACATGACATTAAAATAGTATCACTAAATTTTAATGTCACATTAACTTGTATTAAGAGGCCGTACACGAAATTTTGCGCATTTCGTGAATTTACGTAATTTTGCAGACGTGAATTTAAGGTTAAAATACTGTATTTCTATAAGTTTTATTGCACGACATAAAAGATCATTTATATTATTGTCTAATGAGTTAGCTACTTTTTTGAAAATTATTATAGAATTTTGATTAATTGACCTTAAACCGGCGACTGTTTGTGAATTTTTGCTGTAAGAGGTTTAGAATATAACATATTTACGAATCGTTTTGACATCTAAACGGTATTAAAAAATTACAATGTGTTGTTGTGCAAGTACTCTATATAATAAGTGAATCAGTTTTTACTACTTTTATATAAAATTGTTGATAAAAAAAATATTTTACTTCGACAATTTTTTTAGAAAATGGGCGAGGAATTGCTTTTTATTTTGGCCTTTTAGAACTCTCGTTCACAAAATAAAAACAACAAAAATAAACTTTAGTTCAATATCAATCCATTTCCTCAAAAAAAATGCAAAACATTAATTAAAATTGGCAATAAAGTCTTTTAAAACAATCTAATTCTCGCGTTATGATACTCGCCTATGATACCATACACGCCTCAAGTCAGCTAGTCCCCGCCGAGCGCTTCCAAAGAGTGGACGTATCTCTTTGGCTCCGAAAATCCTACCTACCTATAGTTATATTATACCATTGATTACAGAGGTATCATGGCCCACATCGATTTCGTACACGGCCTATTAATAACTTTTAATTTAAGGTATGCCTGTTCTAAGGCGGACATTTAAATTTGTATAAATATATATGCAACCTATATAAAATTAATGTAAAGAAAATAATATATTAAATTTGAAATAATGTGTACTTACACTAATAGTTATTATTAACTCTTACTAGATGGACAATCATAGTAAAAGTGAAAAGATAAAATTATTAAATAGCACATAGATAGTTGATACAAATAGATAGTATCAACGGACGGTTTAACAAAATAGATTTTTTTTAAATAATAATTATTTTTTCACTATAATTGTATCAAAAACTCTGGTTTTGGTGGACGGTTCGCTCAAGTGGATTTATAAAATAATGTACTATTATTCTTTCTTTACGTTCAGCATATGAATGCAATCTAGACTAATATTATTTTTATTTATTTATTTATTTTACTTATGTATTCGTTACATATACATTCAAACGCAATAGCACGAAAGAAATATAATGTACAACCCAGAAAATACCGCTATATGCTCTAAATTTAGGCATACATATGTCTGTGCCCAGGCCAAATTGTGCATACGTTTTAAAGTTTATATTCCTAATGTGCCAAGTAAAGTGAAACCGATCCCGCCTTGCTAGGCACTCCTGTGATAAGGCGAGCTCACTTCCTGAGTCTTATTATATAGCCACGGTTGTGTCACAAAAAAAAAAACAAATTAAATTTTATATATATTACCAAATAATTTTAACCGCAGATCATATCAAACATATCGTCGGTTTGGATCATATACTCACTAAGTGCATTTTTTCGAAAAATCACTTTTTGTTGCCTCCTATGTAGTTTTTAATTCTCTATTTATTTATTTATTTATTTATTTAGTAGTAACACATCTAGTAAAAAGTTAATGTCATATTTGATTAAGATGTTAGCAAGAAATTGATGCGACATTATTTTTATGATTGACACAGTCGCCTAACTAGGCCTAGGCCTATTCTAAGGCAGACTTTTAATGATGATATAATATGTAAAGTGTGCACTGTCAACTTAATCTATAGTTAGTACTTATTTTTAAAACTACAAATATTTACGCATATACAAATATGGATAGATACTTATATACATCTATAGATAAAATATATATCCATATATGCACACATACACATACATATATTTATACGAAAATAATAATAAAACCAAAATAAATAAAATAAAAACTAAAATAATATACATATTATATAAATCAATTATATATTGATATGACGCTCACATACCTATAATACTCATTTAAAATTATCATGGAAAAACTAAATATTAAGTACTAAATACTATCATTCAAAATACAACAGTCAACATATTCCCTAAACCGTCCCTACCCACCTCCAACAACCAATCAGTTAGAGATTTTTTAAAAGTGGATGTGTTCTCACTACTTTTAATTGCGTCGGGAAGATTGTTATACATTCTAGGGCCAATGAACGTGAAATGGCGCTGGCCAAATGTTGTGTAAGATCTTGGCACCATCATATCACCAGTTCTTGTTGCTCTCGTCTTTCCAACTCCATATCTAGTTATAAAATCCATATGCGTATTTTCTCATCGTATAATAGAAAACTGGCACTGCCTAAATTAATTATCAGGATTTTATGACTAGATAGAGATTTAAAAACTACATAGGAAGCAACAAAAAGTGATTTTTGAAAAAAGTGCACTTAGTGAGTTTATGACCCAAACCGACGATATGCGATACTGCCCTTTTGCCGTTCCGACGGCTGCCGTGCGCATTCCTACGAACTTCATTTTTATTATTGTAAATATTGCCCAGCATATGAAGGCAGGCAAATAAATACGTATCCGACCCGAAGTCTTCACAGATTGTCGATTTTCAGGGGTTCATAACTGGCGTTATTATATCGAATATGAAATTAATCATGCGGATATTATAAAGAGGTAATGTGTGTAAGTTTGTATGTAGGGGGTAATCTCCAAAACTTCTTATCCGATTTCAAAAATTCTTTAACTAATGGAAAGCTAAATTATCGAGTAGTGCTATAGGCTATATTTTATTGTGATACATATTAGTTTTCAATACGAAATCACGTGTTATTTGCAAATCGAGTCGGAGAAAATGTGCTGGTGATGTGCTTTATCGGTGTGCACTGACGAAACGGATTGGTAGATTTGAAAACTATATAAAACAAAAACGTCGGCCTAAAAGAGATCTATAAAAAAGGCTGCGACGGAATATATACAACTTTTATATATAAACTACAATAACTGCTTTTATGCATTAAAAAAATAAGAAAAAAAAGTAGTTGAAGTTTGTTGAAGACATTAGTAAGCATTAAAATATGAATCCTTATCAAAATTTGTATAAATATATATGCAACCTATAAATATATATGCAACCTATATATTATATCGCACTTATCAGTGCAGTTCATTTCTTCGTATTGTATTATTGAATTGCTTAGAAATAGTGTTATATACACCCGCTTCATTCCTTCTCAGTATAAAAATGTTTGTAACCCTTGCTTTCGCCGCTGCCCCGCTCACTCCCCGTTCACACGCGCAGGATGATCACGTCAGATACAGGTTTCCATACTGCATTTTGAATAGTCAGCAATGCTCGCCTATATCATCTGCCTACCCTGGTCTTACTAATTCTATTGTTTTATATTTAATAATTGATTTATCACTCACAATGCTACTTACTAAATAAAATGAATCTCCGTGTTCTTTCCAAACTCAATAGATTTAACCCTGCTCTTCATGTTCCTCATGCTGGTACCAACTATAGGCAAATATAAGTGACAATTTCAATGATTTGATTAAACACTTTGACTTTGATCTATTCTGTACAAGTATTAACTCAGCTAGGCAGCAGCTGAACAGTGAATTCTTTAGCATTAATTGTTGAATAATTTTTGATGTATTTTTAATCGATAGCTTTAATTCAAAGGTCACATATGTTTCTACAACGTTACTTAAACGTGAAAACCTTTAATTGGCTTTCTGTTATCCTACTCCTCTTTATGTTAAATTATAATTAACTGTTGGTTTTCCTAAAAATAAATAAATAACTTATTAAATAAATTAATCCATCATCACGGGTGTTAAATGGAGATAAAACTAGCCATGTGTTGTAACTTTTTGGGTGCAATAGTTTTAGAGATATCATGAAATAAGTAACGCGGGCAAGCACCTCGAAATACCTAGCGGGGGCTGCGCGGCGGCGACTAGCCCAACAAGGTCAGCGTTCAGCGGAAGGCGACGGGTTGCGAAGAATAAAAAGCGAACAGGACGTCTTTTGCTATACGAGTATATCTAAAGGTAGCGTCTGAAAAGGCAAATATACGCCATCCTACTCAAATTAGGAACTCGATTCCAAACTTTACGCGAAGCGAAGCCGCGGGCAACAGCTAGTGTTGAGTAAAAACATGTTGATGTTGTATCCAAAGGAAACAACTATTTAAAGACAGCGAAATTCCGCTAGGGTTCTCTACCTTAATAACCAGAAAAAAATATTTTTTTTACTTTTTACTAGGTACAAATTTGATGTCGATAGCTTTAAATCTGACCGTGAGATATAAACAGCGAAGTCTCACGTTACCAATTTCGTTCTGTTTTAAGCTCTGGTACGGAACCCTAAAAATAAAGACGGGAACGTCCGCCTTTCAAAATTGCCAGGCTTATAATAAAATCGTTAAATTTGTCAGTGCGCCATTAACGTCGGCGATTCCAGCGTATAAAAATACTGCATTCAAAATGTTGGTCTTAGGACGAGCCACGAGCACATTTTTAAAGCAGTTAAGCTTTTTGTAGGTATAAGGCAAATGCGATAATATGTTGATTTCAAAGTTTATAGCATAGTAGAATACAACGCTCCAGTGTGGGCTCATAACTCGTATGTTTCCGCTGTCTATCACTGATCCTCTCGATGTGGCAATACGAAGGAAACATGCATTTAATGCAGCCATTCGGGAAAAGTTCGAAAGCTGCAAAAGAACCCATAGATCAACTACCAGCCCACATGGTGATAAGTGACTGATGACAAGCTTGTGTTTACGCCGACGGGGTGGTATTATATCCCTACCTTTGAAGTTGCCGTATTGTGACCATTCTTGGTGCTATTAGTGACAAGTTAATAATGACAAGATGCAACTGAGAAACTGTTAGTGACAAGCTATTAGTGACAATAACTAGAACTAGTAAAGGCATTCGATACGGTTTCCCAGGATAATCTGCTTTGGATGTTGGGAAATGCAGGACTTTACTTATACTTATACGAGTACTTATATTTCATGCTGGTTTACGAATTATTTGACAAAAAGAAAACAAATTATTACTTTGCGCGCAAAAACGGCGCCGTACATTTTTGGTCATGTTGGTTATCTCTTGTTACCAAATAACTAATCGTGTTCGTCATGTATATATATATATATATATATATATATATATATATATATATATATATATATATATATATATATATATATATATATATATATATATATATATATATATATATATATATATATATATATATATATATATATATATATATATATATATATATATATATATATATATATATATATATATATATATATATATATATATATATATATATATTAATATTTGATTGTAAATGTGTAAATTATTATTTTTTCAAATGAAATTATGTTTATTACTAAATAAATGAAATGATAAAATAATGAAAGGGCACTTATCTGGTCTGTGGCGACCAGGAGTGACTCCACGCCTTTTTCTTCTCCTCTTTCAGTGCCTGCCAAGTGCTTCCCGCTGTGGTACCGGAACCCGATCAAACCGTCTTCCTACCGTCTCCTACAGCGGCAACACAACAATGCGAAAGACGAGAATGAATGCTGGAAAATAATAGGTGATTAGTGTTTCTTAAATATTAATGATTTTTATAAAATGTATATCAATATTTCGGCTCAGCCGTCGTCAAGATATGTGACATTTCCCAGAAATGTCACATATCTTGAGACGGTAGGAAGCCGGTTTGATCGGGTTCCGGTACCACAGCGGGAAGCACTTGGCAGGCACTGAAAGAGGAGAAGAAAAAGGCGTGGAGTCACTCCTGGTCGCCACAGACCAGATAACTGCCCTTTCATTATTTTATCATTTCATTTATTTAGTAATAAACATAATTTCAATTTGAATATATATATATATATATATATATATATATATATATATATATATATATATATATATATATATATATATATATATATATATATATATATATATATATATATATATATATATATATATATATATATATATATATATATATATATATATATATATATATATATATATATATATATATATATATATATATATATATATATATATATATATATATATATATATATATATATATATATATATATATATATATATATATATATATATATATATATATATATATATATATATATATATATATATATATATATATATATATATATATATATATATATATATATATATATATATATATATATATATATATATATATATATATATATATATATATATATATATATATATATATATATATATATATATATATATATATATATATATATATATATATATATAGTTAATATTTGATTGGTTTTTTGTAAAATCTTTTTTTAAAGAATTCGTTTAAAGGATGACACTTTGATGAAAAAATAAAAATAATAAAAGCCACTTACATAGCTGGAAG
Source organism: Micropterix aruncella (assembly GCA_944548615.1). Taxonomy (NCBI): domain Eukaryota; kingdom Metazoa; phylum Arthropoda; class Insecta; order Lepidoptera; family Micropterigidae; genus Micropterix; species Micropterix aruncella. The sequence continues at coordinate 3,224,265 of OX155966.1, forward strand.
GTTTTCCCGGACTGGACTCTTGTAAATATCATATAGCCTTAAGTGTAAACTTCTCGACCAGAAATTACGATTTATATCTTATTTCATGGGAACGAGCAAATGAAGTATTTTATTTTCATTTAATAGCTGGCTGATAGCGAGCCCAGCAATCGTATATCGTCCCTTTAAAGAGTGGATATATTCGAATTTCAAATCGAATTTTCGAAATGTCATTCCGCATTTAAGAGACGATTGATTGTGATTTTTTTCATTGTTTTTGCTTAAATTTGTCTTTAATAAAGACATTTTATTTTGGTTTGCAAAAGGATACGCTTTGTTTTTGAGATGTGGATGAAGGGTGATCGTTCGCTAGCGATAAAGGGATCCCATTAAACCTACAGTGTACCGTCGAAAGTGGTACTCATCCAAGAATACATCTCGTTTAAACAATAAGCATTTCCCAGTCCAGTCCGGGAAAACCTTCCAGCTATGTAAGTGGCTTTTATTATTTTTATTTTTTCATCAAAGTGTCAAGTGTCATCCTTTAAACGAATTCTTTAAAAAAAGATTTTACAAAAAACCAATCAAATATTAACAATATTATACAATTTTATCTTATGTTTTGAACTCTTGTAAATATCATATAGCCTTAAGTATAAACTTCTCGACCAGAAATTACGATTTATATCTTATTTCATGGGAACGAGCAAATGAAGTATTTTATTTTTATTTTCATTTAATAGCTGGCTGATAGCGAGCCCAGCAATCGTATATCGTCCTTTTAAAGAGTGGATATATTCGAATTTCATATCGAATTTACGAAATGTCATTCCGCATTTAAGAGACGATTGATTGTGATTTTTTTCATTATTTTTCGCTTAAATTTGTCTTTAATAAAGACATTTTATTTTGGTTTGCAAAAGGATACGCTTTGTTTTTGAGATGTGGATGAAGGGTGATCGTTCGCTAGCGATAAAGGGATCCCATTAAACCTACAGTGTACCGTCGAAAGTGGTACTCATCCAAGAATACATCTCGTTTAAACAATAAGCATTTCCCAGTCCAGTCCGGGAAAACCTTCCAGCTATGTAAGTGGCTTTTATTATTTTTATTTTTTCATCAAAGTGTCATCCTTTAAACGAATTCTTTAAAAAAAGATTATATATATATATATATATATATATATATATATATATATATATATATATATATATATATATATATATATATATATATATATATATATATATATATATATATATATATATATATATATATATATATATATATATATATATATATATATATATATATATATATATATATATATATATATATATATATAATTTGTTCTTAAATTTGATTTGTCATTAAATGGATAATTAATATGGTACTTTGACTGTCTGAATTTGGTTTGAATTTTCTGCAAGTCGTTTAATTTGTAATTGCACAATTTGTTTTTAATTTATTTCTAATAGTCTAGTATACGAGTTTCTACAACCTCTAAAAGTTTTTTTAAAATAAAGTGAACTGAACTGAATTAAAGTTCTCAGGTTTCAACTGCTTTTTATATATGAGTCTCAACTGTCGCTGTAGAACTAGTTAACCCTTCAGGCCTCGGCCCCTCAGCCGATTGACAAGTTGCTGTCCCAAAAATTTTTTGTAAAAATTAGTAAAAAAATTGAATTGCGACACTGTCTCACCAAAACATTAATTACTGCCAAGCCAATGTACCCATAATTAAAATGAAACATATTAATATAATAAAACATAATAAAATAAAACAAATTAAATTAAAATAAAATTAAAACGGGGCCGTCACGCTGAATCGTTTTGTGGCCGATATCGGCCAATCGGGGCTTGAGGGGTTAAAGCGAGTGTCGGCCCTCGGGCGCCACTTTGTTGTATATGACGGCTACCGAGCGGAATGCGTTACGCGTTTAGCCGCCCTCCCCCTTACAGTGCGTCCATACAATCAGTATGCAAATGGCATTATTAAAGCAAATTATCCGGCTGAGATTTACGGGGTGCCCGAGCGCCGCCAGGAGACCTGCGGCGATCGCACCGGATGCAGACTACAAGCGCATGCACTTCCTCAAAGCGAATATTGCTTACATAAAAGGCACATTTTATGTATTTATTAGTTTCAAATAGTATTCAAGGGCATTACAGATGAATCCAATTCACCCTTGAATATTAAAGCTAGAGTGTAAGTCTAAAAATAAATGACTACATAACTAAATTAATGCTAACATTAAACAAGAAAAAAACATAAAAATATAAAACTAAATAAAAGACTGATTATGATAAACATGAGAGAGGAGGGAGTTGCCTTTTTAGCTGCCAAAGGGATATACAAAAGATATCTATTTCTGTGGGTAAGGAATTAAGAAGAGCTATAACCCTTCCCACTGGCCTGTCCACAAAAATATTTATACGGTGGTACGCGGGCTGGGAGGGAATCGTAAACCCCAGGAAATGCAAATATTTTTTTAAAATATTTACGAAAAATGCATAATTCTGTAGTTTTATACCAGGGAGTCACGTCATTCATCAATTTAACAGTAAAAAGAGTGGCAAAGGGTGTAGTTTTTCCGAATTTCTTAAAAGAACGATTATCTTGAAAACTGTGAGACTTTTACTAGGCACATTTATTTATTTTCTGGACCATCATGGTATCTGTAGGTATATGGTTATCCATTCATTCCGCCACACTTATACAGAAAATACCCGTATGAAATGTGTCCTATGAGAGAATATCAGCAATATCCTATTCAACCACTCTGTACTAAACTACATTATAAAGAGAGAATTGTTTAGTTACAATGTCGCAAAGCTGTAGTTTTATGGTAGAATCTAGCTAACAAAATACCACATTTAATAGACCTTCAAGTAGTAGAACTGCTTTAATAAGACCCGTTTATTGATACTAGGCGTACTTAAATGGTCGATAAAGTTATACTGCCGGCAATGTATTTTACCGGCCGGTAGGTTATAAAACGACCATCGGTAAATTATAAGGACACCTGGTTAGGGCACTAGCGAAGTTTTGGTTTTACATTTTTTATCCTTGTTAATAAATTACGGCCCGGGGGCATGGTCGTTAGGTCGCCTGATATTACATTGTAAGGTTCCGGGTGTAGATTCCCGGCTGGGTCACCATTGTCCGTTGGGGTAAAATCATCAGAATGTCATTTGAATTCTGTCGAACTAATGTAATAACAAGCCAAACACTTGTGCAACATAAATGTTGCACGCACACATAGGTACTTATAACATATTTTTTTTACAAAATTAAAAACCTTTTTTTACAAAATTAAAGTTTTATTTACGTTTTTTTTTAAAACAAAAAAAATGTGTCGAAATCTTAGGACAAGACGCCATGTACAACTTTTGGCGAAAAGGCCCAATTATCAAAAAACAGTCCGAATTGCCTAAAAATTTTAGCATCAGAGCCTTAGACTAGGCATTACATTTCTAAAAAATATATAAATTTAAATTTAGAAAATAAAATACAATATAGTAATAAATAATACCACTGTGTTTTTGGTTAAGAGAAACTAATTAAATAGTTTTTTTTTAATATGAATACATTGTGTACACATTAAATTAAAATATGTTTACCGACAAATTATATTAACGCCACACATCGATGACGCCACAGAAAAGAGCAGTCAAAGAAAACGAGTGGTCACTTTTTTATACTATTTTTGCCGAAACACAATATTTTTTTCAAGTCCTTTAAATACAAAGAACAGAAAAAAGAACACAGAACATAAAAATGGGTATTGTTTTGTATTTAAAAAAAATGTGTTTTATTTTTGTGGAATCCCTTAATTTATGTGGATTCCTTTAATTTAACGAATTAAATCTGAAAAATAAGTTGTACTAACATCGTTATCATTCGAGCAGTCGATAATCTTATAGAATGCCTTTCTACAATTATTTATTGCTACGCATAATTTGATTTGCTCGAAATTTCCTGAAAATTTGCTAGTTCGCCCCCTCCGCAAACGATCAAACTGCATCTTTCTATGGACACAAAGAAATCTCTTATTTTGCCTCTCCTCTTATCTTTTCTTGACTATGCAGGTGTGGTTCAGAAGAACTTTTCAACAAAGTTGTATGTTTGCAAAATGTATGCATATGATTCATCTTCGGTATACGTAAGTATGATCACGTGTCCGCATATAGCCCACGGTACTGGCAAATACTTTAGATTGTCAGTACGCCAAAGGACACGTGTTTATATACTTGCTCTCCTCTATCGTGTACTATCCCAATCAACACCATCCTGCCTCCACGAGCTATTCGAATCATTAAGTTCCCGCGTACTTCGGTCAGCTTTTGTATAGCTATAATTTACTCAAAATACATCATCATACTGATATCTACTCCTAATCTTTCTGAGTCCATGGTGCAAGACTCTGGAACGATGTCACAGCAAATATACAAAACTCGCCTTCTTCAGAATCTTTCAAGATTCACCACAAAAAAAAACTTCTTCCCTTTCTTTCGCCTTTCTCTCCCGATTTCCTCTCCCCGACATTCTTAGTTTTAAATATAGTCGGTAATTTTAAATTTAGTATTATACACATAATTCAAGTGCAAATAAACTTTTGATCTCGCATTTTAAAGAAAAGTATACATTGGGCTCAATTGCGTTTCTCTTGAACTAAAATATGAAATTAGTTCATGTGAACCAGGCAGAGCAGTACGACAGAGCGCAATGTGAAATGAAAGCATTAAAACTACCCACCGATGATAAAGCAGCTAAATCTAACACCGGGCGAAATGTGTTCAAACTTATTCGGGAGTCGGAACCGACGATAGTCATTTCACATTCCGTTCTAACGTATTGCTCTGTCTCGTTCGGTTGAACTAAGTTAGTATTTTACTTCACGAAGAAACGCAATCGACCGCAAGAAACGCAATTGGCAAATAAAAGAAGTTCCGATCTTTTTAATCGAAATTTCGGTAATGAAAACTGATTTATAATTATGTTATTTTATATTATTGCGACCACTGACTTTATTGAACAGCTTTAGATTTTATAAAATAGAATAGACTAGAATAACTTTTGTATCGAACATATATAATAATAATAATAATAATAATAAAACTCTTTATTCTTAAGAAAAGGCGAGCTTATTGCCTGCAGGCAATATTTTAGAGCTAACCTATACTATTTTAAGAACATTATTTGCGAGTAGACTACATAACTACCTATATAAAGAGTATGACAAATAAAATAGAGGAGGATAGAAAGAAGTATATACTTTACCTACTCTTTGTGGGCACAGATTTGCCACATCAAAATAATCTAACACCTATAAGGACGCTAAAGTTTTAAAAGGAGGGGAATGGGAGGGGAAAGGGAATTTATCTGGAGGATTTCAAATGCTCTCTGAGTCTGTTTTTTAAAGTTGTTATGCTTGACGCGGTTCTCACATTTTTCGGCAAAGCATTCCAAAGACGGGCTCCATGCACGGTGAAAGAGAATGAGAAGAAGTCACTGCTGTGACTAGGGATAGAGAGTAGCAGGTTGTTTTCATATTTGTTTGAATAAAAATCGAAGATCTTCATATTTGCTTGAAGTATAACAATAAATATCATTGATATATTTCATCAGGCACTACATCGCATCTTGCCTCAGGGCGCGAAGCCCTGGACGCCATATAAAGGAAGCCGGGCCGATGGGCCCGGCTCACAGGATGCCTGGTGGAAGAGGTCACGAACCCCTATCAGGGCTCGTCGACCGATACACGATTTATCAGGCACTAGAATCAAAGTGGAAATATTCATCGACGGTTACTACTCTAAATAAAATTATAAAATACAAAAGATAGCCAATCGATTACCAACACCAAATAATTACTCCGATGATTTTCATAAAGCTCGCTTGCGCTCAAGCGACTCATATTGCACCATAAATTAGATTTACAGACGAATAGAACTCAATTTAAAGCGGACAATGTCGTGCAGGCCCGCAAATTGATAATCTCTAATAGTCTTTTAAATTGCTACTAGCCGCTTTCTGTAAAGAAACCAGTTTTATGCATTTTATGGTACGGTAATGTTGCCTGGATATAATTCCTGTCAGAGAAGATTGATTTCTATTAAAAGCTACAAAAAGTAAGAAACATATGTTCCCTTCGGCTACGTAACGACCAAGTTTGGTTGCACATCAGAACACCGTTGACCGCATACCAAATATCTTTTTATTACAATAGATACATAGATGGCCGCTAGAATAATTTCGCGCGTCATTTCGCGGATATTACTGGTAATATGGCATATTATTACCAGTAATATCCGCGATTGTCAAACATTATCATTTTTTTTTCGACAAATCATAAAAAAAAATATTGGTTTTTATGAGTTAATATCTAAATATTTTTATACGTAAATAAGCAAAACGAAATATTACCGTTGATAGAGAATCTAATAAAGATCACGATAGTATTTACAATTTCTAAATAGGATTCCGTATTTTTCCGTAAGACAAGTACAAGTTAGAAATGCCGACTTTTTTTCACTTTTTCGGCTTTCTCATATTTATTCATAATTATATAATTGTTTTACAAACTGAGATTTCAATATAGTATATACTAAATTTCAATGCGATCATTGAAGAGTTATTCTTTTTATGATCGCTACAGTAGTTCCATAATTATAGTACTTTTTGTCGAGCGCGGCGATATTGCAAGAAATTCCAATAAATTGCCGTGGTCTGCCATGAAATACTCGAAAGGTTAATAAAACAAGTTATAAATTTTAAAAATAAAAAACATGACTGCCGTTATTAAAAGTCAACTAAAAACAAATTAAGAGCAGTCTGTTAAAAATATGTTTGATACTAGCCGCTTTCTGTAAAGAAACGAGTTTTATGCATTTTCTGTTACGGTAATTTTGCCTGGATATATTTCCTGCCAAAGAAGAGATTAAATTGTAATAAATTTTAAAAGCTACAGAAAGGAAAATTATGACTAAATTTAAACATATGGTTTAAATTTAGTCATAATTTAAAAAAAATAAGAAACACGACTGCCGTTAATAAAAGTGAACCAAAAAACTAAAAGCAATCTCTTAAAAATATGTTAAATATGCTTCACGTGAGCCAGGCCAGTTGACCGGGCTTTCTGAGTGTGTCTTCACTGCACGCTCTACTGGAGGTATATCGTGATGATCACGCGACACTCGTGACGCTTTATGTAGCCCCGCACTGGCCGCCAGGATCAGCAAAATTACATGAAAATGTCACAATCGGCAGAATTAATCGCGCTGCTGAAGTATAAAACGACGAGGATAGTGAGTTATCGATTATCCATCTCTTGACGAATATCATCGGTAACATGAAGCAAGGCAGTAGTCGTGCAATGATGGGGTCGAAAACCTGATTGCAATGGGTTTATAAGATTGTTGAGAGAAAAATAAGAAAGCAACCGACTTGATGTCGGACGTTCAATAAAGATGAAGATAAGGGTGAAGATGAAGATATGGAATAATTATTTTCAATACAAACAATTGTCTAGGAATGACATTACATTAATCTTATTCTAGTTACTCAATTTAGCAAAGAAATAATATACAGTTAATTACTTTAAACTTCCCAATTTACAAAAACAAAGAATATTACATAATATTTTACAATAAAACAATTGATGATTCAAAAATGCAATAAATTAAACTAGTAGATACGATGCTATGTATTTTCACAATTTTTTTTAAAAGTTGTTATGTGCAACACACACATGAATCTCTTGAAAATATCGATGTTCTTAATCGCTTTTAATTGATCAGACAATTTATTAAAAAGCCAAGTCAAAAAGGAACAAATTTCGACGTTTGACGGAAATAATTGGTAATAGTTTGAAGCTTATCATAGATGTTCTTTGATGCGTACTGTTAAACATACTAAAAGTCCCCTACTCTATCTGTTGAGCTCGAGCCGCCATCTTGAAAAAATGGCGCTCCGGTTCAGGTTTTCGCTTATATCTCGCTAACTTTAGAGATATCAGAAATATGCATCATGTAAAGAGTAAAGGTTATAAGATTCTCTACAAAACTGTAATATATATTTTTTCTATTATTAGTATGAAAACAGCCTAGTCATTGACAACTGATAATCAAGCTGGGGACTTGATGCAATATTTTGTATGGGAACCCTGCCTTTTGTGATTTAAGGCTCATACTTAGCATAATTATTTCTTAGAATGTTCTAAGTAGATTTAACCCAGGAGCCATTAGTTGCCGCAGCGCGGGTGTCAGGGGAGTGGGGGTAAGTTTGATTCCACCGCGCTTCACTTTGAGCTCTATACCTCGTAAACTATAGGCTTTAGGGCAAGTGGGATATCATTTTCGGATAACTCAATGATAAGGAATTCATTTTTGGAGAAAATAAACACCCATCGAATGAAAAAAACAAAATAATTAGTAATATGTAATTAGTAAAGATGGCGGCTCGAGCGCAACAGATAGAGTAGGGGACTTTTAGTATGTTTAACAGTACGCATCAAAGAACATATACGCCAAGCCAAACTATTACCAATTATTACTCCTAAAATTTCTTATTTGACTTGGCTAAAAGAGTTTATTAAACAGCTTTGGCTAACACAGGGAGAATGGAAATTCATCATAATGCGTGTTTTTAATACGTAAAAAAACACTATATAAATATATTCCCAGAAGCTAGAGGTAGCGAACGGATTCGTGCAGCTTGGGCCTTAAGATCCGATTTGTTCTCGAATCAGCCCAACTCACGATTTAGCTCCTATTCAGAAGCCTCCTCGGGTGTCGAACGTTACAAGACTCTCGTGTATCGGGCCTCACGGCTGGTGTATCGGTTTCTCCTGGTGGGATTGCCACCCGGCGCTACTGGGCGGTTCGTGCACTGTTCGGCGACGCCAATCGGTTGTGCACTCTGACTAATTGCTGAAAGAGGCTGGACACTATTTATTTATTTAATTAATTAATTTTCATTTTACATATCCAAGGTTACATAAGAAAAAAACAATTACTTTGATTCATCCCAATCCCACATACAATCCCAATACAATTTGTTTCATCCCAATCCCATGCAACCCGACGCACGTTACACATCTAACTTAGGTTACGCCTGTGCCTAGATGTGCAATTTAGGACATATTTGAGTTTGCGACCTAAAGAAATATATTTATAGAAATATACTTATAGTCTTCTCGCCTTGCCACGCCATGCCTTTGGTCCGCCATAGTTTCAAACCGAACCACCGCTGAATATACGGCAAGTAGAGGTCGCGCAGGGGACTTCGGTCCTGTGACCAGTCGGGAGGTTGGATGCATCCTGATGATTGTTTCCAGGCGAAGATATCCTTCCAAAACTGGAAGTCAGGGTGCGAGGCTGCCTGCTGTTTATCTTTTTCGATGCCTCGCCCTAAGGCGTTGGGCTCTGACGGGCATGTTGACATAGCTAGACAGTATATTTATTTATTTATTTATTTCTCAAAACATAATTAACCTTACAGATGATTCCAAATCGTTAATTATTTTTCTAGGCTATTATTCTAGATTATAACTATTATTCTACTATAGACTATTATTATAACTACTGTTAATAATATTATTATTACTCTACTCCATTACTATTACTATCATTATTATTCTAATATATAAATCATTATTCTAGTCTATAGCAAACGAGACGGAGACATCCGTTAGAGCGTAATATTAAACGATTATACTTACATATGTATATCTAATGTTTATCTAACCTTTCTTATTATACTAGTTACTCCTTTTTAACAATTTAAATACTACATATTTATCTAATTACTTGATTGCTAAGAAATGCCATTACCATACTTTGCAGTTGTGCTAAGTTCACCGTCCAAATATCCAATTCTGGCTCAGTCGAACATAGTGCATTTAGGGTACGAAGCGTCCGCACTGTGAAACAGTGTTGAACGATGTTAGTTCTAGCTCGCGGTAACGCGAACAATACATGAGTCCTAGCACGGTAGTAATTGGCGGGTACGAATAGACCGATTCTTCTAAGGTTGGTCGGATTATCAACGAACCCCCTAAGCATTGACAGCCAATATATGTGGCAGATTGACAGCCAATCTCTTCTTACGCTTAGTGAACCCAACCATCCCCAGAATAAATGCCGTAGGATATAGAAAGGGATAATATCCATGCTGTTTAAAGTACAGGAACCTCAGAAAGCGTTTCTGTATACTCTCCAGCCTGGATATGTAGCTATTTTCGTAAGGACTCCATATTGCCGCGTTGACTTCTAATCTGCTCCGAATTAGGGAATTGAATAGGAGGCGCATGACAAATGTGTTGTTGAACTGCCTCATGCTCCTCATTACAAAACCTAGCAATTTGTAATGTCTCTAAGTCTTCTACGCTCATCCCACGGCTGAAAGAACTATCACATAATGTTATACCAGCCTAGGGTTACGGGTTCGCCCTTTGTAGTCTACACGGCCCTACTGTTAGATGGATCGTAATAGGGCTGCTGATCTAGGTACCAAACTTATAACGCGTCCAGCGCGGCGAGCTTTATGCTGAGCTCTGCTGAACAAATTCAACGACTTAACTATTATTTGCTGCATAAATTAAATGGTAAGCGACGACACGCGCCTTAACTTACACATATTCCGTTCTGGTTGGAGTCATTATTAAATAAACATGAAAGTTTATGCCCTTTCGCTGACTCCATTTGCATTATTAACGCATTTGTTAGTGCCAATTTAAAGCTAATGGCATGCCATCGCGGGCTAGGCATAATGTCTGGATTATAATGAAATAGAATTTGTCCTGGATTATAATCAAATAGAATTCCACCACAATAACCAAGCTCAGAAGTAAATTCTAATTTACTTAGAGAATTGTCTAAGCTAAAAATAATTTATTTACTTGCAGCTGTCAATATAAAAAAAAAGTTTGTACCACCTTCAGACTTTTCCGGCTAGCAAACAACCGCCTCCCGCGCCAAACCCCTCAACTCCCCCCCCCCCCCCCCCCTACGCCTTGCAGCCCCCTTCCACATCGCCAACTCCCCCCCCCCCCCACACCTGATAGAGATTGTATCAATCACTGATGATAGGAGCTAACGGGCCCTTGCTGAGTTGGCCACGAAGACCCATTCTGTTCAGGGTTGGTCACACTCACGGGTCAACACCCATCCAGCGGCCTCCACGCATGAAGTGCGAGCCCGGGTAGGACTCTGGCCTTAGGGCTAGTTACCCCCAGGAATCAACCTTCTGGCGCTCCTGGGCGGTCTGCGCACCGTGCGGCGTGAGCCAATCGACTGTGCACTCTTGACTAACCCAACGTATTACGGCGAGGCACCTGGAAAGGTACCCAGCGGGCAGCCTCGCCCCCTGTCGAAGAGTTTTGGAAAGATATCGCCGTCTGGAATTAATCTTCAGGATACCTCCAACTGTTCACAGGTTCGAAATAACTTGCGCGACCTCTGCCTACCGTATGTGCAGCGTAGATTCGGTTTGAATATCGTCGCCTTACAATTATAACACTATAACCCGAATTTAGCGGTTCTGAGATAAACGCGTTTGAATGTTTTTTTTTAAGTTAAGCTGGGCATTGACGGTCAGTTTTTCGCGTCAGTTGAACTGGCGTGCATCCAAAATTTGATCGTGAATGTCGAATCGTCACTCCAGAGTTTTAACTGACGACGCCCCACGAATATTTTCCGTGGCTACCATAATCCAACTGGCGCGTCGCGCCAAACTGACCGTGAGTGCGCAATCGGCAATCCAACGCGTCAGTTCGCTCTCAGCGCTCGCGGACCGCGGTGACAGCGCGTGCTGCGTTTTTGTTTTTGTCATGGCGGTGTCGTCGTCGTTATCATGGCATGGCGGTGTCGGACTTGTCATAATTATAGATTTCATCAAAAAATATAGAAATTCAGAAAGTTTATGGAAAATAACCGACAAAAATTAAAAAAAAAAACAGTATCGACAAAAAGCTGTAGAAGATTTTATTTAGATACAATATTCCAATTTTATTTAGATATTATTTATAAAATTGAATTAGATATTATAGAAGTCAGATTTTATTCCCGATGCTAAGAAACGAAGAGTGGCAGTGAATCTCTCATGAGGGTGTATAGCTTGTCTCATATTAGTATCTTGTTTAATTTAATAGAAGACTCGCTCATACCTAGCCTATCTGCTACTTCTTAAGATTTCACTAACTGCCATCCTAATGTACTGTATTATATGATTACTATATTATAACAGACTATTGTATTATATCATATTATGTATAATAAATATTACTATCCCCATACTTCTATTTTGCTCTCATACAACTTCTATTTTGCTTCTATACAACTCATACTTCTATTTTGCTCTATCCAAATAACCTTATAACAACTTATTTAATTATTAATTTTCTTACCCTTATATTATTATTAGCTTTATTATAATTTTTTCTACTATCAACGTGTTCATGTTATTTCTGTTAATTTGTAATGCAAGCATTGCAAACTGTTCATAGGATAGTAAATTTGTTTGGTTTGTATATGTATTTAAAATACTAGTATTATATATTTACTATCTGTAAGTTTGCTATAAAATAAAATAAAACAAACAGTAGCCGTAGTAACAAGGAACGTTTCTTTTTCGGAATCGGAATCCATTTTTATTCGTGGATGTCCGCAAAGAGACACGTCCTTCATGCGGTCGGGCCGGTCGAAAACTAAAGAGCCGGAGTGACGCTAGTCAATGGGTAAATCTAGTTGGCATAAAACCATTTGGAGTGACGCCACAGTTTTACGTCTAGACGTGGTCTAGACTGACGCGAAAAACTGACCGTGAATGCCCAGCTTTAAACACGTCCTCATTTATGATTTGTGGAAACGAACAAGTGGACCTAAATACTAACCTAAAGCTAGGAAAGTGGAGATATCGAGTTCTTGAGCTACGATAGCAGACAGTGCTGCGAACTTTTAGCTAGATAAGTCTACATATCGATTTTTAGTATTATAGCTGGAGCTGATTTTTAACTTATCAACCACCGTTAACTCCTTAGGGCCGGGGAATTTTAGTTACCTGGTTTTAAGGGAATATAGAGTTGATATGTTTACATCTTCTGGCATACTTATCTCAAAAATGCCAATTTTCGAGTTATCAAGTAAGGCGACGATATATCGCGGATAAAAGCCATCTTTTGTTCGGCTCTGAATTTAGGATCAGGTAGCCTAATAATTATTTCAAGACTGGTTGACGACTGGTCAACATCAACACCCACAGGCAGGAGACAGTATATTTCCAAAGTCTCCAAACTTCATCACCAATTAGTCAGAGTGCACAACCGATAGGCGTCGCCGAACGGTGCGCAAGCCGTCCAGTAGCGATGGGATGCAATCCCATCAGGAGAAACCACTCCACCATCCGTGCGGCCTGAGACGCGAGAGTCTTACCTGGGGTAGCCTTCTGCGCGAGGAGGCTTTTGAATAGGAGCTGAGTCGTGAGTTGAGCCGATCCGAGAACAAAGTGGATCTTTTGGTCAAAGCTACACGAAACCGTTGCTACCTTAAGCCAGTGAAATATATCGGTCTCGTCATGAAAGCTGAGGCGTTCTCTTGCAAATACTTGACCAAACGAACACCACATCAATCCATAATTTGATAGAGCTCTTCGGTGTTTAAGTTTAATATGAAATTATTAATTTCTGCCGCAGGATTTAAACTATTTTTTAGAGCCTTTGGTATAAAAGGAAATTCCTTTTCGTCCAGTTATGGCCAATAACCACTACTAATATGATTTAACGTCCTCACCGCAAGCAGTAGTGTGGTCTACAAGTACCTCCATTGTGTCGCACAGTATAGCTACCCTCTGATTCAAGCTAGACGCTAAGAAATCTGAAATTAGCTTTATATTGCGATTGAAATTAGTCATTCCGCAAGTAGCATCTGGGTAAAAACTTGACTTTAGTATTAGATATCCAGTATTTGAGATTATAGTTTTTTTAAAACTAACAGAACAATACTGGCTGGGATTCCTTGAGACCGGAAAAATAAGAACCATAGGTTCTCAGCCTTAGGTTACACACCGCCCACTTTTAAAGTATTTTTTTATAGAGCCCCCCATTTTTTTTACTTACCATCTGTCGCGAATCTGACTTAGCTATTACTTATATTTAAACATGTCACTTCTAACATAACACTCTAATATTATATAGTCATAAGATAGGATATGACACAGAAATATTGCTCAAATGAATTTTTCGGATAATATATGCAGCTGGTTTATGGAGCACAGTGGTTATTACTTCTTTTACTGCTGATAAAATTAAGTCTTCCTTAGATGTGTCTACCATTGGCGATGATGGATTTGTGGGATTTTCAATAAATCCGTATTTAATATAATCCACGCTATGCCGTCTCTTCATTTTTGCTTCCGAAATGGTTTTTACTTTACAGATACCTGAGTAAAAGATCAACACTTAAAACCCTTTAATCAATTAGGCGCTATAATGTAAATGAAAATAAAATAAAAAATCACTGCCTTTATATAGGTTGAAGACATTCTGACCTATATAAGACCTTCTGTCGAATTGGCAGATGACAAACAGAAAGCAACGTTCACTTTCAACCCTGAAAGCAAAAAAATGAAAAAGGCAAAAATCAGCTGTTTGTTTAGCATCAAAAATCAGCTGATTACTTTGATTTATTAGTTACGTGATTAGCGTGTTTTTTCTGTCTCTTTTAGACTATATTTTTTTACCTTCCCACAAACTCACTGTGCCATCTCAAGGCCCCCTAATTTTCTCCGGGTCTTCTACTGCCCCTCTGAAAGTCTCAATTGCCAACAAGGGGGCGTTATCGCCCACGTTGAGAAACTATGTGTTACATTAATATAGAATGCAGAATTGGAGGAAACCATTGTTATGAGTGTATACAAACCACCATGTGCGCCTTATGAAGCTTTTTATAAAATTATGGAAGATGCCTTATTCAAAATAAACAATAGTCCTAAAACAATTGTTATTTGTGGAGACTTTAACATCAATATATTAGAAAAAAATCCTTGAAATGTAACTTTTTAAATTTATTTAGATCATTTAACTTATATAATGTTTTTCTTGAACCTTCGAGGATAACTGCCTCAAGTGCTACTTGTATAGATAATATATTCACAAACATAAAACCCAATTATAAATCACTAATTAATATTTTGCACTCTGATCACTGCGGTCAGTTAGTATCATTTCCTAAGAAAAGCACTAGGGTTCTAAGAAAAAATATTAGTTTTATTCCAATTACTGAGTGCCGTCTAGGGGAATTTAAATCTAGCTTAATTAGCAAATTACAAAGGTTGCCTATTCATGACAATCCTGACCAACTTTATGACTCATTCTTTGAATTAATTAGAGTTGAATTTAATAGAATCTTCATACCTAAAACGAAATCGATCAGTGATCGCTTATGCTTTAGTGATTGGGCAACTGTTTGTATTTACAGAAGTCGTAATAAATTGTATGAACCGAACTATTGACAGGTATATTAAATGCCTGGGAAGAGTCACAAGACGCATTAGGCATCTTCTGTGACTTGTCTAAGGCATTTGATTGTGTACACCATGATACACTAGTTAGGCAATTACATCACTATGGCATTAGGAACAAGGCTCTTGATCTTCTTACTTCTTACTTGGGAAATAGAATTCAGAAGGTTGATGTAAACGGTAAAAGATCACCAGGATCAATGGTCACCATGGGTGTCCCACAAGGCTCCATTCTTGGCCCATTTCTCTTCTTAATATACATCAATGATTTACCCTTTCACATAAGGAATAATCACGAAATTGTATTGTTTGCTGATGATACTTCTTTGACGTTTAAAATTAGTCGACAATTGTACAATTATGACGAAGTTAACAATGCACTCTCAAAAGTTGTCCATTGGTTTAATGTAAATAACCTACTATTAAATGAAAAAAAAACCAAAGTGATTAAATTTTCTGCACCTAATGTTAAGCAGGTACAAACCAATGTAGAAATATATGGAACTAGACTGGAGCCTGTTGCTTCAACTGTGTTTCTAGGGATAACAATTGACTCCAAATTACAATGGGGCCCACAAATTGAGAAAATGTCAGGAAAACTTAGCTCTGCGGCATACGCAGTTAAAACAATAAGGCGGCTGACTGATGTAGATACAGCAAGAATAGTATACTTTAGTTACTTTCATAGCATTATGTCATATGCGATTCTTCTCTGGGGAAGCTGTGCGGACATCAATAACATCTTTATACTACAGAAACGTGCTGTAAGAGCTATATATAAACTTGGTCCTCTAGTTTCACTTAGAGAAAAATTCAAAGAGATAAATATTCTTACTGTTGCATCACAATATATATACGAAAATCTGTTGTATGTCCACAAGAATATTGACAAGTTTAAAAAAAAAGTGACACTCATAATGTTTATACTAGACATAAGCATAACCTTGTTGTACGTGCTACTCGTCTCCACAAAATAAGCAATTCTTTTTTGGCACAATGTATACGCTTCTATAACAAACTTCCTTATACTATTAGAGAACTATCTGTAAATAAGTTTAAAGCCACCATCAAAGCAAAATTGTATAAAAAAGCATACTATACAATATCTGATTATGTAAATGACAAAACGGCTTGGGAGTAAGGCTTGGACGCATCATAAGAACATAAATTAAAAATAATATTTAATTGTGTCTATATGAATAAAGAACATTTTGATTTTGATTTTGATTTTGATACAACCAGTGTAGATAAGCCAGACTAGACACAAACCTTCAAGTCTTAGATCTCAACAAATATTGCTATTTAATCTTGCTAAAGCTTTACACGTCGTGCTTTTCACTCCGCGAACAAATCCATCACCTCATTAATGTTCGTCTCGAAGGCAGTTTTATTTTCATTGTCTTGGAACACAAAGCCATTGGATGTTCCTGACTAAATATTGAACGCAAAACATTGAAATAAAATAAAATACAAACTAAGGTGCCATGAAATTCACCGACCGGAGTCGGGCTTATCTATTATTACATTTTTGCGGGATGAGCGGTGGACTCCGGTTAATTATTTTTAGTTTACTTACACTACGCTCATAGCTTGCAGATATCGTGGGTAATGAAATGCTGCTTGCAAGTCCTGCAATCACATAATATATAGCAACTGGTCGAATTCCCTTGTCTTTACGTTAATTCCGATTACAAGCATAGCTTGCTATGATAGCTTGCTTAGCATTTAAATCTCTGGAATATTTTTAAGCTAGAATGGCTCCATTTTTAATAGATCTTTAATGTATGTACACATATTCACATGTTACATTTGGGTTCATTCAGTTTCATGTAACCCGGTCCATTTCTGTCTCTCCACATTCAGGTTCATTCATGTAGCACCGTCTACTTCTGTCTGTGACAAGGATTTTTTATAGACGCGATGGAAAATTCCCCTTAGGAGACATCACACAGACTGCGGAAGCGTTAATAAATCGATTTAGGATGGGTTCCAAAATCAAATGAACAATCACCTTGCTATGCTATGCGCTTTAGTGAAACGAGTTTTTTCAAACAAATGAATTTGGCGACCCCTGAAATTACCGCCCGGAGCAGGTATTCCAGTGTGCCGGCCCCCTCTTGCCAAGAGTTAAGTAACAACGTCCATATTTCGTGAACACTTGTTGTTTTGTTCCTGATAATTTAAACTACGCCACGAATACACTGGTGCGCGAAGCTCCTCGATTAAACTAGCGCTGATTCGAACCATTACACCTTATTATATTTTTATGTTTATCATATTATGCACATTATCGAACCACTTACGTACCCAATTTCCACTCGAATTACTCTTTTTCGTGATTATTCCTTCGTTCAATTTGCAATCTTTGCTTTTTAAATGAATTATTAAAAATAAAAAATAAAAAGCTTTTGATGATTATGATAATATGATAAACCTTATTAATTTTGTTTATTGAGACCGGAACATTTGCAAGCGCCTAAAATATAAATAAAAGCCAATTCCCAAGATTAGACATCCCTTTCTTTTGCATTATCACCAAGGCATTTTATTATTTTAACTTTAAAACATTGATCAAAATAAACATCGCCGGATAACATTCGGAAGATAACACTGTGCGACGTTGTTGCACTTATTATGAATAGTTAGGAACGCTCGGACGCCTTATGGTGATCTTGGCGATGGTTAACCTGGCCGCTGGACGTACGCCAGCCGCCTTTTTTCCTCGTTCAACTTGCACTTTATTCTCGATGGGCACGTGTGTTGCCGACCGCACATGACTCTTGCCGTCACGCTTATTACTCACATTCTCCTATAGCATTCGCGTTTTTTGTACGATCGCCAACATGTCTATCCCTTCTGCTTCTTAAGATGCCATCGTCAATGTCGTCAATCTTTATTACCCCCTAGAGTAGTAATTAATACAGATTGCAAAATAGTATATATGAAATCGAAGACTATTGCGGTGGTTTTATACAGGAGAGTTTTTTAATTAGTGATATCCTTTTAGTTGGTGAATCAGTATGACAAAGTAAGCAAATTTAAAAAAATATGAAAAATATATTTTTTTTTTATTTTCTTTTTGTTGTCAATTGTAAATCGTATCTATTGAAGAAAAGTTTAAGAAGAGTTGAGCGCGCTGCGCTATCCAGCGGTAGGTAAAATATGGCTAATAAACAATATCAGCGTTATATTACCTACCACTAGATAGCACATGGTGCTCATAAAAAAAATGTTTTTTTTTTTTTTTTATTAAAAGTTGCTTAGTTTGTCGAACTGATTCACCCACTACAAGGTTGTCACTTATTAAAAAACTCACCCTGTATATGTGCATATTTAGCCCAGTCAAATTAGACAAAAAGGGACGTACCTTGAACTAAATCCGGCAAAGCTGGAAATAATTTTATCTCACTTTAGGCTCCCAAATAATATTAATATGAGTTTGCGACGGTTTCTGAGTAAAATATTAATCAAAAAACAAAAAAAGCTTTTTTCGGTTTTTTGCTTTATAAATTCGGAACGGTACTTCCTATTTAAATATTCAATCAGCAAAAAATGTACTACATAAAATTCCACGTCTAATGATACCCTCAAAGATTAAATTTGATTCAGTGTTATGGCCGTAATTGTCAATCAATGATAGGGACAGTTTTCCGTCAACTTGAGTATTTTTTCATTTGGAATAGCCGTCTTTGCACTGAGAAAAATATTGCTTCGTAATACATGGTAATACGCATGTTTCAACAAGGACTACTTATATAACTCGGACTGTGGTTCATACGTATGAATTGACATAATGCGTAAAGGTGTTGGCGTGACGGTAGTCACCGCGCCGTAATGGTAAAACGTAACATTATTTCAAAACGTCGTGACCTTCGCACCTCACTTCTAACATGGCAGCGTGTAGTAGCAGCATACGTATAGTTATAGTCGTACACATGAATTATGTTGAAAAGACAGAATACTATTATTTCTGTATGGACTGTATTTCTGTACGGAATATATTGATACATTTAATCGAGTAATGTACATAGTTTCAACAAAATTCAATTCCTTGTAATTCAAAAAAAATGCAATTGAAACATCGTTTTCCTGTATAAATCCGTAATAACAAAATGGTAATGTAAGATTTTTTCAATCCATCCAATACTTTTTTCACAATGAAAACTCTTTTGAGTCAAAATAGTAAAATTTGCCTGTTATGACAATACTGCTGAACCGAATTTAACGTGTAATAGATCATCCGATGCATAATTTTATGCTCTACAATATCGTCGCCTTACAAATATAACTTGATAACTCGAAAATTGGTATTATCGAGATAAGTATGCCAGAAGATGTAAAAATATCAACCCTATATTCCCTTAAAACCAGATAATTGAAATTCCCCCGCCCCTAGGGTTTAACGGTTGCTGATAAGTTGAAAATCAGCTTCAGCTATAATACTAAAAATCGATATGTAGACTTATCTAGCTAAAAGTTCGCTGCACTGTCTGCTATCGTAGTGCAAAATCTCGATATCTACACTTATCTAGTTTAAGGTTAGCATTTAGGTCCACTTATTAGTTTTCACAAATAAAAAATGATGGACGAGTTGAACATTTAAAAATCATTAAAACGCATTTATCTCAGAACTACTAAATTCGAGTTATCGAGTTATAACTGTAAGGCGACGATATGTCTGCAATATTTTTATATAGGAAGTATCCTTGAGAATTTATGAGTGAAAAGCCGATAAAATGCCTAAATTTCGCGGTTTTTTGGCCATAGTTTCTAACGCTCCACTGATAAACCGTCGTAATCTCATATAACTGTTATTTGGGATGCCCAAAGAATAATAAAATCATTTCCAGCTTTGTCGGATTTATTTCAAACCAAAACCCTAATTTGACTGGGCTAATCATGTTATTATGTTATTATATATGTCCATATTTTATTTAATTTAAATTAATTTAATTGTGACAATCAAAAACTATTTTTATTCCTAGATATATAAACGATAACCAATGGCGAAACATTAACTTAGTGGACTCTTCGTAGCTATATTAAATGGGCACCACCCAACTTGGATATGTGAGGGACCACCCCTCACTAGACTCCAATTGCTCGTGAGTGTGGGTGGTGTCATCAGGGGTTTTCTCCGTAGTAAAAGTCGTCTTGTTGCAGTTGAAGTAGTTTATTGCAGAAGGTATTTGATGCTTGCCGGTTGTAACGCTTCGAATGATAAGTCGCGGTGTGTGTAGATAGTGTGAAGTGACTACTTGATGATGATGATAGCGAGGTATGAGCGCGGCGGTGTAGACTCGAAGATGATGAAAAGCACGAGTACTTGTGGCTGACTGGCCAGAGGATGATGATGATGAGTGATCGCGGTAGCCGTCTACTAGAGGATGATCGTAGAGCGAGGTATAGACGCGGTGTG
The DNA here is from genome assembly GCA_944548615.1 of Micropterix aruncella. Classification (NCBI taxonomy): domain Eukaryota; kingdom Metazoa; phylum Arthropoda; class Insecta; order Lepidoptera; family Micropterigidae; genus Micropterix; species Micropterix aruncella. Next base: position 3,245,183 of record OX155966.1, read on the forward strand.
TGCTCACTAGAGGATGATGAATAATCGATCGAATATATGGGTTTATATATAACGCGTTAAATGATGCAATACCGTGGCGTGGGGGAAGTGAGTATGTCCGATTGAATCGATCAGGATAAATGATATTAGTCATCGGCTGTGTCTGCATTAATTGCCGAAATTATATAGAATTCAATGTTAGTTGGCGCGTGTAATATTAAGTGTGTTTGCGGTTATGGATTTCTAGAATCTAATTCTTTTGTTGACTTGATATGTTGGGCGAAGTACCAACAGATATACCCTTTCCAAGGCTACCGTTTCCAAAGGAGAAAAAAAACAATCTAATAACATAATTAGATGGTCAAAAAATAAACATAGTCGGGGTGAATAATAGTAAAATTAATAATAAAAATACTGTAAATAAAAAAGGTGAAAAATAATGAAAATTCAGACGTAAAAATAAAAAAAAAATAAAGATAATTTTTGACAGAACGATCACTGATGAACGATCAATAAATGTTTTTATATTAAAATGTCTAGAACGGACTGAACAAATGTACGCTCTTGGTTCATCATCCACTTTATAAATTTAATTTTAAATATTCGGTCATCACCCATTTAATTGCTGTTTTTTCACACTTGCTACTTTGAGCTTGGATCTGAGGTTTGAATTGGAATTTCAAATTCAAATAAATTTTTGAATTTGAAATTTGAATTTGTTGGGACTATATATTATAATATTACCTCTGTGTGTATAAATATTATTAATATTTTTTCTCTTATTTCTCATCATTATCCTCATGATTATTAAGTTATTGTCATTTATTAATTTGATTAACTCTGGAATTTACTTGAAAATTCAATAAATATTATTCAACATTTATAAGGATATTTTGACTAGTTTAAAGGTTTTTTACTTTCCTGACGACCTATCGGAAAGGAAAGTATTGTGATCGCGCTAAAAAAAAATTTTGAGATGAAGATGGGAATATATATTTTGAGACTCCCTGAGACGATTGAGACTATTTCCAGACCGATCTCTGTCTGTATGTCTGTATGTCTGTATGTCTGTATGTCTGTATGTATGTATTCTTCCACGATAGCGCCCAGACGCTTAATCGGATTGAGCTGAAATTTGGTATATAAGCTTCTGTTAACCGTCGGAGGAACCCATTAGTTTTTGGAGTCCCTACGCCCTACGGTTGTGGTACCTCCCATACAAATTTGGGGTTCCCGGCGAAAAAATTGTTTCCGCGATAGCGCCCAGACGCTTAATCTGTCTAAGTTAAAATTTGGCATAGAAGCTTCTGTTAACCATCGGAAGAACCTATTAGTTTTTGGGGTACTTACGACCAACGTTTGGGGTACCTGCCATACAAATTTGGGGTACTAGAGTAAAAAATGTCGCTGTTTTTTCGCACCTCCCCGGATACTAGTCAGGAAAGTCTTGGGGTGACACAACCGATTTTTTTAATATATTTTAATTTATTTACTAACTATTGATAGTTTTTATTAATGGCATTTTGTTTTGAATTGTATGTAAGCTATTAGGGTAATTTTATAAGTTTGATGATGTTAAAAGAAATTTTAAAATAAATACGATGAAAATAAAATGTCTACCTTAGAACAGGCACCTAGTTAGGTCTTGACAATTTAAAATCGTAAAAATGTAAATTTGAAAAATAATTAACTAAGTTGAATTTGAATGGTTACCTAGCCGGAAGTCGAGCCCGTGTATGAAAGACCGCATTTGAATAAGAGCATTCTCAGAAAATTCCTCTGAATGAAGTCAATTGAAATTGTGAATTCCATGTACAGGTCCGAATTCAATATGAGAGCGCACTAACATTATAAATCAGGATCATGCTCTAGCAATAACCTACCGAGGAGAGACCAACTTGACAATAAAACCATCTTTGGTGGATATTGCACTGCTTCGATCAGTCTTGCGCTAAGCTATACATCATAAAACTATCAAAGAAATAAAATTATAATCTGTATGATCTCTGTGGTAATGTCCATATTGTAAAATGTCTAAAGATCAGAAGGCTCCGATGATTAGGCATTTGGAAGGAATGGCAAATGAATAGCCATTGAAATGCGTTATTTATGGAAATAACGAAGAGGAATCGTGTATTTAAATAACTGAAAGCACTTGAAGTGAACAATTAAGGAATCAAAGCCCAGTAGGATGGGGCTGAATAGACGACGATTCTCGTTGTAGACAATAGATGCTAATGATGATGATGTTCACGAACCTGTTCTCGGTAAATGAACAGTTCATTGGTTCGTTAACATATCCGGGACAGGTTAGGATACGTCTCTCCAAAAATATGCGTTATAGGTGGCCTTGTCGTTCGCCCCTTGTATGTCCTGGTGGATGATGGTGGTGGCAAGGCTAGCAGGTGGTCTTTATCCTGCAGCGTTCCACAATCGCATATCGCATTCTCTGTGTAGCTTCAGCGAACGAGATTGGCTCGGCATCTTGTCATACGAAACCTCAGTCTGTTAATAAGTACAAAGTAAGTAAGTAAGGATTTATTTTCAAAAACCAGATCTGGGTAATTAAATTATATTATTAATAATATTATTACAAATAAAATTACCTTTCCAATTTCACATAACATTATTAAAAAAAGTCAATGGTCAATTCAAGAGCAGTCGCCATAAGGTACACAACCACCCCCGCTCTATAGGAAACAATACAGTTCCCAGACTCCCCCGACTGTTAGTCGGAGAGCACAATCGATCGGCTTGCGCCGCTCGGTGCGCAGACCGTCCAGGAGCGCCAGAGGTTTGATTCCCAGGGGAGACTGGTTGACCCAGTGTCCTACCCAGGTTCGCACCCCGTACGTGGAGGCCATCGGATGGGTGTTGACCCGTGAGTGTGACCGACCCTGAACACATGGGTCATCATGGCCAACTCATCATGGGCCCGTTAGCTCCCAACTAACAGTCGGGGGAGTCTGGAACTGTATTGTTTCCTATAGAGCGGGGGTGGTTGCGTACCTTACGGCGACTGCTCTTGAAATGATCATTGACCATCCGACCCCGGTTCAGAGCCGGGCAAAGGACGCCTTGGTCCGCGTTAGATTCGGTGTACTCCGTTTCACCGCTTCGTAAGGGAAAGGACCGCGCAAGCGACCTCGAACTCGGAACCAATCGAGAGACCGGAGAAATCTGGTCACAATTGGAAGTGAGGGCGCGAGTATCTCGATCCCGCCGGGTTTATTCCTGGCTAACTCGCGGTAAGTCGTTGGACTCTCACGGGTTGTGGCGTAGCTAGACGTCGGATTGTTATGTCCTAAGTCTTCTACGCTCACTGCAGGTCGATGGAACGACGAATCGTTAAAACGTCCTGTGCAAACGTTAACAAAAGCATTGACCATTTTTTTGTGTGTTGATCTATTGATTCAGATGCAGAGATGTGGAAGCCTAGGGCTGAGATTTTGATTGTATCTGGGTTGGCTCCCCATGATTTACTTACAGCTATTTTCCAAAAGTTAATATATTTGGACGGGTTTGTAAGTTGGGCTTTGTAAGTTAGTGTACGGTCGAAGGTCACGCCCAGGTGTTAAATGAACAGTATTAATAGTTAATGATAGAAGAGTGAGTGGTCTTCAATCGACAGTGAGATGGCTGATAAATAAGAGAAAATAAAATTTCACTACATGAGATGGTAATCTTAAACGCTTCCCTCTCACGTTTCTCAGCAACTGCGAAGGGCATAAATTTTCAAACAGTCTGTGAATAATTACAGCGACGCTTCCTAACGTGTTGCTTCGCTAGCATTGGCACGTCACAAGTAGTCTGATTTAAATTAAATGCTGGTTATGCAGCGTGTAGACGGACACGTTCAAATTAATACGTCAATGTTAAAATGAAGTGAAGCCTTAACTTGTAACCGAGCTGTTTATGTAATCGTCTTCCAAAAAATATGTAATGAAATGACATTAAATTAAAATAGAAAGAGGGGATGCGAAGAAACCTTAAAATTGAAGGAGTTGAAAATTAACATTAAAAGAAGGAGTAAAAATATATTGTCGTGATTTTAAATAATTTAATGAAGAGCCATGACTGCGCCAAAATACGACATTGCTCCTTCTGTACCAGCTAATAATGAAAAGTTACTGTCACCCGTGACTATGAGTTAGATTTGGTATGGGATTTTGTCCAATAAGATATGCTTGCACTAGTAACAATGCAGTATTACTAAATTACAATAAATTAAATTAGAACTCTAAATGTATATATTTATTACATAGCTATATTTTTAATAAAATTGGTATATTTATGTATATATACAGGTGGTGGGTCCAAATAATTTATTTTAAAAAAAACACTTCATTTCTTAAAATTGCATAAAATATGCACATCTAGAGACGGGCCAAATTATCGCCTAGTTAGATGTGCTATTGGCAGTAAAGGTCATGTAAGATGTGTTAAACCTCCTTATATTAATTATCAAATAATTTATATAATTATTATAAGATTACATGACCAATGAATGAACTGTATACCTAATCCTATGTACCTAAATAAATAAATAAATAATAAATAATTAAATGTCTAGTGTCTAAAGTCGCAAATTATTAATTTATGATCAAAGCTATCTATGAAGTCATGATATGACCTAATTCGAGGGACATGACTTTCAAACATTGTACTCACTTAAATGATAGTTTATATATTCACAGATTCATCGTTGGACTTGTGACCACCCCTCACTAGACTCCAAGTTGTTTGATATAAGGAGGTAATGTCAACTTGTGGGTTATCTCCGTATTGAAAGTCGATTGAAATTATATCAGAAGGTATTTAATGTATCAGAAGGAATTTATAGTGATTTATATTGACAGTTTGTTAACGCTTCCCGAATTTGCCAGGGGTTGACGAGAATGCGGTGGCTATCTGCCTGAAGCTACGAGGGTGCATGGATAAGGATTATAGTTTGTGCTCAAGAGTATCTCGTACTCGACACGGCTCCAGTCTGTAGGAGTTCAGACTGATGCTTGCTCGTCTCGATATGAGGAAGGAAGGAAAAGGTACCCAAAATGGTCGGACCCGTTGACCCAACTCGTGAGAGTAGTACCGGGTTGATTCCCCCGCTGTCTTGGGGGAGTGATCATTCGAGAAATGATACCCTGGTGCTATTTTCGCCGCCTTATAAAGGCCGAAAAATGACGCATACCAAAATATTCCGACTAAAAATGTTGTTCAATGTAACTAATTTGACAAAGTAGTTAAAATTCGTGCTAATTCAGCGCTTGACGAGGTGGAACAATGGCTGTATTGACGTCAGTGCATTTCACTGGAATTCAATGCATTTGACGATACTTAAGGATCGTTACAGACTATTTTGCTTTCATACTACATAAATCAACAGGTATTGAAAACAGCACCAATAAAGTAGCTACCTATTAAATATAATGTTTTTATATATATATATATATATATATATATATATATATATATATATATATATATATATATATATATAGATATATATATATATATATATATATATATATATATATATATATATATATATATATATATATATATATATATATATATATATATATATATATATATATATATATATATATATATATATATATATATATATATATATATATATATATATATATATATATATTGTGACACGATTGCTGTTTTCCCCGATAAATTCGCATTGCACTTTAAGTAAACAACAATACACACACGCATAAGATGCATGCAGCGCCATCTTGATGCAATTCACAAGCTTTGCAAGCTAGGACTGTCATATACGACATACGACTATCGTAGTATCTACAAGCGTACATTTGACACCGAATCCATTGTCGGCTAGTCGATTGCCACAAGTAAATCTTGTATTCAGTTATGAAAATGGATTTTAGGAAAAAGAATAATTTTAATTAAGTCGGTAAAAATAAAGAAAGATCAAATTATAAACCAGGATGCTAGGAAAATTAATACAATAATTTATTTGGGTATTATACAATTTTTAATACACAAAATCATGATTAACATTGGTAATTAAATTCCGTACGTAAAAACGCGGACACTTAGCCACATTAAATCAGATCCGTTTAACTAGAAATTAAATCTAGTATTTTATAAAAATACTGTAACAATTATTCAAATTAATAAAATAAATGTAAATTAAGCACCGGAAGCCTAAACGAGTCGAGTAAGAATCCATCATTAGACGGCCATGTTTCCGCCCTCTTCTTTTTCGAATTCGCAATTCAGCTGGTGCGGTCGATATTAATTGAGAATCCCGTGGTGCACGTAATCAGATAAATTAACCCGGTGAGTTTTGAAGCGGTTGTTCAATATTTAGATACAAGATGAATCCTTATCCGTTCGGTTGGGAAGGGATGGATTGAAGAGTGAGCCGACTCCCTAGGATTGGGCAAACTGACTCCTCATTTTCCTTCTCTCCCACTTATTGCTCCTGTGTAATTACAGGGATTCTCCTATCGGATTAATCTTCTCCGTTGGACCATTCTCCCGCATCGAACCTACCGAATCGCAAGACGGTCGACCGCGGCCAACGTGAACATCATCGCACGTACGAGAGTGCCGCCCGTCGCATGTACATCAGCCGCCGTTTCCCGTGGGAAAGCACGGCGTAGACCGGGAAGAGGAAGAACGGGGTTCGGCCAGCCGAAGAGAAACGCGACTCCGTCAAAGACCGTCACACCTACATTCCCGTGTCCCCACGTGCTACAATCCAATAAGTGTTCTAAAATCCAATACTTTGTAAGCCGACCCTGGATAAGGTTCGCACGTCTTTTGCTCTACTTTCAATGATTCTAGTTTCCACTTTCTTTATATTCTCGTAATGGGGACTAAGATCCCAATAAATCGAATTCTAATAAAAACAAGTGACTTTTACTAAGGTGATTCTAGTTTCTACAGGTTACTATAGATTCTATAGGTCACCAAAGGTATCCCCCAACTATCTATGTCACAATTGGCGCCCAACGTGGGGCAACGGCGAAGAGGAAAGGTCGGTGGCATTTTCAAGTCGGACCCTAACAGCGGCTGAGAGACATTACTCAGCGGTGGAACGAGAGGCCCTCGCAGTTTTACACGCCGTTGAACAGTGGAGGTGCTATTTAGAAGGCACAGCGTTATTTGAAATTCATACAGACAGCGCAGCCTTAAAATGGTTTCTTTCGATCGATTCGCCTACAGGTCGGTTGGCTCGATGGGGGGTTCGTCTCTCTCCGTACAATTTCCGTATAGTCCATCGGAAAGGGAGTGAGCAGAAGGTCCCAGACGCGTTATCTCGAGCTCCACTCGTAGCAAGTGTCAGCGTTTCTGAAACAGAGGATACCTGGTTCAAGAAGCAATACCTAGGTGTGGCGAATAATCCGATCGCTCATCCTAATTGGACGATTAAAAATGGCAAACTTTACCGATATAGTAAAGCAGACGGGGAAGTTGATCCAGAATTTCAGTGGAAGGAGGTCGTCATGTTAGAAGATCAAACCCGGTTGTTTAAAGAGTACCATGATAATCCAACCGCCGGTCATCTCGGGGTCTACAAAACATATAACCGATTGAGGCAACATTACTATTGGCCAGGGTTGTATCAAACGGTCGTCAAATATGTAGCAAATTGCAATACCTGCATGGCCACTAAACATGTAACAACAAGTCCATTGGGCACTATGAACTCACCCAAAAAGTGTAGTCGCCCGTTCGAATATATTGCCTTGGATATTCATGGCCCCATGGTGTCATCAAGCAAAGGAAACCGTTATATTTTGCTAATAACATGTTGTTTTAGCAAGTATACCATTATAATTCCATTGAAAGAGGCATCGTCGAGCAAAATGATTCCTTTAATTAAAGAGAAGGTGTTTTTAATTCACGGTGTCCCCAGGGTAATCCTAACCGATAACGGTAAACCATTCATTTCTAAAGAAATGAAGAAATTTTTTGAGGAGCATAAAATTCCCCAAATATTTAACACCCCATTTTATACCCCTCAGGTCAACCCCGTAGAAAGATATAATCGTACTCTAAGTACCATGCTATGCGCTTACGTGGGTAGATATCATAAATCCTGGGACATACATTTACCTGAGTTCCAGTATGCGTTGAATTCTGCCAAATCCGAATCTAGTGGTTTCAGTCCGAACTTTTTAGTTTTCGGTCGGGAACTGGTAACATCCGGCGAGGTTTATTCCGCAATGACGGCAGCGGAAACGCAAGCTGTCCTCATGTCACCGGAAGAAGACGATCGAATTGACAGGTTGGGTCAGCTGGAAAACATTTTTCAAATGGTTAAGGCCAATTTGCAGAAGCAACATGAGAGGAATAAGCACTCTTACAATAAGGGTCGCCGTACTCCGGTTCTGCAAAAGGGTGATGTTATTTGGAAAAAGACGCGTTTCCTTTCTAATAAAGGGAATAATTTCTCGGCTAAACTCGCCCCAAACTTCGAAGAGTTCCGCGTAATGGAAAAATTATCCGACAACGTCTATATATTGGAGACGTTGGCGGGGAAAGAAGTTGCAGGCACACATCATGCCAGAGATTTTAAAATCCCTGGAAATCTAACTCTGGATCCCCAAAGGTCCCCAGGTATTCAGATTCAGGATCCCGATCCATCGCAGTAATCATTTAAAATCAAATAAAAAAAAAAAAAAAAAAATAATAACCTTAAAATAGACTGTCAACTGTCATCTAATATGTTCATAATTCATTAAAATAATAAATAAAATTGGGTTTACCTTGTCATTCGGTGGTTGTTCAGCGACTTGTATCGTGAGCGTTTTTTTTTATTATTTTATACGTCATAGTGTTGTTTTCCGAATGTAATCCATGATGCAATTTCTGTTGTGATGTTATTCATCATATCCACAAACATTATATGGTGGTTGTTATTAGGTTGGTGTAGTTAGACTGGAACATTATCGAATATAAGTCCAGTGCACACAACAGGTTGCCGCAGTTTCAGTGGAACCAATGCGACAATGCGCTCGTTCTGAAAAGTAAAGTTTTATTTAAGTAGCAGTGCAGCAAAGCGTTCTAGGCAGGAAAGTGAGGCTTCGATGAGGTGTCAACGAAATTGGTGTGACACAGTAGCACACATTATTTAGGGTTTCAGTGTCGAATGAAAGGATCGGTATGCCTATTAGATTGGCTACCGTATTATAGATGGTGATGAGTGCAGAGATTTATGATTGAAAGAATGTAAGAGCTTGTATGAAAGATTAATTACCGAGCTGTTCAACGTTCTTCTTGGGCTAATCCTTAAAAGTAGGTTCCTTGAATCGAATAAGGGCTTATCCTTGAATCGAATAAGGAAGGATTGGATCCCGGGTCGGACGCGTGAGGGGCACATCGTTGACCCAGAGTCATGTGAGTTCACAGGTTAGAATCAGCGCGTGCTTAAAGCTGTCAAACTTGGGAAGCGTGTAGGAATGTTGAATGTTATGGTACTTACGTGAATTAGGCGAAAATTCCGCTGCTTCCGTGAATTTTCGGTTCGAGGCGGGGGGATTGTGACACGATTGCTGTTTTCCCCGATAAATTCGCATTGCACTTTAAGTAAACAACAATACACACACGCATAAGATGCATGCAGCGCCATCTTGATGCAATTCACAAGCTTTGCAAGCTAGGACTGTCATATACGACATACGACTATCGTAGTATCTACAAGCGTACATTTGACACCGAATCCATTGTCGGCTAGTCGATTGCCACAAGTAAATCTTGTATTCAGTTATGAAAATGGATTTTAGGAAAAAGAATAATTTTAATTAAGTCGGTAAAAATAAAGAAAGATCAAATTATAAACCAGGATGCTAGGAAAATTAATACAATAATTTATTTGGGTATTATACAATTTTTAATACACAAAATCATGATTAACATTGGTAATTAAATTCCGTACGTAAAAACGCGGACACTTAGCCACATTAAATCAGATCCGTTTAACTAGAAATTAAATCTAGTATTTTATAAAAATACTGTAACAATTATTCAAATTAATAAAATAAATGTAAATTAAGCACCGGAAGCCTAAACGAGTCGAGTAAGAATCCATCATTAGACGGCCATGTTTCCGCCCTCTTCTTTTTCGAATTCGCAATTCAGCTGGTGCGGTCGATATTAATTGAGAATCCCGTGGTGCACGTAATCAGATAAATTAACCCGGTGAGTTTTGAAGCGGTTGTTCAATATTTAGATACAAGATGAATCCTTATCCGTTCGGTTGGGAAGGGATGGATTGAAGAGTGAGCCGACTCCCTAGGATTGGGCAAACTGACTCCTCATTTTCCTTCTCTCCCACTTATTGCTCCTGTGTAATTACAGGGATTCTCCTATCGGATTAATCTTCTCCGTTGGACCATTCTCCCGCATCGAACCTACCGAATCGCAAGACGGTCGACCGCGGCCAACGTGAACATCATCGCACGTAC
>OX155966.1:3260615-3363595 GCA_944548615.1 Micropterix aruncella
TTGCTATAATACCCAAGCACAAAACTACACATTTCCAGTGCAGCTTTTCGTATTATTCTGCGGTTGTATGGAAACGGTTGGGAATGGCTTTGCGATCGAAATCAATTGCAGTATTTAAGGACCACTTTAAAAGTTTATTATTTAAGGAAGATATTTAGATGTCATAATTTGATTTTATTTTAAAATAACTATTGCTAATTGGATTATTACTATTGTCTTCGTTTATTTATTAATTTGTAACCTGATTATTTAATGTTAAATATTTTGATTTTGATTATTTTTGATTTATTATATGTAGATTATTAAATTTATGTAATTACGTTATTTTCTTTTAATATCATTTGATGTTAAATATCTTGATTTTGATTATTTCGATTTGTGTATTTATTTGATTATGATTATTTGGATTTTTTGTTTTAAGATTTATTTGATTTGGTTATTTTATTTTAAAAATCATATACCTATGTATCAATAATTAATAGGTTTGTCCTGAAAACCAGGATAAGAGATATCCTGAGGATACCCCTAATTTGCAGCGTTTGTAGCTTTATTTCATAGTCTTTGTCTATTTATAGTTTTAATTTTTAATCTGTGTGTTCTTGTTTTTTTTTGTATATGTTTTTTATAACAGCTGCAAATAAATAAATAAATAAATAAATAAATAAATAAATCTGGAAGTACATCCTTTCAAATAAAAAGAATTTTCCAAAGCAATTCATAAATGACGGATTTCTGAGGTCCCAAACATTTAAAGAAAAATACGATCGAATTTATAACCTCCTCCTTTTTTTAAAGTCGGTTAAAAATAAATCGGCTGTGGTCTACGATCTATAGGACCTGACAGGAAAACGAAAAGAGCTTTATCATTTGAAGGGCATGTTCACAGCAGACTAAGATGTTAAAATTTCAAATCCACACCATAGCAAAGAAGAGGAAGAAATCAAGAATCACACTCATGAAAGCAAAAATGAGAAATATTGTAAAGCGGACTAACACGGTTATCATAGCATATTGCGAAGGATAAATAGGTCAATAATTTATCAAAAGAAATACAAACAAAATCAAATAATTTAAAATGTGTGTATAAGGTAAACTTAGTAATATAAATCCACAACATGACAACTCTACAGTTGTGGTAGAAAATTCCCACGCCCACACAACTTCTAACCTCTGCCTTAGAGCTGTCTGTAAATATGATGTCCAAGCCAGGGGACCGGGACGATATAAGGTCAGAATATACTACATTATTTAGGGTGGGGACTGCCCTACTGGTTTTTTCATCAAAACTGTTTGAGGGATGATGTGCGAAGTAGTAAGTCTGTCGGAGAAGGGAAGGTGAAAGTCTTGCTACTGATCTCTCCGCACCGTAATCGATTTCCGGATCGTAATGGAATGCCGCTTGTTCCAGGTTGACAGGAACACTGCGACGGCGCAATCGGTCATGTTGATTTTGTCGTAATTGCTGGCGTTGTGTATGTTGTGCACGAAATTGTTGCATTCTCAATGTATTCGCTTGTCGTTCATTTTCAGTCGCTCTCAAACATAATTCCGACAATGCCAATAGGACTATTTTCATTATCCGTCGCTCGCTGGTCATCAGTGCGGCTTGCACGTGAAGTAGATCGCCGCGCATTTGACTGACTTCGACGACCTATGTTACCTATTCTCCTCGGCATTATAATGAACACTGTAAAAGACACGGAATTGTTTTCAGTCACTCAAATCTGTCGAACATTCCTTGAGAACTTAACAATATTGAAATCCTCAGACTAAGGGCAAATTTGTAGTTATGTATAAGCCTGAAAAGTCTATTTACCTTTATATAATGGCTGATCAAAGTGAACAAATCTATTCTCCAATCCCACTACCTTTTTTAAAAGAAAAAACGACGTTAAATGTAATAACAATTTCACACAGTCGCGCGGAATGAATTATGAATGGCGTAGCTGTCAAACAATAGAATCTATTGTTAGAAAATATAGAGAGCGCCATCTATTGACAGAAATACGAAGTGGCCATCCCTAGAAGTACTAATTTCGATTTTTTTGATTTTTTAGCTGTTCCTTTGGGTTTTTTCTAAATATTTTTTTTTGTAAACCACCCCTGAATCAAGCCAAACAATATAAAAGAAATATAATTCAAATCGGTCGTGTCGTTTCCGAGATCCTGCGAGACTAACGCACGGCGATTCATTTTTATATATAAGATTATACTGGGCTTATCAGATTTTCTATTTGTCTTTAAATAGGTCAAATATATGTAAAAAAAAGGTCAAAAAAGCTTGTAATAACGACCTGTTACTTACAGTGGGTTGCATATTAGTATTTATAGTAGGTATATTGTGACACGTCTAAAATCAGTAAATTCGCCATTTCGATACGAATGTATTGAAGTTAATCACAGTTTTGTGCAAGTCGTCCTAATTATTTACTTCAATAAAAAAGTTGACGTTTTTTAATTATTTACCTCAATACAAAACTGACGCTTCAACTCTGTAAGTCTTGGATTTGTCATAAGTATTCTTCTGATTCACCCTATTCAGCGACTTGCACATGTTCTTCTAATGAAGAACATGTTTAACTAAAGGATATGTTGATATTTAAGTCGATGTTGGTTTAGTTTTAGTCGATATTTTAGTCGATATTTTAGTTGATGAAATGAATGATAATTTAGTCATTATATATTTCTTCTTCGATCCTGCTGGCACCAGCTGCTAAGGCTTTTCTCGCTTTTGCATATTTAGGTGTTTCTCCCTATTGCACTTTATCTTATAACGTTTTGGTTGCCTCTCCGTAAAATTATTCTGTAACACCCGAATATATAGTCGAGTATTGATCATTACTCGAGTACCGAGTAGTACTTGAGTAATACTTGTGTACCGGTTTTAATTTTATAGTCGAGTATTGAGAAGCCGAGTATTACTCATAGCTGAGTATCTGTCTGACGATACTTGAGAGCTACTTGGCTTGGAGCTGTCAAAAATTTTCGTTTATATGCGTTGGTGCATGTGTATATTATTGTATTTACGTATTATTCGTGAAATGGCGGAGTTCCTACAACGGCTGGAGGAAATTAAGAGAATATGCGTGGTCGGTGGTGCGGCAGCACGCTCTCGAGGACACAATTTGTTTTCTCCATATCGAAGTCCAAATAAAACAAAGTCCCAAATAAATCGTAAAAGCCAATATGAGCAAAGATAATATAATATAGGGCGTTACGCGAAAAATCAGGTTAGATGAATTCAGTTTTACGCGCGCTTTGAAAGAATTCATGAAGTTAGGATTGAACTGTCAAATCGTGGCGACAACAAATTGGCGTTGTTTTAAATAACCGACTATGAATTGATATGAACAATTTCATTCATATATTATAAAAAAACAACAATAAAATGGGTATAATAATCTCTGTAAATCTTCATCATAATGTTAGAGGTAAATTAAAAGATAAGTAATTTGTTTTCGAATAAATAACGAAATATATTATTTTCCCAGTGTTTTCCCCTCTACTTGACTGAGTCGATGAATAATGTTCGACTATAGAATGCATCCATTACTTAAGTACTACTTGGCACCTGAGTAATACTTGGTTGAGTAAAGACTCAAATAATGATCAATACTCAACTATAGATTCGAGTGTAAGTAAAGTCCTCTTTCACCTCCTAGCCTGGAACGTACCCTATCTACACAAATTATTTTGCTTTAATTAAAGAGAGAAGAAATAGAGGTGTCCGCGTCATTTTACTCCAGCGATAAACATCCATTTACCATCGGTAAAACCAGGAGTAATTAAAAGCTCGTCGGCGTCAGGCATTTAAACCTAGCCACATTACTCTCACGTTCGCTACTACCTGCGCGGAGCGTGCAACGGTACTGGTTTCCAAATAGCGTATCAGAAAACGCTTCCATTTCTATATTATAGTGACTGAACGATGATAGTTGTTTCCGTCTGAAATCATACTTTGTTCTATCAATATCTAATATATATTTTCTCTATTGTAATAATTGTCGGCTTGTAGTTTTATTTTTAAATAATTATTCCCATTCTAATATCGTCTTATTTTAATGTTACATACATATTAAGTAGGGTAGACAAAGGACAAAAGAAACAAAGGGACTATTAAAACAGTGGGCAAAACTATTAGAACATATTGTTTTGCATATATAGTCGTTTTGGGACCAAATTCATTGCACCAAATGTATGCTACAACAAAATCAACAATAGAAAAAAACTGGCTACCCACAAGATTAAAACTCACAAAATAGGCACAAATCATACTAAGAAATTTGCAATAAAAAGTTGAATGCTGAATATGACATTAGACACAAAAGTGAAAATAAAAGGGGCAGTGTCACTGATCATATAAATAAGATGCGGAACTCAGTACATTTGAATCGAAATTCACTTTTGTTAGTACCGGGGACTATAATATAGCCAACAGCACAAAAACCGCATTGCAGCCAACCGTCGCAATTTCTTGTAGAATGTGTCTGTCACACTCTTTTTCAACACTCTGGTTTTAGCAGAATGGCAACCCTCTGGTCTTGCGAAATGGCAACATCTGACCAATGCAATAGTTAATCATTAACTAGCCTATTTATCGATATCGATAAAAACGCCACAGGCCAGCGCAGCCCACCTATCGATATCGATAAAAACGCCACAAGCCAGCGTAGCCCACCCTTACCGGATACATAAATCGATAGAAATAAAAACAAAATTACGAATCAAGCATACGGTTTATTGATGTCTCGTATTAGAATAAATATTAATACTATGGAAAAATGTGCCATTAAAAATACTGCCATAAAAGACACTCACGCCCTCAGGTTCTCCTCTCTTGCGCCTAATTAGTCCGCAAACTACACATTTCTTATACATCGTCACTTTCCGAGAGGCGGCACAAAACTCGAAAAACCCAAAATGAAGCCGGTAAGACGTAAAACACAAGTGACGCAGCAAACGGTAAGCAAACAACGCACACACGCACGACTGACAGCAGAGCGGAAGCGGTGTGCGGACGCTATGCGTGCGCATGCGCAGCAAAATGCCCAGTATGTGTGATGGTCAGACAGAGCAAAGACAATATACAGCTCGCGGAAAAGTGGCAGACGCGTCTCGCAGGCTGACAACCGCATTCGTGTTATTGTGGCATAGTTAAGTTGCCACCTTGATAGCCCCCGGCTCCATACAAATTTTCTTTCTATGGAAGTGGCCGCCCACTGGGCAGTGTATTATACAATAGAATTCAAGAGAAATTTTTACGTTTGTCAGTAAAACAATTTAATCATCGTATTAAGATCTTACTTTGTAAAAAGGCGTTCTATAAGATTAACGAATATTTGAATTAAAAGGTGCTGTTAATATAAATTATTTTTAGATGCTCTTCGCTCTATATATATAATTCCACAAAAACTAAAGCATTTGTTTTTTGTTACCTTACCTATTTTTCTGTATTTCTTACTCTATTCGTTCTCTATTATGTGTTCAGCCGACTTAAAAATATATATATTGTAGCTTGATAAAAATACTAGGAAAAAGTGGCCATTTCGTTTTTAATTGACGGCCTCGCTTTACCTTTTTAAAACATCCGTCGTCAAACGTAACCCATTTATTTCTCAAAGTTAATGAGTCGAAGAAGGTTTAAAATCACACAATGACTTAGATCTTCATTTACTTATATTCGAATATAATGTATAGATAAAATATTTGTAACTATACCTTTTATATAGATTATGTTATATTGGCGCTTCCGTATGTATCCTGCTCTTAATGGTCAACATAATGTTCAACATACAACCGCAGATATACAATATAATGCCATCTATTAATTTACCTGAACACCAGCGTGCTTAGTTATTAATTTCAATTTTTCAATTTCAATTTATTTCCAAAAAAAATCTTAACAGATTGTAGAAACTTAATATTTAGGTACATTTAAATTACAGTCTATTAGTCCTTTTTTACAATATTTAAATTTATCACCACGTACATACAGTTACTTCATTATTGCTTTTAGGGCATCCAAATCATTTTTAAGATTTATTTACTAAAACCACAAATTAAAATAATCGATAAAATTAATCAAGAAATTAAAATCAGAAAAAGTCAGAATAATTAAAAAATGCTACTTAAAATTGTCAAAAAAATGGCCAAAAAATTTGAAAAATTATTTAAAATTAACAAACTCATCGATCGAGTAAAAAGATTTATTAAATTCATATTTATATTCATATTACATATTAAAACCTGATTAACTAATTAAATATAGACATCTTTATCTAAATAATTTTTAATTAATTAAAGCTATGATTTTAAAATGTGTTTGTTGTTATATTATTACTTTATTTCGAGAAAGGATACCGTATAGGCGTGTTTAGAGCGCCATCTATAAATCACCCTCATACTGTCATACCACGAACTGAAAATATTGCCATTTTGAAAATAAGAGAAGATTATTCCACTTTTGAAACTATGAGTGCCACCTAAATTTTGCGTTTTTTTGTGTGAATGAAATGTTTTTCTTTAAGAAACTGAAATGAAATTGTGTTCAAATATTACAGTTTGAGGCGATGTCGCTCCCCGTGGGTAATCCGGCGTCCCGCGGAGATTTATAGCGATCGATAGCGATCTTGCCAGTTGCCAGTCCGGTTCGACGGAGGCTGCTCCTCGTCAGGCGCAGGCGCAAGAGGAACCCTCCGCCAGAAGCAGCCGCGATCTAATTAATGGCACGGCCAATGCTGCTTTATTTACCCGCCACCGGTCTACCGCTACCGATAGATCCAAATGCAGATTATCGTACGAGATAGAGACGCATTTCGGTGCGCACGTAGACGTTATAGGATGAAACGTGGTGCCTCTACAGGAAAGATATTAAAAAATTAGACGTCTTCCACATGAGGTGCCTCCGAAACATCCATGGGAAGACCGTGTGTCAAACACAGAAGTGTTACGACGGAAGAAGTTGCAGGGCATGGAAGCTATGCTCATGAAAGCTCAGCTGAGGTGGTGTGGGCATGTAGTGCGTATGAAAGACGACCGCCTCCCGAAAGCCGTGTTTTATGTCCAACTCTCAAAATGGGCACACAAAGTCGGCGGACAGCACCTACGCTACAAAGATGTATTAAAAAGGCACCTAACCGCCAGTGGTATTCCACCTGAAAGCTGGGAGAGGGCTGCTCACAAACGCAGCGAGTGGCGCTCCACGGTGACCACAAAAATTAAAGAGTTTGAGGAAGCCCGGCTTGTAAACCTCGACTCAAACCGCCAACAGCGCAAAACTCGTCCGAAGCCCACGTACATATACACTTACAACAACTGCGGGGAACTCTACTGTAGTTGTTGTAATCGGACCTTCAAAAACAAACTGGGATTCACGAGTCACTTCCGCGCGCATCTTCGAAGAAGTTCTGTCAATCAAGAGGTCGCCGTCGTCGGATCACGATGTGGACGACATCATCAGACGTTATAGAGTTTATAACGTAATATAGATCGACCGCGCATATCCCACCTCCCCCTGTATGCGAGGTACCGAGTTTTGCCATGGATTATATATTCATATTAATTTTATTAGTATACTGGTATACCCAGACCAGTAGATCAGACCATAAAAGCTTGAACAGATACATACCTGTGCAGAATCACACACTCTCATATATACACAACTATGACACATACACGTAGATGTACTTACACACACCCATTAAACACACATCACAATCACACATATAAACACACCCCTCCTACTCTATCATACACACTCACAAATCGAGAGAACATGATTATATAACATAATATATAAATATTATTACACAACATCACGCACATAAACTGTAAATTATCAGAAGACTATTTTGGCCGTAATATTGTTATTATTATTTATTAACTTAAGACCCGAGCGCTGTTTTTCTCTTTTGTTGGAATAAAAAAAAAATCAAGTCAGATACAGATTAGCTAACATTTATACATATTAGCAAACAAACATTTTTTTATATTAAAGAAAAGATAAAATAAACAAAACCAAACGAAGAAAAAAACACAAGAATAATGTAAAAAGAAGAAATACAAGACAAAATGCAAAGAGATCCTTAAATAGCACCAAAGCATTTCAGACTTCACTCGAGTAATATTCCTCCAGTGAGTAAAACGCCTTATCTGTAAAGTATCTCTTAAAGCGTCTCTTAAACACGTCAAGAGATTGCGCCTGCCTAATGTGCTCGCTGAGTTTGTTGTAAACCGAAGGGCCGGCGATATTGGCTAGCCTCTCCGACTTGGATAATGCATGACTTACCGAACGTAGCATGCTACGGGATCTTGTTGGATAGTGATGATGCACACCGTTCACTTCAAAATCGGCAAGATTTCTGCGAACGAATAGCGCTACTTCCATTATGTAAATGGACGGCAGCGTCATGATGCAGAGATCTCTAAACAGAGGCCTAGCTGGCCTATCAAGCGCCACACGCGCTATTGTGCGGACTGCACGCTTCTGCATAATGAAAGCCCTCTGCCTGTCGGCTGCTCGCCCCCATAACTCCGGCCTGTACGTTAGCAGTGAATGAACGTATGCAAAGTAACACAGGGTAGAGCAGGGGTATAAAGCAGGGGTGCTCAAACGGTCGATCGCGACTGCTTTTTGAGTCGATCTCGAGAAAAAATTGCAGTACAAAATTGTATATATTACAACGTAGCATTGAGGAATCTGCTACTGAATTAGCAAGTCAGTTTAACATGAACAAATCTTGTGTTGAAAATGAGGTAATGCAGATTATATCACATATATATCTCAAAGCCACAGCATCTGATACGAAATTCAGGTCTTTTATATCTAAAGACAAATATCCGAATCTAATACAAAGGCAATAACCGCAATATCACCCGGGATCGGGTGGCCAAGTTTGTTTCAGGGGAACGGTTACTTACAAAGGTAGCTGAAATCAAGTCAACAACAACCAACCCACCCCCTTTGCTTAGAAAACCTACGTTTCCAGACTCCCCCAGCTATTCGTCGAAGTGCACAGTCGATTAACTAACGCCACACGATGTGCAAACCGCCCAGATTGTGTTAAGTGATTATGATCGCAAGTGTAGTAAATTTGTAGTATTTTTTTTTGTAATTTCGTAGTATTAAAATAGCTATTTTTCCAATATTTTCTTAAATACAACGGAATGTAAACATTATTTGTGTCGCTTGTATGAGAGATATTCCAACAAAATTGTCTCAACATGATTTCGGTCCAACGAGGCATCTGTGTACCGAATTTCAAGGGTCTAACTTCCCATTACCCCCCCCCCCCCCCCTCCTTACCCCGATATTGACATGATTTTGGTTCAACTAGCTACTAGCGCGCCCTCTTGTAGACCGATTAAAACACAATCTTTTGAACTCTTGCCATGACCGAATGATGCCAAATGATACAGCCCGATGTGTTCCCCCAGGTTTGTGCATCCGATTCCACCTGTCCACGACTGAGCTTACAGCTGCTGCAGGGTTCACAGAGTCCTTTCCAGGTTATCCCCTCTTCGAGGAGGCTACCGGATGTGAACTGAAACGTGAGTTAAGGCGACATTAGGCACAATATACCAGCCAGTAGCGTCTCTTAGATCAAAATTGAAAACGAAGCGAGGTACGTCACGAGTCAAAGGGCTCGCATATGGCCGCCACTTATCTACCGCTCCGCAGATGATCAAACGGTTCGGAAAATTAGCCAACCTTCGCACGCGCGTAACTCTAACTAAAGGCGTTCGTCGAGACATACCCCTCTGCTCACTTCTTTCCTACCATCTATTTTATATGTATACTCATGTACATGGATTTACATGAGTATCCTATTATCTATTTTATATGTATACTCATGGATTCAGCTCTTTTTTTTTAATTTAATTTGTCTGCCGTGTAAAGCCGACTTTAGTCAACGCTATTGTCGAATTAATATGTATGCTTTAATTGTAGCAACTGACGAATTCTAATATGCGATAATTAGCTTTAATTCATAATTCATGCTTTTATTGTATATTCTGAATGAATAAATTGAATAGGTACTGAATACTGAATACCCTATCCCCACAATCCACTGTTGCTTGAGAGTGCTTCTACTGTTATGTCAGTATACTGTGCCTAAGGTAACTGTCAGTATACTGTGCTAAAGGTCATCAGGCCCAATCTTGACGCAACCGTTAGGTATCAAGTGCAAAACAACTAATAACAACCAAAAAAGAATAATCGAGCAGAATAGATAAATAATGAAAATCAATTTTAAAATAAATGAAGTCAACGCCACCCAGATCGCCTCGCCCAAAATTGACACAACTTAAAACGGTAGCCCGAGGATTACAATCGCTTTTTTATGCTCTGCATTTAATATGGTTAATATCAGTAATCACAAAATGTCTCAATCGTTCCCCCACCCAAAAAGGGGCCGTAAACAGCGGAAAATGTCTGTTAAAAGGGTTCCTTAATGGTTTGTAATAAGTAAACGGGACCGCCTAGTAATCAACAGCCCACCGGAGGCGGTTCGGAGTAATTCTAACAGGTGCGTCTGATAATCGAGCAGGCATTTTGGGATCGAAATATATTTTTTAACACGCTTTTATTAGGTCGACCTGTATTTAACTATGTTATGGAATCTAAGGTAACTAATTTAACCATCTTCCAAGGATCGTAGCGTCATGAAAATTGGCAGCTGTATGTAGTTCTGATGACAATACAATAATATGGTACTGTCGAACTGATCTGATGATGGAGTCGGAAGATATGAACTGGAACTTCATGATGGAACATCGTATCATAGCTGTGTTTGGACTTGTTAGAAAAGCTTGGAATCAACTTTGACCACGATTAGGTTTCAAAGTCTGATGATGAAGCCGGAAGATAGGCACTGGCATTCCATGATGGAATATCGTATCATAGCCGTGTGTATGTGAATATCGGATCATAGCCCAAAAGCGTGTTTTTAGTGTTTTTTTAAAACTAATAATTTATTTTAATTTACTGTTACCATACTAATCATTTTATTAGTTCTAAATAAGCTTAAAACTTTATAATACGTCAGTTCGTAACTAAATATATTATTAATAATAATAACGGACATATGTTGTTTTGTCTATTTTTAATATATTGACATGACAATATCACGTAGTAAATTTTGAAAATCAAAACCGTATAAAAATCATTGTGATTCCATAATTAATCAGCCTAATGGCCAAAAAAAGTAAACGGTGCAACGCAGCTTTGGGAGGTAATGGACCCTGTTGCAGTTTGGTCAATAAGACCCATGTGTAGGGTCAGCCGAACGCACGGGTCAACACCCATCCGGCGGCCTCCGCGCAGAAGCGCGAGCCCGAGTAGGACTCCGGCCTGCAGGTCAGTTTGGGGAAACTGACCTGCAGGCCTAGGGGGGGGGGCAGACGAATGCACTAGGGGTAGTGCATTCGGCATTGTGCATTCGGACCGACAGCCGGGGGAGTCTGGAAACAGTATTGTTTCCTATAGAGCGGGGGTAGTTGTTAAACTTATGGCAACAGCTCTTGAAACGACCATTCGGCTACCCGATTCCGGGTGATGAGCCTGGAAAGGATGCCGTGGTCATCGATATATTCGGTAGACACCGTATCACCGCTGCGTAAGGGAGGACCGCGCAAGCGTCCTTGAACCCGTAACCAGTCGGGAGGAAGGAGGTATCCTGATCGTTAATTCTCTCCGTATTTATGCAGTTTTCGGCTCTATTTATCCCTCCACTGGTTAAAGTCGCCTGTCATTGAATAAGCCACCATTATAAAATAGTATGCGTGCAATAACACCACCTACAAACAATATTTCGAAGGTTGAAAACATGGTGTCGTGGGTATCATTCCCGTGGCTGGCTTTCGAAGGGTTAAATAGCCTAACTATTATTAATTAAAACCAGTATAGCAAATAAAAATTGACATCTTTGTGTAAATAATAATTAAATAATGAGAGTTAACATTTGAAAATTCGCTTGTTATTATGTATATTATTGTTTAATCTTGCGTTAGAATACCGTATAGGCATGTTTAGGGCGTCATTTATTGGGCTAATGAACATAAGAGAAGATTAATCAATATTTGGATGTATGAGTGCCATCTACACTTTGCGTTTCATAGTAAAGTAATAGCTGCTAAAACTTAGTACGGCATTGAGTAATCTAATACTATATAAAATCAATGCCTGCGTCTTGCATAAGAAATGGAACACAAGGAAGAAGAGAAAGTAGGGTAATATCTCCAGTGAATGAACTATCCCCAATGAATGAACAAAACGTCGTTTTTGCCGAAAAATAAGAAAACAGTGAGTCTGAATAATATTAGGTACTTTCTTTCAGTAGTAACATTTTTGTTTAGTAATAGGTATATCAACACGCCTTTTATCTGTCACCGTTTACTTGTGACTTGGCATTCACCTAACGTGTTCATCGTATGATCCGTATCTATCGGCTGGAATTTAAAAAGTGACACAAAGTGAGAGAGATATTGTACTGTAATCATGACTTTTTATTCATATTTAAAGTTTTAGTGAGAAACAGTTCAGATCTTTGAATAATCCATCGATCAGTAGTTTAGTTTAAACTTATTTTACTTTGATTTTTGTCCGTTTTTAGTAGAAAATTAAGTGTTCTATTACTAGTTCACAAAAATGCAGAAAACCTAGTGAATGACATTCATTTGCCGTTAAGTTTGAAATTAAAAAATATTTTTACTACCCATGTCAATATAACTTGTAAAGATTATTGTAAAAATTGTTGTTGCACTGATGCACACTGCAAAAAATGTTTTTGGTTGATTTGGAATACCTATGCAATTGAGTTACTAAAATAAATAAATACTGTTCAGTTATTGGTTTTTATTATGTTTATTTACAGGAAAATGATGTTAATTAACTGGTGTTTTGAGGTTTTTTTTGAACAAATTGTTGAATATTTCGAAAACTCAACAAAACATCTAAGAAACGAAATAACGAAATAACCGAGTAATTATATAATGGCATAGAGGAAAAATGGAAACACCCAAAGAACAACCAAGAGTTTAAAGACAATATTAATAAATGGTTATTTGAATTAGGGAGTTCTCAATCTGAAAACTTGGTTTGTAAAGCGTATGTATAGCTGTTAATGTAAAAATAATATTGTATATTTATAATAATTAATATACATATATCAATAGTGTATCATATCATATTTTTATTTATATCATTTCATATTTTTATCACTGCTTTTATAATTGCATTTATATATTTTATTAAATTATAAATATGTTTATACCATATAGCATATATTATTTATTGAAATCGTATTTACGTATATGTGTATTTGCCATATTGTATTACCAACATTGTATTATTCTTACAAATTTAGTATTTTGGTTTGTATTATAGTGTTATTTATTTATTATTATATATTATTCAATCTCAATTGAGTACATTCATTGATTATAAAAATAATAAGTTTTTTACGGTAATTAGGCTAATTTTTACCTAAGTTGTATTACGTATTTCAATTATTTACTCCGACCCGCCTAGATACGGGACAGTTTAGTCCTAGTTAGGTGGGCACTGAGCATTAGCTGCATTTCGGTGTTCAATTTTTTAACACGCTTTTATTAGGTCGACCTGTATGTAACTATGTAATGGAATCTAAGGTTTAACTAATTTAACCATCTTCCAAGGATCGTAGCGTCATGAAAATTGGCAGCTGTATGTAGTTCTGATAACAATTCAATAATATGGTACTGTCGAACTGATCTGATGATGGAGTCGGAAGATATGAACTGGAAATTCATGATGGAACATCGTATCACAGCTGTGTTTGGACTTGTTAGAAAAGTCTTGGAATGAACTTTGACCACGATTAGGTTTCAAGGTCTGATGATGAAGCTGGAAGATAGGCACTGGCATACGATGGAATATCGTATCATAGCCGTGTGTATGTGAATATCGTATCATAGCCCAAAAGCGTGTTTTTAGTGTTTTTTTTAAACTATTGATTTATTCGAGTATGACATTGATAACAATGGGGCTAAAATAAATTAATAAAGTATTAAACCTTAAACCTTAATGTTTATCTATTAACAATGACATTAAAGGACGTATGTAAATAGCTTGGCACCGACATCGCGTATGACGATTTTTTAAAATTAAGGTATCTCTTACGGGTTCATTCACTGGAGACACTACCCTATATGAGATTAAAAGAATTTAAAAAAGACATTTCTGAACACAAAGTCGCTGGCGAACGACCTCTTCGAGATGTTAGAGAACATGTCGCAATAATGAACAAGCACATAAACGCACGTTCGTAAATTTCAGTTGAGACAAATTAAGTGAGGCTGTTCGTTCGGTTGGTTTCGTCCGATTGCCGTTGACGGCTCAATCAGCTGTGCGTTTTACGGCCAACGTAAAAAAGACTGTCTGGTGCGATAAAATAAACGGTCCATTTTTATTTACTACCGCTGCCGCATTTGTTCAAGATAAGGGTTCTCGCACACTTACCGGAACAAGAAAAAATCGCATGGTAAGGGTGGAGTGTAGGAAATAAAGGCTCACGGATGTTTCTACATACAAATTAAATATTATTTATTCAATTAAATTCATTTTTTTTTCCAAAATCTTTACAGATTGTTGAAACTTACTCTATATATAAAAATATTTTAAAGTTAACAAATAAACTCTTCTGTGGTCTGGGACTGCATGCAGGAGCTCAACAAATTGGGAAAATCCAACAAAATCACCCAATATGGATACCGGGTCACCAAGGCATACCCGGAAACGAAGAGGCCGACAGACTGGCAAAACTGGGCACACTGGATTGCCCAGTGGAGCCAGCTGTAGGGGTCCCCTTCGCTACAGGTAAGATAATCATCAGGGGCTGCTTGGAGCAGGAACATCGGGCTTCCTGGAAACAGAGCCAGGGATGTCGCCAGGCAAAAGCCATGATGGAGCAACCAATACAGAAGAAAACCAAGGCCCTACTTGACATGAGCAAGAAGAACCTTAGAACCACCATCGGTCTCCTCACCGGACACACGACCCTTAGAGCTCATCTATTCAACCTTGGCTTGACCGAGAGCAAGGACTGCCGAATATATGGCGAGGAACCTGAAGACAGCATACACATTGTTGGTCGCTGTCCAGGGCTCGCCGCCAAAAGACACGGTTTACTGGGACGAGCCTTTCTCAAACCCAGCGATCTGCCCAACTTGAAGGTCAGTGATCTACTTGGACTGGAAAGAAGTACCGGGCTACTAGCTGACCACTGACCTAACCACATAGTGGGTAGTTACAAAAGACCTTGCAGATCTAGGTGACATCAAGGGCTGGAAACAAGCCCCGCACTCTATCTACTACTACTACTACTACTAACAAATACACTGGTACCTAATACACATTCAATCGATAAACAACAATGATAATAATATAAAATCGAAGACTATCGCGGTTGTTTGACATTATTAATAGGATAGAAACGAATTTACCGCGTGAAATTTGTAGCACCCAACGTTTCGGTGTCGTTGCAGCCGCCGTTGTCCAGGGTAGACTGAAAGAGCTGTCAATCCGTTGTTTTGCGGGTAGGCCGCATACCGCTGCCGCCACTGCGTAGGTTATAACGGTGGTGGGGGGCCGGGCTCGGAGCGCGCGAATTGCGATTTCGGCAGGTATTCGTAATAAACCGTTGTCGCTGTTGTCAAGCAGAATCTTTTTCCATACGAAAAAACTAGTAGGCAAGGCATTAAGAGAGGAGTATAGTTCTGTGTTATTATTGTATTTAGCCTTTTGGTGCTATTTGTTTCAGTATTCGAAGTTGTATCATTTATTTTTTTTACCCGACTTCAAAAAAAAGACGAGATTATCAATTCCGTTGTGTCGTTTTTATGTGTTACCTCAGAAATCCATAATTTATGAACCGATTTGAAAATTATTTTTTTATTTGGAAAGATATACTTCCAGATCGGCCCACTTTTATCAAATTCTGTTCTGATGATAGTATCAATGATGAGGAAATCTTCAAATATTATTAAGGCCGTTAAATTTTTGTCGAAAACAGATGATTTAGTGAAAAATTTTGTAAAAGAGAAAATCGTCGATATCTCCTAAACGGTAGGAGATATCACGATTCTGACAAAATTTTGGTCCCTACACCACAAAAAAAAATTATTTTCAAATTTGACAGTTTTTTCGAAATTTAAGTAAGTAAAGTGTAATTACCGCTAATTCATTCGGCGATTATGAATATCCGCCTAGTATATAAATTGTTTACCAATATTTTAATACTATTTAAAAACCAAAAATATCAAATAAAACAACATCCTGAAACAATTCTGCCACCGTCTGTCATGTGATGATTCGACTGCGGAAAAGAAGATTGGAATCGGTGGAGTGGTTCCGGAGTTAAGGCCGTTAAATTTTTGTCTAAAACAGGTGATTTAGTGAAAAATTTGGTAAAAGAGAAAATCGTCGATATCTCCTAAACGGTAAGAGATATCGCGATTCTGACAGAATCTAATGTTTCAAAATTTTATTTTTTTTAAGACAGATCCCAGTTGGTGCTAGGCCGATGAATTTTCGTCGGAAACAAGTGGTTTAGTGAAAAATTTGGAAAAAGAGAAAAACGACGATATCTCCTAAACGGTAAGAATATCACGATTCTGACAAAATTTTGGGCCCTACACCACAAAAAAAAAATATTTTAAAATTTGACAGTTTTTTCGAAATTTAAGTAAGTAAAGTGTAATTACCGCTAATTCATTCGACGATTGTGAATATCCGCCTAGTATATAAATTGTTTACCAATATTTTTATACTATTTAATGTAGTTGAAAATTTATATATTGGTTCAGTTCCGATGACAATGCATTTTTTATGGTAAGTATGACCTGATTCTACACCGAGGGTTGGCTCCCGACGAGGGGACTTCTCAACGGCCAATACCACAGACAAGAATTTTTATATACGCATTCAGTTGTGATAGCCCGTTTTAGGTTTTAACATAACACGGCTGCGGCACCCAGGGTTGGCTTCCTACGAATAGACTCCTCAACGGTCAACAGCACAGACACGAAATTATGTATATGCATTCAATTACGACAGCCCGTTCTAAGTTTCACCAAGACAGTACTGCGTCACCCAGGGTTGGCTTCCAACGAGGGAATTCCTCTACGGTCAACAGCGCAGACACGAAATTTTGTATAGGCATTAAATTATGATAGCCCGTTCTAAATTCCACCATGGAATGGATGACGCACTTATACAAAAAAAAAGTCTGTTTTATGTTGTTAAAATTTCGTATTAATGTATACATATGTGGGAAATGTAAGTCCCCACAACTGGATGTCAGTAGTTGGGAATTTAGTATAGAATTTACCGATGAAAAATAAACGTGTTTCGTAATACAATCTCTCAATAGGAATTTTAGGTGAAAGAAGGGTTTTGGAAAAATATCTGAGTGTTCCACACAATATAATATGTAAATTCCTCAATTAAAGTTTTTGACAAATTTTAAGCTCAGGTATGTATACGTACGCACAGCATCTAGAATACTGCAGATGCAGATCAGGTGTGATAGGCTATCGTGAATGCACGTATATGATCTACAAACTAGTATCCCACATTCTTCCTCCTTTGTTATTTAAATATTATAACGCCCTTTATTTTTAAATGAATGCTGCTACTCCTATATATACCAGACTTGGCAAATAAAGTTGTCAACTACAACGGGCGAACCCGTCACCTTAGAAACATAATATCATTTCGCGATAAAAGATTGATCGTTCTATCTCCCGTGAAGTGTACGCAGAAGACTTAAATAAAACAGTCCACCGTCAAACTCCGCCACATGCCCGTAAGAGGCCAACGCCTTATCCGCAAGATAACCAGGTATGTTACCCAGCGGGCTTACACTCAAGGTCTTACTTCCAATTGCGACCAGATTACTCCGGTCTCTCGACTGGTTACGAATTCGAGGTCGCTTGCGCGGTCCTCTCACTTTCGAAGCGGTGAAACGGTGAAACGGTGCCCGGCTTTTCACCCAGGATCGGGTAGCCGATGGTCATTTCAAGAGCAGTCGCCGTAAGGTCCGAAACCATCCCCGTTTTATAGGAAACAGTACTTCTTCCAGACTCTCCCGACTGTTAGTCAGAATGGGAGCTAATGGGCCCATGATGAGGTGGCCACGATGACCCATGTGTTCAGGGTCGGTCACACTCACGGGTCAACACCCATCCGATGGCCTCCACGCATGGGGTGCGAGCCTGGGTAGGACACTGGGTCAACCAGTCTCCCCTGGGAATCAAACCTCTGGCGCTCCTGGACGGTCTGCGCACCGAGCGGCGCAAGCCAATCGACTGTGCTGACCGACTAACAATCGGGGGAGTCTGGGAACTGTATTGTTTCCTATAGAGCGGGGGTGGTTGTCTACCTTACGGCGACTGCTCTTGAAATGACCATTGGCCATCCGATCCCGATTCAGAGTCGGGCAAAGGACGCCTTGGTCCGCGATAGATTCGGTTCACACCGTTTCACCGCTTCGTAAGGGAGAGGACCGCGCAAGCGACCTCGAACTCGGAACCAATCGAGAGACCGGAGAAATCTGGTCACAATTGGAAGCAAGGGCGCGAGAGTCGGCCCGCCAGGTAACTCTGGCTATCTCGCGGTAAGGCGTTGGCTTCTTGCGGGTTGTGACGTAGCTGGACGTTGGATTTGTTTCTGTCCAAAGTCTTCTACGTTCACTGCAGGGCGATAGAACGAGAAAATCGTTAAAACGTCCTGTGGTGACGGGCTCGCCCGTTGTAGTTGACACCGCAAGTTGTTAGTCAGAATGCACAATCGAAGAATCGCCAGAAGGTTGACTCCTAAGGCCAGAGTCCTGCCCGGGCTCGCACTTCATACGTAGAGGCCGCCGAATGGGTGTTGACCCGTGAGTGTGACCAACCCTGAACAAAATGAGTCTTCATGGCCACCTCAGCAGTTCCCATTAGCTCCCCAGAGCCAGACTCGGCAGACTGAGGAAGAGACAGATGACTATGTATTTTTTATACTTTGCTTAATGCCTCCTAACGGCATTTCCTACAACCAATCCCATCAAATGTGCTGAAAGTGATAAACGATTGAAAATAATTATGTTAGTGTCGAACCACCTCGAAGTAGCATTGATAAATCTTCCTCTGGCCGTGTTGGCAATACAAATGTAACAGATAATTTATCTGACAGTTGGCGCTTGTTGTCGCTTCGCAATGGCCCAGCCGATAATAAATTGCTTCGTAATTATTTTCGAATCGATAATTCGAAGCCATCCTACAGATTTGCCGCGAAATGTTATTAACGAAACTAGATGTTTACGGGATTGATTATAAAGTTATAAGTAAATTAGTTATTAGAACAATTTACTTATATATTATATCAGCTGAGAAGTCTGTATTTTGCCCTGGTCGAATCTATTATTGCTTATGGAATCACAACCTACGGCAACACATTTAAAACTTATATATCCCGCATCACATCTCTACAACATCGTATTTTAAAAATAATAGTTCCAAACAAGATTCGAAACAAATTTAGAAACGACCAGATAGGACTTTTCAAGTATTGTGACATATTACCAGCTAATGCATTATTTATTTATAGACTGACAGTTCAATATTTCGAGACTGACGAGTTCCGAAATTCTGTCCAACATAAACACAGCACTAGACAGATACAAAATGAACGGCTACTCGTCCCTCCTTTTCGTAACCTTTATGGCAAAAGAAGATTGAATTGGCTAATCCCTCATTTATTCAACAAAATTCCTTTAAATTTAAAAAAAAATAAAAAATGTACAAAAAAACAAAAAAAAGAATTAAAAACAGTTAGCTTTAAAATAAGTGAAAGTGAAACACAAGTGTGAATGATACGAATAATATTCATGTTTTTATTTTGCTAAAGTACGTTATTTTTTTATGTAAATATTATCAAGGGGGTGTCTTTCTGTGCCGACTAATCCTTATCAATATAGCAGATAATGCAGCAGATATATTATTAAATGGTCAAAATGGCCACTAAAGTTGCACTGAAAGTCACCCTATCATAATCTCCAGCAGGTAAGCCTTAGGCTTGGCTGGATTTTATACTAAGCTGTATTGTAAAAAATGGTTATTAAATTAAAAAAAAAAAAAAAAACTTCCTCTTTTGAGATTTGTGAGTACTTTGCCCACATATCAGTCAACAAAAGACGTAAATTCTCTAGAATCGAAACTGCAAACACACTTAATATAACACGCGTCAACTAGCATTGAATTCTATATATTTTCGACAATTAACGCACACTCAGCCGATGACTAATGTCATTTCTTCTGATCGATTCAATTTGACACACTTAGTTTTCCCCCACGCATTGAACATTGCATCATACACACGATATATAAAGCCATACATTCGATCGATCATTCATCATCCTCTAAGCGGCCGGTGCCCGCTCTAGTACCGCGATTACACATCATCATCATCCTCTGGTCAGTAACCAGCGCGACTACACATCATCTTCGTCCTCCAGTGAGCACACGTCGCGACTACACATCGTTATCATCATCATCAAGCAGTCACTACATTATCCGCGACACCGATCTTCAAGTCTCACTCCGCGATTACACAACTGCGATATATACTTCGAGCACACACTACACACTCGGCGACTTATCAATCAAGGCGTTACAAACTGGCAACCGATCACATACCTTCTGAATAAATCACTTTAACTTCAGCATCAACGACTTTCAATACGGAGAAAACCCCTTGATGAGAACCACCCTTCACTCACGAGCAATTGAAGTCTAGTGCAGGGTGACCACCCTCACAGATTAAAAAAAATACGTCCCAATTTAGTAAGTAGTATCGATTTCCTCTTTAATATTTTTTTTATGTATGTTGACAAACTATGATAATGAAGGCACATAAAGTTAAAAAGTGCATTTATGAATAAAAGTATTACACGATATTTTTGGTTTAAAACAGTGTTTTTCAACCCTTTTTAAATCGCGACCCCCTTATTGATAAAAAAAAACTTGCGGTTTCTTCAGGTGCTCTTAATAGATAACGTACAGCTGGGCAGTTCTTTGTTTTCAAATTGTTTTGTTTCTTAATATCGAAAAAAATATCAATTTCTTTATTAGTTGTGCCAAAAGTATACTTCCACGATATACTTTCGCATCATATCGACAGCCCACAAATTCTAAGCAGAATAACCTTGAATGTCCCATCGCGCCGAACTCGTCACCCAAGGGTATTCAATGTACCCAGACTCCATACAAATCAAACAAGGAATTCAACTCTGCATCGAATTATGAAAGCCTACGATGAATCGTTTCAGGAACTAGAAATATTCTCAATGAGCAAAAACGAGTTTATCAGAGCGGTAATAGACCAGACCATAAAAGCTTGAACAGATACACTGTGCAGAATCACACACTCCCATATATACACAACTATGGCACATACACCTAGATGTTCTTACACACACCCATTAAACACACATCACAATCACACATATAAACACACTCATCCTACTCTATCATACACACTCACAAATCGAGAGAACATGATTATATAACATAATATGTAAATATTATTACACAACATCACGCACATAAATTGTATATTATCAGGAGACTATTTTGGCCGTAATATTGTTTTTATTATTTATTAATTTAAGACCCGAGTGCTGTTTTTCTCTTTTGTTGGAATAAAATTAAAATAAAATAAAATAAAAAAGATCCGTTTCGATTTTCAAATCTCTTCCGTTATGATAAGTTATCAATAATTTGAAGTGCAAATACCACTCACTGCGTTGTAATTAAGCGTTGATTCTGTTTCGTCGCAACTGTGCTGCCAACATCCGTTTAATAATTAAGTTAATTAATGAAATTTCCACTTTTAACATTAAAAATAAAATAATTTAACCGGAGCTTGTACCGTTCACACTGTAGCATTGGGCAATACGCCTGTATATATGTGATCGTTCTTTCCACCATGGGATGAGCGAAGAAGACTTTAGGACGATACAAACTTAACGTCCAGCAAATCGACGAGCCCGTCAGAGGCTAACTCCTTATGACGAGGCACCGGAAAATGTAAACAGCTGGCAGCCTCGGTTCCTGACTACCAGTTTTGTAAGGATATCTCCGTCTGGACTTAAGAATCTCTACAGGACCGAAGTCGCTTGCGCGGCCTCTTCCTGTTATATCACAGTGGTAATTCAGTTGGAAAATATCGCGGACCTAAGCGTTCTTTGACCCGTAATGTCACACGGAATTAGGGTATCCTATAGGTCGTTTCAAGAGTGGCATGACATGAGGTCAACATCCACCCCCCGCTGCTTGGAAACATGGTATATTCCCATAGTCTCCAGACTCCTTTAGCAATTAGTCAGAATGCACAACCGATTGGCGTCGCCGAATGGTGTGCAAACCGTAGAGTAACGCTGAGAGGCAATCCCCCAGGAGAAACGGATCCACCAGCCGAGAGGCCTAAGACGCTAGAGTATTACCCGGGGTAGGCTTCCACACGAGGAGTCTTCTGAATAGGAATTAAATTGTGAGTTGGACCGATCTGAGAACACGATGGATTTTACTATCGCACAAAGCTGCAGGAAACCATTCGCTACCAACGCTGTTTCTATTGCACAAAAAAATATTACTTTCTATACTTATGCCGCACTTGGCTGTTTGTATGACCAGCAACTTCACAGTCCAGTATGAGTAACAATAATGCTTAGATAACACAATGAAGAGCATATCCATCGATATACACTAGATAGATATTATTGAGGGTTACTTACAGAAAACATCCCCGCCATGACTATGGCCTGCTGTTCAGCGAATCAAGTGTTTTGGATATTCGTCAGTTGTTTGTGAAACATTGCCTAATATATTTTTATAAGACTTTAGAGAAACATTCCCGAAGCCATCAGCAAAGACCAACTAGAATAGCTGAAGGGACGAACTATGTATGTAATTCCCCACGTACATACATCCTTTGCCCAAAGACAGTTGTATTTCATCGCCCCAAAAAAATTTAATACTTTATAAGAGTCAGTAAAAAATGTTCAAAATGTACACCAATTTAAGTTAAATGTTAAAAAAATGGCTCCTTTACGAAGTAGGTCGTACAAAGACTGAAAAAGAATTGCTTCATACAGTTATTTAAAATATGTGTGTATGTAGATGTATGTGTGTGTGTGTTATTATATATGTATGTATGTATGTATGTGTTTATGTGTATATATGTATGTAACTAACACTTTATTATATATATTTGTATTAATATGTGTACTATTTTATGCCATTATCTTAGTGTTAGTATTGAAAGTAGTCTATTAGTCAGTACTACTCAAACGTCAGTACTACTCAAAAACAAAGGCTATATATTTCGTATGCCCAGATACAGGCTGTTCGGTCTAGTTGGGCATTCGTCTAGAATGATCGTATGGGTTGTGTTCATTTCCTTATTGCTTATATAAATAGTTACAAATTATATCTGTACGATCACACTGTTAACTCTCTGCCAAGTTGTAACATATAAATAAATAAAGATAGGTAGGGCGATAGCCCTATCGCGACATCGGCATTATCTTTAATCGAGCACCCGTAATCGGTAGTGATCATGTGAACTGGTAGAAAATTCGCGCTGGTCAGTGGTAATGGTGGCCGTGCGTGCGCCCGAACATGTCTCAGAGGCAAATTACTCTCATCAATGCCGCCAACCGCATGTGCGGCCTTCGCGGACAGACGCAACATCTGCTCGTGCATCTAATGCCTCTGTGCGGAGACCGCGGGCGCCCGCGAGACACGCTTCGCCACGCATTATTGATAATCTAACTGAATTACCGCAGAAAGTATCACATCTACATTCATAACACTATGCCTGTGCGCAGTGTCATTGTAGGGTAGATAATTCGTGTTGGCAATCACAGTGTCCGCCAAGATATCTTTATCATGCGTTGTTTGCAACGGTTTCGCTGCTGCCTCAGCTACTATAATTTCCACAAACAACTCTTACTATAATTCCTAATTAGTTCATCATTTAAAAATAGGGAAATCAAACGAGATGCTGGGGTTGATCATGAGAATCACCAAGAAGTTAAAAAATGTTACGTTTTAAAATATATGTGTTATAAATAGGATAGAAAACGAATTTACCGCGTGAAGTTTGTAGCAACCGACGTTTCGGTGAATTAACTTATATGAGAAGCTAACCATTCGACTTATTGACGTTCATGTTTTAAATGTGTTTTCATTCTTCCATCTCAATAACCAAACTCATACTTTTGAAATAAAATCTCTCCAATAAAACTACATTTAAATTTATACAGCTTCTTAGTTACACAAATCTAAGAGAACAGAAGAAGTCCGATTTCGGGTATAAGTAGGTGTTCTTTTAGATAGTAAGTTATTATATAACTACCATATAGATAACATCACGAAAAAGCATATATTATGTTAGGATTCGTACTTCGAACTTCAAAACATTTCGCAGTTAAACATTCTCTCTTACTCTTGTACAACGCATTCGTCCGCAGTCACCTCGAATATGCTTCTCAAATATGGTCTCCTAGCTATAATGTTCACGCAAAGAGAATTGAACGTATTCAAAACATGTTCCTGAAACATTTGAATTATCGCTCCCTTTTGTCCTTTCCCAATTACAACGAAGCAGCTACCTTTCATGGTCTTCAATCCATACAATCAAGAAGAAAATGCGCAGACGTGGTGTTTTTCCATAAATTATTGACAGGTTACATTGATTGTTCTGATCTTCTTGGAATGGTATCTTTCCGTGTACCATCGCGACTCACTCGCCAAACGGAGTTATTCCACCTTTCGCAGGTTAGCACTAATTATGCACAAAACTGTTTTAATTTAATTTAAAACATTTTACTGACAATTAGAATATTACGATGAATAATTTTACTACGTATCGTTTCGAATTACTAACTACTTCAAATATTAGGCTTCTATTTTGATTATTTATATTTATAGTTTGACAATCTAGTAGTTAATTTTTGACTACCTATGTATGTTCAGTGAAGAGTAGTAACGAAACTTACTACCTAACCCAATTATTTTGACACGTCCAAGAGCGGTCTTTAGCCGTCAATTAGACACGACGAAAATGTAAAATGTAATGTAAAATGTAAAAAAAAATATAAAGTGTGTAAAATGTGTAATACGCAGCTCGGCGATATTAACGTATTCAATACCTCATGCAATTATTAATGACGGTGTTGATTTATCATTGTAATCGCAATATATAATATATTATTAATAATATTTATTCAAGAATATCTTTAAATAATATGTATGAATATATTATGAAACGTGTATTTACATAAAATTTTATTCACTTATTATGACTCCTTTCTTCCCAGTTCCCACCTCTCCCTATGTGTGTTTATTCCTCACAAAAATATGATTTTCAATTTGACTAAAACGTATTGACTATTTCTATTATTAGGTAGGCACATATTAATTATATCTTGACTATTGTTATTTGCAATATGATCACTAAGACATTTTATTTTACTTTTCGACAATCGTCAATTTTTTTTGTATTTTTTTGACTTACATTTATTAATTTTATACTTTAAAAAACTTATTTTTATCGGCATTTTAAAGAATTAATTATGAACATTATAACCTTCTTTTTTTCTCATTACATTATTCATTATATTCAATGTACTAGAATCACTACTTATTGAGTTAATTTCTACATATCTTTACTATATCTTACTTTCTACATATCTTTCTCTGTGTCTTTTATCTGGTAAACTAAATGGTGAGACTCGATTTAATTCTACAATAATACCTTCTTTATTCTTACGAGTAACCTTTTATGTTTCGATTATTATTAGAAGAATTTGATCATTAATGAAGAATTCAATCATATCACGGCCAAATGTAAATGTAATACAACTATCTATACAACTATGTATTAGTTTTTAGGACAATAAATTATTTGATTTGATTTGATTTGAAAAAAACGGGGTTACAGGATACTGCTCGGCTGTTGGCGTGTCCCTTTACGTCCGCGTCTGTTGGTAGACAAGGATCCAGGGGAGAAAGTATTTTCTTTTAATTTAATTTTATTGGAATTATCAAATTAACCATTTACAATAATTATAATATTAAAACAAATGACAAAAACTTTCCTCTTTCATTCACTGGCTAGTACTGCCTAAATGGGATATACCCGTTCCAGGGCATGCAATTTATATTTTTATATTTAAAAATAGGTTCGATGAACCAACCAAACACAATAATAATAATAATAATTAATATATATATATATATATATATATATATATATAATAATAATAAATATATATAATAATAACATTTTAATAAAAAATACAATATTATATAGGTAATAGAAATACTAAATATATTTAATACTAAATACATAGAGATACTAAATACATTACGGTTAATAGATGCGTTCAGTTGTTGTGCTCTTCGAGCAGGCTTCGCTGGTACAGCTTACCGGAAAGTCTCGAGTGGAGTGGGGCTTTTACTCGGATGTGGGGAGGTGGGGGGGGGGGGGGGAAGGTCGGCCATCAATGTCGCTTTGTTCCTTTCATATTTAACCTAAGATCAGTCTGAAAGAATAAAACAGGTTTTAATATAGAAATCTGAAGTTCGACTACTTCGTAGATCAATTGCAATAGTACTGTCTTCAATTGCAATAGTACTGTCTTCGTAGATCAATTGCAATAGTAAAGTATAAACAAAAAAAAAATTGAAAATAAAAATTCGTATCAGTTTTTGTAAACCTTATTTGTCTAATTTTAATCGGCTGTAGTTCAGGAATATTAGAGAGCTATTCCCAAAAGACATTTTGATTATTGTTGATAACGCCTCGCGTAGTTTTCAAAATTCAGTGATATTTTCAGTGGGCCCTGTTGCAGTTGGCCACTAAGGCCCATTTGTTCAGAGTCGGTCAAACTCAAGGGTCAACACCCATCCGGCGGCCTCCACATATGAAGTGCGAGCCCGGGTAGGACTCTGGCCTGCGGGCCAGTTTCCCCCAGGAGTCAATCTTCTGGCGCTCCTTTGCGCACCATGCGGCGTCAGCCAATCGATTGTGCATTCTGAGTGACAGTCGGGGGAGTTTTGAAACGGCACTGTCTCCTATAGAAGCTAATGGGGCCTTGCTGAGTTGGCCACGAAGACCCATTCTGTTCAGAGTTGGTCACACTCACGGGTCAACACCCATCCGGCGGCCTTCACGCATGAAGTGCGAGCCCGGGCAGGAATCTGGCCTTAGGGCTAGTT
The DNA here is from genome assembly GCA_944548615.1 of Micropterix aruncella. NCBI lineage: Eukaryota > Metazoa > Arthropoda > Insecta > Lepidoptera > Micropterigidae > Micropterix > Micropterix aruncella. The sequence continues at coordinate 3,287,922 of OX155966.1, forward strand.
TCCCCTAGGAGTCAACCTTCTGGCGCTCCTGGACGGTCTGCGCACCATGCGGCGTAGGCCAATCGATTGTGCATTCTGACTAACAGTCGGGGGAGTCTGGAAGCAGTACTGTTTCCTATAGATTTCCTTGGGAGCTAATGGGCCCATGATGAGGTGGCCACGATGACCCATGTGTTCAGGGTCGGTCACACTCAAGGGTCAACACCCATCCGATGGCCTCCACGCATGGGGTGCGAGCCTGGGTAGGACACTGGGTCAACCAGTCTCCCCTGGGAATCAATCCTCTGGCGCTCCTGGACGGTCTGCGCACCGAGCGGCGCAAGCCAATCGACTGTGCTCTCCGACTAACAATCGGGGAAGTCTGGGAACTGTATTGTTTCCTATAGAGCGGGGGTAGTTGTCTACCTTACGGCGACTGCTCTTGAAATGACCATTGGCCATCCGATCCCGGTTCAGAGTCGGGCAAAGGACGCCTTGGTCCGCGATAGATTCGGTGCACTCCGTTTCACCGCTTCGTAAGGGAGAGGACCGCGCAAGCGACCTCGAACTCGGAACCAATCGAGAGACCGGAGAAATCTGGTCACAATTGGAAGTGAGGGCGCGAGTATCTCGAGCCCGCCGGGTTTATTCCTGGCTCACTCGCGGTAAGGCGTTGGACTCTCACGGGTTGTGACGTAGCTGGACGTAGGATTGTACTGTCCAAAGTCTTCTACGTTCACTGCAGGGCGACAGAACGACTAATCGTTAAAACGTCCTGTGGTGACGGGCTCGCCCGTTGTAGTCGACACCGCAAGATGTTTCCTATAGAGCGGAAGTGGCTACGGACCTTACGACGACTGCTCTTGAAACGACCATCGGCTACCCTATCCTGGGTGAACAGTCGGGCAAAGGATGCCGTGGTCCGCGATAGATTCGATTTACACCGTTTCACCGTTTCGTAAGGGAGAGGACCGCGCAAGCGACCTCGAACTCGTAACCAGTCGAGAGACCGGAGTAATCTGGTCGCAACTGGAAGTAAGGGCGTGAGTGTAAGCCCGCTGGGTAACATACCTGGTTATCTCGCGGATAAGGCGTTGGCCTCTTACGGGCATGTGGCGGAACTTGACGGTGGACTGTTTTGTCGAAAGTCTTCTGCGTTGACTTCACGGGAGGTAGACCAATCGTTAAAACTTCCTGAGGTGACGGGTTCGCCCGTTGTGGTTGACAGCTCTATTTGTCTCCTATAGATCGGGGGTAGTTGCTTCACCTTACGATTCCGGGTAGCAGCCGGATAAAGGTCGCCTTGGTCCGCGATAGATTCGGCAAACGCCGTTTCACCGCTTTGTAAGGAGAGGACTGCCCAAGCGACCACGAACCCGTAACCATTCAGGAGACCGGAGTAATCTGATTGCAACTGGTAGTAAGGGCGCGAGCGTCGGCCCGCTGGTTGACTAACCTAGCTATCTCGCGGTAAGGCGTTGGTCTCTTACGGGCATGTGGCGCACCTTGACGGGGGACTGTTTTGTCCAAAGTCTTCTGCGCTCACCTCACGGGAGACAGAACGATATATTTCGTTAAAACTTCCTGAGGTGACGGGTTCGCCCGAGTGTAGTTACGGTGAATGCACTAACCGCTTTGCGCAGATCTCCTACCAAACACACTGCAGGATCGTTTACTGCTGCCGCAGTGCGCTCGAGATGTCACGCAAAGATACATTATGACTTATCTTAATTCATGGCGAGATGCAAAGGTCGCCGCTGTCCTCGTTGCTGCCACAGATTAGCCGAGAGTTGCGTGTAATTAAAATAGTTACGACACGAACGGAAACCGGGCACGAACGAATGACGCTTTGTTTTAATTTTATTCATTTCAAGTTGGGGGGAGCTAAATCTTTATTAATTTCAAACATCAATGACGTTTTTGTTGATTGTGATATACACCTGAAATTTTGCATAAGTGGTTGAATGTAAGATATCGCTGGTAGCGAAAGGTTTCCTGCAGCTTGGGCCACAAGATCCATTTTGTTCTCGGATCGGCTGAACTCACGATTCAGCTCCTATTCAGAAGCCTCCTCGTGCGGAAGGCTACCCCGGGTAAGACTCTCGCGTATCAGGCCTCACAAGCTAATGGACCGGTTTATTCTGGCGGGATTGCATCCCGGCGCTACTGGGCGGTTTGCGCACCGTTTGGCGACGCCAATCGGCTGTGCACTTTGGCTAATTGCTGAAGGAGTCTAAAGACTATGGAAAAATACTGTCTCCTAAGCAGCGGGGGTGAATGTTGACCTGCTATCATGGCACTCTTGAAATGACCGTGAGCCACTCGATCCCGTGTAACAATAAAGTCAAAGAACGCCAAGGTTCGCGATAAATTCAAATTGAATTACCGCTGAAATTACAACCGGTAGAGTAAGCGATTTCGGCCCCGTAACCCGTAACCAGACGGAGATATCCTACCAAAATTGGTAGTTAAGGGGCAAGGCTGCGCGCTGGTTACCTTTCCCTGTGCCTCACCATAAGGCGTTGGCCTCTAACGGGCTTGTTGAGGCAGCTAGACGGTAGATTGTCTTGTCTCTAAGTTTCCATTAATTTTTATGATATTTTTATCTAAATTAGTAACAATTTCCTTCAAACAAACATTAAATATAGGATTTTAATACTTCTTTGCGTTGTTTCTTTTCTTGCTACTTCATTTTTTTTTCAATAAGTCGAAAAAGTATTTTTTCAATATTTTTTCTACTAAGTGCTTTATCTTTAATTTGGTCTGTTTCGCTTGTTTTATGTTGTATCTTTTTGTTATGTTATTTCCGGCCATTAAATGAACATCTCGTATTTTTAATATCGAAAAATTGTTATTATTTTGTTTTATTTTTATGATTTAATATTATTGTAATTAATGTCATTTGCTAGATATTTTAGGTAGAAAGATTAATAATGCTATTAATTAATTGGTTATTACAAAACTTAGAAAATAAGTAAAATTGTCAATCTGTTAGGCGATAACAAGGTTGGCTTCCTATTCGCGATCGAAGAAATTTTCATACGTTGTCGCTTCTCTTCAACATACTCAATAACCCCACTTCACCCACCTATCTAAAGGAGAATTTCCACCCTTCGGGAGGCCACGGTCTTCCACTTCGATCAAGCCAGGATAACACACTCGCCATTCCGATACATCATTCTTCTGTTTACACGCACTCTTTTACAGTCCATTCTGCTCGTTTATGGAATCAGCTCCCTCACTCTATCAGGCATGCACCTTCGCTGCATACTTTCAAAAAATTGTTGAAGAAACATTTATTGTTACACAGCCACTAACCAAATACCTCACCTTGTCCTCTTCTTTATCCTTCCCTGGGCAACCTTAGCATAAGTAACTGACATGTATCTGTATAAGTTTATTTTAAATTTAACTTTACTACTTCTTTGTGTATTGTACGGTGTAAATTAGGAATTATTTTATCAAATGGTTGACTGTAAGATATCGCTATAGCGATAAGTCCGCCATTTGTGCATAAATTCTCTTTTTTATAAAACCAGCGTAATATTCATTGTTATGTTTTTTTAATAGCACAATAAAGTTATTATATTCTATTCTATTCTATTTATGAGAGACATAGGGCTCGATTACGTTTCTTCGTGAACTAAAATCGTAAATTAGTTCGTGTGAACAAGACACGGCAATACGCTAGAGCGAAATGTGAAATGAACGGTTGTCACTTTTTTGAATTAAAATTACTAACCAAAGATAAAGCATCTGAATCTACAATCGCACGAAATGTGTTCAAATTTATTCGGATGAGTATAAGTTCGACAGGTAGTTTTGAAGCGAGAAAAACGTCGATCTTTCGTTCCATATTCCGCCCATTATAATGTATTGCTCAATCTCATTTACTTGAACTAATTTCAGTTTTAGTTCGCAAAGAAACGAAATCGGGCTTATAATGTCATGTACACTATAATTAATCAGACAATTAATATATTTCATTTAATTTTATTTCATCGCCGGCAACACTTACGTTAATTCGTTGTGTTTAGATAAACAACACTTGCATTAATTCGTTTTGTTTAGATACACACAACGAATTAACGTAATTGTTGCCAGCGATAAAATAAAATTAAATTAAATATATTAATTGTGTGATTAATTATAGTGTACATGACATTATGAGGCCGATTTCGTTTCTTTGTGAACTAAAACTGAAAGTAGTTCAAGTAACGAGATAGACCAATACATTAGAGAGGAATATGAAACGAACGTTTTTCTCGCTTCAAAACTACCTGTCGAACTTATACTTATACTCAGACGACTTTCTTTTTCTATTTAAACTGTGTTATGTGTTATGTGTAATCCCCTAACCAAATATATTTTAAAAGTACGACCCCGACTTGGCATTTGACTGTCGAATCCTGGCCGTGGCTCTTTAAATGATAAGAAAATTGGACGCAAGTGAAGTGGCGCAGGAAAAATTGCCAAGCAGCCTCGCGAGTGGCTTTATCAGACGGGCTTCACTTTTATGGGACCACTCTTCGGCCGGTCAGCATTTTATGGTGGCACTCTGGACCGGCGGGGTTATCATCGCACGCAAGACTCGCCTTATTTGCCTCTTTCTTTCACCCCGCACACTGCAGCGCACCACATATTATGCAAGAGATGTTTCATTAGTACATCAGATGTGTTACGGACAATTTTATTTTCATTATCCTGGTAACACATATAAAAGTAAAGTAACACTGGATAAGAAGTCGGTTGTCTCACCCTAAGTCTTTCACGGCAATAAGACAAGGACGTCATCTCATTCAATTTAAAAATCGAATTGCAAGTGCGAGTCGCCGTAAAACTCGCCGAACATACGTCGCACGATATCAAACGCGCGAAGCCGCAAATATAAATATTTGATTGCCCCATACGTCGTGTTTTTTCCGCCATAAATTTGAATGGCGGAATTTAAATATTATTTGTGTAGCTTGAATATAATTTAACAAATAAATATATTAAAAAGAATAAAAAACACGACTGCTATAACAGATAGTGAACTACTGTACTGGCTAGTAAACTAGGTTTATCCGAATGAAGTAAATACATACGAGCAAATATGAGATAGTCCGACCAAAATTTCACTATGTGATTTAGACCCAACAAGGCACCTATTTACTGAATTCCTTAAGGGGCTCTCTAGACGATCAAGCATGCTTGTCAAGCATCGCGTCGCGGGCAGGGAAGGGATCGTAAACCGCAGGAATTATGCAAATATTTTTTTTATAATTTCCCACAAATGCCTAATTTTGTAGTTATACCAGGGAGTCACGTTAATTAGACGTAATTGATTGATGAATGATGTGACTCCCTGTTATAAAACTACAAAATTAGGCATTTTTAGTAAAAAAAAAAAATATATGCTTATTTCCTGCGGTTTACGATCCCCGCCCAGCCCGCGACGCGATACTTGACAAGCATGCTTGATCGTCTAGAGAGCCCTTTTGTCCAATATTTCAAGATTGAAGTAAATATGACTAGCGCTTCCGCAGGTGTACCAATTTCAACCACAAACGTATTAAGCGTTTGAGCACTATCGTGGAGGAATACACACAGCCAGACACTTAATCACACAGACAGACTTCAGTCTGGAAATAGTCCTAATCGTATCGGGGGATGTCAAAATGTATATACCCGTTTTCGTCTTGATTTTTTTAGCGCATTCGCAATACCTTACCTTCTTTTCGGTTTGTAGGTCGATAATAACGGCTAATATAAAGTAATATCGAAGTCCAACCTCCTCCATGCGTAGTTATAAAAGCTCAACGCATGGTCAATATATAAGTTTCAGAATAAGAAAATTATTATTTAAGCAATCATCTATAGCGTCTATTCGCTCTTCTTTTCGTAGCCATTCATGCTTCGTTAAATCATTGATTATACATGTTAATAGGTTTGTCAAGTCAATGGTATGACTGGGCAACCGTTCTGAAACGACAAAGTGCAGCTGGCGCTGATAGCATTGACGGTCAAACTAATAGCAATGTATTTGGCCATCTATAGTAACATTGATTTTCAATGGTTGTTATAAAGGACTGATTGATTATAAAAACCCAATAATTTAATCAATGGTAACAATAATACCATTCAATTATTAATGCCATCTATCGTTTTTTTATATACGGTGAATACTTCACATAAATAATACGAAGATACAGAATGCCATCTGAACTTAAAGTGCTTAATTACGTATTGAAACCGTATACCAAGTTTACAATTTAAATCTTAATGAAAATAGTAAGAGCTATTCTATAGATTTAGAGTTAGGATACTGTATAGGCGTATTTAGAACGCCATAATTTGGGGTACTGAACTAAAGAGAAAATTAATCAATGTTTGGAACTATGAGTGTCATCTACACGTTAGGTGTCAGTCTAAAATCCTAGCTGCCAAAACGTAGTAAGACATTGGGCAATCTGATAACCAATATAATCAATGCTGAGTTACAAAGCTCAACGCATGGTCAGCATGTAAATATCAAAATAATAAAATGATAATTTAGTAACCATTTAGAAAGAAAAAAAATATTTATTTGCAGTTGCTGTTACAAAAAAAACATATAGAAAAGATAAACACAATAAAACTGTAAATAGACAAACGGCTCGATTGCGTTTCTTAGTCAACTAAAACTGAAATTAGTTCAAGCGAACGAGATAGAGCAATACGTTAGAGCGGAATATGATATGGACGATTGACGATTTTCACGCTTTAAAACTACCTGTCGAACTTATAGCCATCCGAATAAATTTGAATACATTTCTTGCAGTATCAAAATCCAGCTGCTTTATCTGTTTTGGGTAATTTTAACGCGGGAAAGTGACAATTGCTCATTTCACATTCCGCTCTAACGTATGGCTCTGTCTCGTTCACAGGAACTAATTTCCAATTTCCGATTAAGAATTGCAATCGATCCCACAGAATATGTAGTAAAACTACAGATGCTGCAATTTTTTTAAAGATGTCCTCATAGAACAGCCGGGGGAGTCTGCTTCCAGACCCCTTCGACTGTTAGTCAGAGTGCGCAATCGATTGACTTATGCCGCACGGTGCGCAGACCGTCCAGGAGCGCCAGAAGGTTGATTCCCAGGGGAAACTAACCCTAAGGCCAGAGTCCTACCAGGCTCGCACTTCATGCGTGGAGGTCGTCGGATAGGTGTTGACCCGTGAGTGTGACCAACCCTGAAGAGAATGGGTCTTCGTGGCCAACTCATCAAGGGCCCATTAACTCTCATGTTGCTTCAACACGACAGTATACCTTCCCATTCTGTACGTATTACTACTACAATACAGCGTAGTACACTATCATTACTGGAATGGTCTCACAACATGCCCGTCACACCAATACCGTTACGCGTCATGTTAATTCATATGTGTGAACCTCAGTTCATGTTATATACGTAATCCCTGTTGAAACATGCGTATTTATGTGTATTACAGCGTTATATTTTTCTCAGTGTACTGACTGGGTTCATACACATAGTCGCCATAGTCCATTATAGACAATTTACAAGTAGTATTCTGATTCTGACGCTAAGGTACTCCACATCTATGGCGTCTTTTCCCTCTTCTGTTCGTTCGTAGCCGTTAGTGCTACGTCAAACGCTGTAAAATGTTAATATTCTGCAAATTATTTCAATTACAACATATCCGAAGGCAGTGAGATTTTATGTGTGGATATTCCTCTGGGGACTCCCCGTGGCGGGCGGACGTGTTAAGGTTCTGCAACGATCGCTAATCATAGTAATGAACGACACCACCTGACTACCGCTCTAGCGCCGAACATACGTAGACTGATTTAAGAGCCGTGTTCCGATGAGACCAGAAACGGCGGTCCTGGTATCAGGTTATTGGCAGAGGAGTTAAGTGAATCTGAATACGATCAGGTTATTTTGATTAGTGCATGGGATATTGAGTATCTTTATGATGTACACCGCTGATATATCTCACAACTCGCTACCTTCAGCCATCATTTCTCTCTGTCTCAGAAGAGAAATGCTGACCATGTCCTATGTTTTCAATCTAATTCGTGGTAAAACTGATAACCCTAGCTTACTAGCAAAGGTGGATCTATTCATACCAAATAATTATCTCCGTACTCGATCGCACCATCTTTTCGCGGAGCCGTTCTCGCGCACTAACCTTACGAGGTGGAACTTGTTGGCGCGTGCTTTGCGGCGCTTAAATGAAATTCACTCGATGGCACCAGATTTCGATATTTTTACCGCCAACCCTCACTTGTTTAAATTGCAAGCTATTAATTATTTATTTTTACATGATAGCTAGTATTATAAGTATCATTCTATTTGTATAGTTATGGTAATATCTTTATTAATTTTACTTTTCAATGCATTGGTTTTACTGTTATGTTGATTAGTAATAATTGAATAAACAAAAATAAATAAAATAAATAAATAAATAAATAAATAAATCATATATACGCTAACGATACGCACGTATGTTACCGTTTTAACACGACTGCCCAACAAAAAATATATAATTGTTCAGGGTTCAGTTATGTACTCGTATGCTTTCCGTTTTTTTATTCCACCATAACTTCTAAACGCGATGTACACCCGAGTTTTATACGGTACCTTAGCTGTCAAAATATCAAGTAGGTAGTTGTTTAAAAATCTAAACGTCCAAATGTCAATAAATTAACATGAATATATCGTGTTTAGTGTCAAATTAACGATCTGATTGATCATATTCCGGAAATATACACCTATCTATAATATATAGTGACGGGTTCGCCCGTTGTAGTTGACAGCTCTAGTTATTGACCGGAGTCTAGAATTTATTTATGTATTTTATTTATTTATATAAGCAATGCAAATATTAAAAAAGTAAACAATTTCAGCGTAGGAATTATGCATAGAAATACTTTCAAAATTGAATCAAAAGCAGAAAAAAGAATACGATGCATAGTCTAGTGGCAACGTCACCTAACTAGGCCGGGACCTGTTCTAAGGTAAACATTTATTTTTTAATGTGCTTGCACAAATACCGTGTTTATAAGAGTGGCATATATTCGATGTATGCACAAAAATGAAATTGCAAAACAATATTAAAAATGACTAAATACTTAAATTAAATAATGAATTTAAAGTTAGAAGTGGAAAATTAAAATGACAGCAAATAAATTCAAATCAGAAAAAAACTATTTAAAATAGTAAAAATTAAAATAAGATTTTAAACAAAATAGTCCTGCATTTTACTTATAACTAAAATAAAATAGTGTTAAAACTAAAACAAATTATCTCTTAATATACGTTAAAACAAAATAATAATAATAATAATAATAATAATAATAAATGAAATAATAATAATAATATAATAATACAATATAAGATTCAAAATATTCAAATTAGAATATTCAAAATATTCAGATTATAATGTCCAGTATTTTTAAAATTCCTTGTCTTCCCTCTTTTAGAAGCCAGTTTCTAAGCAGCCTTTTAAAGTAGGTCTTATTTTGTGCTGATTTTATGTCGCCAGGAAGAGCATTAATTGGCTAACGCCGAACACTGCGCAAACCGCCCAGTACCACCCGTGGCATTACCCCAGATAAGAACATCCGATCCCACCTTTCCACGACTGACCTTAAAGCCGCAAGCACGGTTCATTGATCCGACCGAATATAATAGATAGGTCATCAGAGACAAGCTGCACAGAACCGTTAGGTAATTGGGGGATATCAACACCAAGTATCTGCATGATAGCCGTCACAGATTTAAAAACCTGGTGATACGGGATCAATTACATCCGCAAGGTAACCAAAGTCGCAATATTTCTCTACTGCCTACTTATATGGTTACCTTCATGTAAGAGAAGTGTAATTTTACTAGGAGTGTAATTTACACTAATTAGGTAATTATTGATTTTATCGATCGTTTGTTCACTCGATCTCGATAGTCAGATCATTGGCACCGTATCGACAAATGAAGTAATCTCAATCGTAAATCGCTTTTACGGCGATGGCCGCTATCGATTTACGAAATCTACACTATCTTATGTTGTGGTTATAAACAACCTAAGTTAGGTGACAGGAGGACTCCTTTGACAAGGAGGTCGACCGACGAATCCGACTCGGATAGGCAGCGGTCGGGAAACTCCGCCATATCTCCTTGTCGGCACTGAGACGTGGTCGCTAACTATTAGTTTCTTACAAAAGCTCATAGTTCGCGCAACTAGAGAACGACCGAGAGAGCTATGCTTGGAATTTCACTTCGTGATAGGATCCGAAACAAGGAACTCCGCAGAACAACAATTTTACTGACTTAGTTTGTAATTTTTTTTTTAATTTTTTTTTTATTTTATAAAATTATCCAATACAATACATTTGATTTTGCGAAGCAGATAAGATTGCATTTGTGTGGATTTTATCACCCCACTAGATTGGGGTGATAGTATTTAAGACTTCACTTTAATCATAGTGACTTCACTTTCTTTTTTTTTTTTTTTTGTTTCTCATTCATTCCGATCGCTTATTCATTCTTATAAATTTTAAGGTTAATATAAATATATAAATGTGTATATAAACAAAGAACTAATATTAAATAAAGAAAAAAAAAATATTTAAGTTTATAGATAGGTAAGTAAGATAAATAAATATATAGATTAATATATAACTAAATTGACCAATAAATTAAGTAGCCTAAAAAGGTTTCTTACTAGGCACATATAAAATTCTGAATTTAATTAATTAATATAATATTATCATTTTTTTTAAAACATAATCAACCGAAACATATTTCTTATCGAGTATCAGGTGACAGATATGGACCGAAGTTTGATCCCTCAAATTATCGACCGATATCAGTACCTGATGTTTTAGCAAAAATTTTGGAAAAAATAGTAATTACACAACTCTGTAATCATCTAAAAACCAATCACATGTCATCCGAAAACCAATACGGCTTCAGATCCAAAATTAGCAACTTGATTTTTCAATTTATTTTCTTATTTATTTATTTAAGAATTAATTACTATAAAACATTGTTTTTGCTTATAAAAATAACTGGAACCGAATAGCTAAACCTTAACCTTTTGCTTATTTGATTCTGTCACCCAACTGGGACTAGCCCGTTCTAGGATGGACAGGTAAAGCAGGCCATATAGCTTGCAGAACCGACAACCGTCAAGAAAAAAATGTTTTCGAATAGCGTAAATAAACCGGCTGATGAAGTGTAGGACGGTATACCACAATATGGACCAATTTCTACAACACGGCTCAGCATCATTGTGATTAGGTCGCCTGATCTTACACTGTGAGGTTCCCGGTTCGATTCCCGTCTAGGTAACTATTTTCCGTTAGGATAAAATTAAGGTAATAGCATTTAAATTATATCGATTGAATGCAATAATAAGACACACACTTACACTCATTTATTTTTTATTTATTTTTATTTATTGGTCCACAAAAAAAAATACACCGTTAGCACTTAACATAGATTGTGTTGCTCCTAACGAGTACAATACATACTAAAAATAAAAATAAATAATCAAATCAAGTTAAATTCCAAACTAAAAATAAAAAACTTGAATCAAATCAAGTTAAAATGAAATTCTCACTACACCAAAATAATATTAGAACTATAGACAAGTAATACTAAATAATAATAATAAAAATATATAATAGCAATAATAAATAATCATTTATAATAATAACTAATAATATCTAAGAATTAATAAAAATACGTATATAAAATAAATAGAAAATAAATATATTTATTTATTTTAAAATTGTGATGAATGTTTTCTCCGTCTCTCTCCTACCAAGGTTTATTAACCATGATGTAAGGTGATATTTTTGTTGTTTGCTGCTAATTTCCAATATGTTCTCTTTACTCATGATATTAACCATTCTTGGAGCAAGAAAGCTGTAATGACGTTGTCCAAAAGACGTTAGACGTTTCGGCACTTCAAAGTTTCCCTTATAACGACCTGATCTCTCCCTGTTTTCCGGAGAAACACAATATTCATCTTCATTGTTGTTTTTAAGATGAATTATTGCTTTGAGGCAATACAACTGCCTCAAATCAAGCAATTGTGCCTCAACATACAGGTGGTCAGAAGGGTAACGCCTAGGCTTCCTTAACATGATTCTAATTATTGCCTTTTGGACAACGTTCACTTTCTGGAGGAGGGTTTTTCCGCAAGCTCCCCATCCAAGTATACCGTATGTCATTATTGATTGGCATATAGCGTAATATATAATTTTTAAATAGGGCAGGCCGAGAATATCTCGCAATTGAATAAATATATAAATCAGTTTCCTTAGTCTTTTCACTAGACACTCGGTATGTAATTCCCACCGTTACACGCATACATATATAAACCGTATGTAAACTTACTGAAAAAAAAATGTATTAGGAGAAGGTTTTATTGAGTACATTTAATATTAAATTTATAAGTCAATAAACTATACTCAATTGAACTAAAGAAAACTTACTTTACGCGTAATAAAGTGAAAACGAATATGACTTATTGTGTATTAGACAGTTTCTTTTCCACAACTTATGCTAGTAGTTTTGGTTAGTTGTAAGCCATTGAGTTATTTAATGGACAAGTTAATTTATTCCTAAAATCATCATGCGTAATTTCACAGAGGGCGCGTTTTACTTCCGTGCACTTAGTAAACTAGTGGTATTATTCTGGACACTTTCTATGAGTTTGTTAAATTTTACATGGAGATGTTAATATTACTTAAAAATTTAAATAAAAATTCTTTGTATTTTGCATTTAAATCAAAGTATGATCTATTACAATTACCACATTTTAACACAATAATTTCTTTGCAATAACACATTTATACAATAACAAACTTTAACACAATAACACATTTTAACACAATGAAAAACATTTTACTCATATTGACACAATAAATTTCTAAATATCCTATTGTTGTTTTTAGTAAAATGAAAATATCCCAAAAAATGTTTCATTTTAAAAAATCCATGCAATTTTCGCTTTGAGATACAAAAAAAATAAAAAATATTTGGTGGGATATCTTTTCTGTGGAACCCACATCCCTTTACTTTGCAATCCAAGCAACACAAGGAAGCTGATCGAAGCTATCATCCAGGTTTAATACAAGGTGATCACAGCAGAGGATTACAGACATCTGGCAGACTAAATTCCATGAAGAATCGAATCAGTGCTAAAAGAGAAATAATATAATATAATATAAGAATAACTTGGCACCGTCGTTGTTCAATAAAACTAAGGATATACCCGGCATTTATACTCAAGGTATTAATATAAAAATAAATATAAATAAAAAAAGACTAACCCACTGGTTGATCACCCAGGGAAGGAAAGAAACGGAAAAATTAATTTGCTTTATTCCTATGTAACTTAACATTCCTAACACATTATTATGAACCTACCATATATTTATGATTATTATTATTTATGATTATTATATATTATTATTATTATTATCACATACCTTTTTAGATTATTTGAAATTTTATTTTTTACTAAAATTTTACTTTACTTGGTTTTATTTTTCACGGCATTCTTCAACGTAATTTTTTATTTAGCATTAGGCAGTACCTAATTATACGAATCTGAGCCTACCTTAGTGCGGACGTCTCGTGCGATCCAGTTAGGTTAGGTTTAATTCATTTGTAACTTACATTCATTGTAACGTGCATTCATTGTAGGTTAGGTTTAATTCATTGTATGATTTTTTGTAAAATAAAGAATTTGAATTTGAATTTGAATATCCGAACCGGTTTTTTTTAAATTTATAATTTCAAATTGAAAAATGTCTGCATTTATTAAGATGAAGTATTTTTGGGATATTTTCACTCAATAATAATCCAAACATTTTAAATGTATTGTGTTAATTCTATTGTTATAGGTCATACTTTAATTTAAATATAAAATACCTAATATTATAAATTACATTTTATGTAATATTGATAAAGGAATTCGAAATTAAACGAAATATTAAAAAGTGTTCAAAATTAATGCAACTAGTGTAGAAAGATTAATCAAAATATCAGTTTTAAATTCGATTCACCTAACTTGATGATCATCATCATTATCTACAGCCAGTAGACTTCCACTATTACATAAAATCATAAACAACAGATTAAACTGCATGGACTTGGTCCAGCTAATACTTTTCCGGACCCCATCAAGAACGACAAGACAGTCCTCATTGTTTCACATTAGCCATTGCAATAACAACTACCGTAAAAACTCTTTCTTAAACCGTGTGTGTAGCTACGGTTTACGATGATCGATACGCATCAATAGATATATTCGCTGAATCGAACATTGGATTCAGAAATTTGTTAAAGAGGGCGATATTTAACACATAATATTTAAAATTTATTACTTATCTACTGTTTGCACTTGTAATTATTCATACCAACGTACCTGTTTCAACTTTAAATATCGTACTGGTAAATTTGTTAATTACGTGGACACCCATCAACATAATGTATTTATTTTTACTATGTTCCTCCTTCCCTTCCTGGTCCCTCCCTTCCTATCCTGTTTCTTTTCTCGTGTTTTTCTTTCTCTTATCACTTAAATAATCTTGATGTTCATTTAGTGGAAAATTGTCTCTGGTGTAAGTTTTATATCTATCTTGTTTGGCTACTTAATTTTATACACTGTTATTTTCCTGAATAAAAGAAAATAAATAAAAAAAAATAAAATAACTATTGGACTTAGGCTCGTCGATAGAATGCCATGACAGACGGTCTTGCGCCACATCCGTCCACCTACTTCCTGCGAACGTGGCAGTACCATTGCTTTGTTTATTTGTTTGTTTCTATATTATAAAATTCATCAATGGGCTGGTATATTATCATACTACAATCTCTTACAACCAACCCTACTGTGTATGTATGCGACATACTGTATTAATGACATATGCGCTGAAAACAACTGTGCTAACAGCAAGATTTTTGCTCAAATCAGCCAATTTGGCAGCCTAATAACTCATCTAATAATCGTAAATTTTCTAAATCAACACCGATCTTACCTTTTCTCCGTTGTTTTCAACCGCGGAGGCAGGTGTCGTATATTAATTAATTCCTAAAGATAGGTGTTACAGTGCCGTATAATGCTGATTAACATAGGCTTCTGTCAATGAAGAGATCGGACAAATATTTAAAAAGTGCCATAAATGAATAAAGCGAGACGTTAATGAAAAGGCGGAATGAGTACTGGTTAACAAGTCCACAGGTAACTTTATAACTTAATCGAAACCAAAATAGGTTTTCCTTAAGTATGAGTGTATCTGACAAACTCTCAAGTTTTTTTAACTCCCAAAGCTATTTTTTTTAATACTTTTATTATTTTGGTTTCTTACGCATAATTTTGCGTGTTTTTACTTTCCCGTCTAGCCAACGGTTAGGGAAAGCATTGTGAACGCTTTAACATTTACTTTTAATGAAGACAGAAATATCCATTTTGAACCACACATTTCCAGACTATAGTCTCCCTGTGTGTCTGTGTATCTTCGTATGTGTGTGCGTGTGTGTGCCCCACTATAGCGCCCAAAAGCTTCATCCGATTGAACTGAAATTTGGCATGCAGGCATCATTTGTTCATAGCAAGAGTTGAAAAGATTGTGGGCGAATTCGGTCCACTAGAGGGCGCGCTAGTCTTTTTATTGTCAAAATATTGGACTTAGAGACTTTAACTTCGGCACACAGATGCATCGTTAGGCCACACTGTGAAATTGGCTGAAATATCTCTTATATAAGCGACAAAAAATAATGTTGAAATTCTGCCGTATTTAATAAAATTCCAAGGGGAGAGGTTGGCGGGGGGAGTTAGTGGGGAAGTTAGCGGGGGTGGGGTTTGGACGGGAAGGGTGGGTTGGGTAAAGTGTGTTGGAAGGGAGAGTGGGGTTGACGAGTGGGGGGGGCTTGTCTGCTTGCCGGGAAAGTCTTGAAGTGACAGAACTGATTTTTTTTAATTTTACTACAACAATTTCGTAACCATTTTGATCTTAGATTATGAATCCAATAAATTAAGAAACATCTTTTCATAAAATAATTTATAAAATTGTTGTTTTCCTTGGAATCGGCATTGCCTAGTGATTCCTATTTTTATTCCTAAATAAATAAATAAATGAATAACAATATATACTCAATTTTAATATATTGATTAACCCATTTACATCGCGACCGATCGTTATAAAGATCAAAAAATAGTATGGGGAATACCCTCAATTTAAAAATATTAACGAGCAGATAACTTTTGCTTATAGTTTACCAATTGCCGCAGTGATCGTTTGACAGTGTATCGGTGCATAGATAATTATTATCTTATGATCATAATTTTGAAGTGCTTTTCTATTTTAATTCATATTAGCGTAATTAACTTTCACTATGTCTTCGAAACGGTAAGAGTTTAGAAATAAGCTTGTGATTCAAATTTATTTTAGGTACGTTTTTAATAAATTTATGACCTAAATAGATATAGATTATATAGCTAGATAGATATATAATAAAGCCTTTTTCATAGTAATAACTGTGTTTATTTAATTTAAAATAGGATACAATCGATAAAGTAGTAATATGAGCGTTAACCTACCTGCCTATTACTACTGATCGTTAAAACGATCGGCATTTTCCGCGCTTTTCTGAAAAGTCAGATTTTTTAATATTTTTACATGTTTACTTTATGCATCAAGATAATAATACTAAAAAACTACTGTGATATGAGATAAAAAAAAGTTTCAGTAACAACTGGGTTAATGTCATCGCTTTTCCAAACAAAGCTTTATTTTTTGTCGGCGAAACCAATTACTGTGCGTACAGACCTATTTTTACGGTCTGAAAGATAAACAACCCGAGGCGAGGTCATTAAACGAATATTAAGGTAAATTCGAAGAAAACCCAGAGCCATGCCGAAGGATTGCTACTAAGGTGGGTAGACCGTCCATTGGGTGTTTCACCTTTATAACAGTCGTTGGTCTACATGTATCATGATATTGGAAAACACATGCTCAAAAATTGCACCTCGTTACAAGCAATACGTAATAGAGTTTTATAGGATGGAATGTAATCTTTATAGCTTCAGTTTCAAGACAATTTAGTATAAAATAAATATAATGTACTTTTAGATGACGACACACACTGAGAACTTTCCAGACCAGAATGACTGATATCTGAGATGATGACAGATGAAGAAAACGAATGAAACAATAAAGTTAGACATTTTGTGCCCAATATTATAGCAAATACTATGAGACTGTAAAGAGCAAGGGATTGTAGAATAACATGTAGAGTGTGATACCATCATTGATGTGATTAAAACAATATTGAGTGGCCACTACTGTTTAAACAGCACGTCCTGTACTATCTGAAACATTTCACCGCTACATAGATTGTTGTGAACTACATTTTCCTTTGCTATATTTGTATTGCATCTGTAACTCTACACCTATCTGTCACTTGAAATATATGCAATATGGGTACTTTCAACTGACGTTTTTCGTTTGTGTATCTCCTTTCGGTCTTCTTTGCATTGCTTTAGATGCGAGCTCACTATCATCCACAGCCCCGAATATCTATCTCTAGATAAGCTGTTGTTGCTTCTTGATTGACGATGATTCCAAATGCCATCATCGGAATAATCTGTTCCCGACTCGAATCCTCGTTGCAAATGCGATGGCCATGGTTGGAAAGCGAATGAGTAATCGCGCGCTTTGTTGGTGGAGGTGACAGTTGATTCATTTCTTCTCCAAGAAGATCACGAGCCCTAAAATTACAGCACTAACATTACAAAATCAAAATCAAAATGTTCTTTATTCATATAGACACAAGTAAATATTATTTTTAATTTATGTTCTTATGATACGTCCAAGCCTTACTCCCAAGCCGTTTTGTCATTTACATAATCAGATATTGTATAGTATGCTTTTTTATACAATTTTGCTTTGATGGTAGCTTTAAACTTATTTACAGATAGTTTTCTAATAGTATGAGGAAGTTTGTTAAAGAAGCGTATTCGTTGTCCCAAAAAAGAATTGCTTATTTTGTGGAGACGAGTAGCACGTACAACAAGGTTATGCTTATGTCTGGTATTAACATTATGAGTGTCGCTTTTTTTTTAAACTTATCAATATTCTTGTGGACAAGACACTAATACTACACTAACATTAACATTAGCATTACACTACACAATAAACTACACTACACTACACTAAACTACACTACACTACAGACATTACACTAAAACTAACGTTACATGAGCCCTAATATTACAGAAATCTACAAAATTGGCACGCATGTGGCCTGTATTTACTACTTACAATGCAGATTTTGATAGGCATTCTATGTAGGGGAAACGACAAATAATCTTAACATCCGCATCAACGATCACTGTTGCTCAACGAGAGGAGGCGTATTTAATTTTCCGATTTCCCTTCAAGCGGTCCCATGGCAAAAACTTCGACGAGTACTTCACAATATAATGGGATTAGGACTTTTTCGGGAAATACACCGCAAATAAATCTAAAAAAGTGGAAATTTGGGTGCTGGGAGCATTCCAAGAAAGGGGGCTAAAGTCATATATTTGATCTATGGCTACCTATCCATATATAATTTATAGCATAATCATTTGTGAGAATACTAATGTCAGCCTCATGGAAAGTGCTTATTGACTGCTACTGGGCCTTTAAGCTTTTTAGTCGATACCCTTCATTTTAGTAACAACAAGGCTTGTATGCCTTATTGAAGATTTTATGCATAATTTTTTGAATTTCTCTGTTTACATACTTTCCAATCATCTACTGAAAAATATTTCGATACATTTATGCAGTAACTGATAGCGTTTGAGTTCGTAAAGAAAAGTCAGTGCTTTTAGACAAGCACCTCTTGGGCAAACACAAATAGGCGTTGTGTGTTTAAACAGATGTATGCACATTGTTGAATCTGGACTTTTTTTAAATACTAGAGTATTTTCGATTGCCTTACCGGAAAATTATTTCGAATACCTATTCGACGTAAACAATAGTAATGACTGTATTTAAAATATCATACGAATAAATTGTAATACTGTTGGGTATCGTCATCATCACTAGCGCTACAGTCATGGCTTCGTCAAGATCTTTTTTAATTCCACCCTAGTCTTGGCTTTACACTTTATATATTTAGGTGTCATGCCATCGTAGTTTTGGTAGTACGTTTAAGGATGCCCTTCGTGTTTTACATAAGGAATGCGTTTAAGCAACTATTGAAAATTGGCATCTACACATGCTTTCTATTAGTATAATATAGTACTAGATATAATTTTTATAATAGATTTAAAAAGTTTAGGGTACTCCCGGATCGACAAGAAAGACGATAAAAAAATTATTCATGCATTTTTATAATATCCCTTGGAGTAAATGGGTATTTTCATGGATGCATTTGTCTCTTTTGCAGGATTTTCGGCGACATCGACTTAAAGTACTATAACTTCGAAACTACTACACCAATCATAAAAAGAACAACTGCACAATGATTGCATTGAAATTTCGAATATAGAATATTGAAATATCATTTTGTAAAACAATTAGATAATTATGAATAAATATGAGAACGTCAAAGAAGTGAAAAAAACGCGGAACCAGATCTGGTCGTATCATACTCAACGGATAATTGTTTCAGAACCAGATTTGGTCGTATCATACTCAAGGGGATTTTTTTATGCGCTTCTGGCTGTGTAGCTGTTAAGATGATTTTATAAACAGTATTATGTCAAATTTTGTTGGCATTTCATTAGTGACCACGCAAATGACCTCGAATCTGTAACCAGACAGGACGATGGAGAAATCCGTCCAAATCTGGTAGTAAGGGCGCGAGGTTGGCACGCTGTGTGTGCTTTCCAGTGTCTCGCGATAAGGTATTGAACTCTTACAGGCTGCTGGTATCGTTTGACTGTGTATTGTGCTGTTCAATAAGTCTTTTACGTTCACTCCATAGGAGATAGAATGCCACGATACCGGGGAGTGACAGGTTAGCACATTGTAATTCATACTCCTCAATAGTTGGATGAGTATCTTCTAAAGGATTTGCCCCGTTCTCCAGGATTACAGATGGGATTTAATTTCAGACTGGAGTCCGAGGTAACAACGTTATAAAAGCGGTATGTTGTACCCAGAGACCCAAGGTCAAAAAATTCGTAGTTTTATAATAAACGTGATTGAATTGAAATCAAAGTATGATGAGTACCACACTGCAACTTTTCTGAATATATAAATAAATAAAAAAATATATGAATAATTAATATAAATAAACATTATAAACGGCGTATGTCCTGCCGTCAAAAATCCTTTTATCCAGATTCTACATTTTTCCTAGATAAACACAAAGGGAGTTTCCTAACTAGTCTTAAGGATTATTTTTATTTATTTATTTATTTATTTATTTATAACGTACAAGAACAAAAAAATACAAGGACATGCATACTGTTGTACATGAGGAATAATTAAGAACAAACATTATAATAGCGAAAAACATAGCTCTATGGATATAAATATGCTATATCATATCTCTAACATTACATTTGATGTATAGTAATATTGTATTACAATATAGTAGTAGTTTTTAGGAAAATGCAAATTAAAAAGTCTATATTTAGAAACAATTTCTTAAAAGAAAATTTAAAAAACCTACTTTTTCATGTAATTGCCTTCGTCAATGGAGATGGCGACTTTCTATGACATGACAAATTTCTATTCTATGACGTATTTCGACGTCTACAATTTCTATCGATTCTTTTTGAATAACAAATTCAAGTGTTCGGTAGTGTTGCTGCACAAGTGGCCACTCCACTTTACTCATTTCACGAAATATGATGAGAATGATTATATGAACTAGATGAACATTTTCGTCGAGAGTAATGTAAATAACCACAATATTATTCACATTATTTAAAAAGTTATAGTCAACACTGGCGAAATTTTAGTCTATTACATAAAAAAAGACTTTTTCACGATGGAATAAATGGTACAGCACGGTTAATAGGCAGTGCTTAACAGACAATAGAGTTTAAAGGTATTAGAGACCTAATTTTACGTATTAAATGAATAGTAAAAAAAATGCTAACTGTTGACATTTCAATATACTAGATAATTGCATGATAGTTTAGTTTATTGTCTATCTGAATTAATAGACCTGTATAACCCTTTAGGCCTCCGCCCCTCAGCCGATTGACAAGTTGATGTCCCAAAAAAATTTTGTAAAAATTAGTAAAAAAAATGAATTATGACACTGTCTCACCAAAACATTAATTACTGCCAAACCACTGTACCCATACTTAAAATAAAACATATTAACATAATAAAACATAAAAAAATAAAACAAATTATATTAAAACGGGGCCGTCACGCTGAATCGTGTTGTGGCCGATATCGGCCAATCGGGGGTCTAGGGGTTAAATGAAATCATCTTTCGAGTCCTACGAACCATGGTTTAAACCAGAGGTCCACAAACTTCTTGGAGACCGCTTGCTGTTTTTTCCGCTTACCCCCCCCCCCCGCTTGCGTAATAATGAATTTTCCTAAACTTTATTAACCTTAAAATGTGTTTTTGATAGCTGGCACAGTGTTTATCAATTACATAGGGTTTTTGCTAAAGTGGACTATCGTAAACAATTAAAATTATGTACAATTTGTATTTGTGGTTTTATTAGAAATGCTTTTGCACGGTGCGCAATAATTTCCTAAACGACAACGACCTTGAAGTACGAAGCATTTGAGAAAGCCACAGATATCTGCATTTGTATGTAGCATTATTTCGCTAGCTCATTCATGTGACGCGCCAGACTCACCCGCTCGCACGGATACCCGTTGAAGTTCAATTTATTCACCTATCTCACTCACACCTTCCCTCGTTAGTCATGTGCGCTGGCCTAGTGATACAATTTGAATTGACTGTTGATTTCCTTCCATGATACTTGTGACGCGCGTGTGTTTATTACTATTATTTTAAGTTTAAAATACTATGCTGTACACACAATCTATTTTAAGTGTGGTATGACATTTACGGAACGCATTATTGCTTATGTAAACCTACCTGCTGTCGTAGATAATGGTGTCTGCTAACGTAGACCCCCATTTCCATCTCGTGCACCCCCATTTTTTGCTCGCTGGCATGAACACCCTGCAACTCGAAAACGACCCCTGAGGGCTCATATAGACCACATTGGGTATCACTGGTTTATACCATGTATATGTTTGCGTGTAAATATCTGAAAAAAGGATTTTCGACGAGCTAAGACTCAATCAGTTGTAGCTTTTAAGTTTTAGGTTAATAATGATGAGGTGTATGCGCGTAATATGACCATGTGTTTGAGGGACCAAAATGTTTGGTGCGGCCTGTACCATCCTCTAAAGTCTGTGCACATCTGTATGTTTACTGAGCAAATAGTGAATAATGTAGCAGAGGCAGTGAAATCCGAAGCAGGCTCAAGCGCTCTCCAACACGTGCGACATTGCAAAAAGAGAGATATACTCCTAGCAAACAAGCTTTCGGAAGCATCGCTTGTTTAGACGCGCTACGCAAACACTACATCGTCTGGCAAATCAAGACGCTGAGTGGTGCTGCCAACTAAAAAAAACGTACAATTAGAATTTGAAACATATAAACATTGTAAACGGCTTATAAATATGTATAGGCCTAAATATGTATACCTGACATAGGCCCTCGAAAAATAGGCTAGCTAACCTCCTCGTAAAAGGCATCGATATATAGGGAATCCTATATCGATGGTGAAAGGGCGTATACTGCACTACTTGCCCCTGGTGGTATGGCCGGAAGGTATTGCCATTTAGCAATATGCCCACGACGTACTTTATTGTGTGTTCAAGAATGTTTTTCAAACTACTTTAGAAATAGTAGAGCAGGTGCAATACAATACCGTGTAATAACGATCTACAAAAAGACACGTTGGTAATTACATTTCTGGACCTCACAGAGGAGTTATCCACCAAAGTTGAGCGTCTCCAACATGTTTGCATTCGGTATATCCATGGCCTCAGAAAATTTGACCACATCACGGAGTACAGAGAGAAGCTTCACTGGCTGTCGACCCGGGGAAAAAGAGACATGCGAGTTCTCTGTATGCTTTTCAAGATCTTGGATGGCGTCGCTCCCAATAATCTTACCGGCAGATGTACTGCACTATCAGCTCATGGACGCCCTCTTAGATTAAAAGACAACCTGCTACTCTCTATCCCTAGAAATTCGAATTTAAAATTTCGAATTTCGATTTTTTATTTTCTAAAGGTGTGATATAAAGAAGCTGCGATCAATATTCAGCTGAAAACTTAAAAAGAATATATACACAAAACTATCAAATATTTCAAAATATTGAATTTTTACATATTTTATGTTTCGTTCATTGTAAATAATCCATTTAGGTTAAAGGTAATCTTTCCAACTAATAGGAAAGAGCTGACTGCTTCCTTTCATTGATATGAGGGCATGTCACGCTTTTAGTTTTAAGTTTTCAGCTGAATATTGATCGCAGCTTCTTTATATCACACCTTTAGAAAATAAAAAAACGAAATTCGAAATTTTAAATTCTTCCATCTGTCAAGTAGCTCGTCTTGTCTTGTTATTTCCCTTGAAATAATAGGAAATTGAGTGAGTTTACGTATAAAGAAGGATTGTAGCTTAATTTTTGAGATAATTGGATGAAGGGTGAGCGTTACTAGTTGTAAAATGGGCCCAACTTAAACCTACTCCTCTTTCCGCAAGTGAGAGGCATTCATCATTCTCGTTAACACCTAAAGCATTCCCGAATCCGATCAAGGGAATCCTTCGTCACGATGTAAGTGGCTTTTATAATTATTTACTTTATAATCATCTTATTGATCAATTCTAAAAAGAATATATATATATATATATACATATATATATATATATATATATATATATATATATATATATATATATATATATATATATATATATATATATATATATATATATATATATATATATATATATATATATATAT
Organism: Micropterix aruncella; assembly: GCA_944548615.1. NCBI lineage: Eukaryota > Metazoa > Arthropoda > Insecta > Lepidoptera > Micropterigidae > Micropterix > Micropterix aruncella. The sequence goes on from OX155966.1 coordinate 3,311,922, forward strand.
ATATAATCTTTTTTTAAAGAATTCGTTTAAAGGATGACACTTTGATGAAAAAATAAAAATAATAAAAGCCACTTACATAGCTGGAAGGTTTTCCCGGACTGGACTGGGAAATGCTTATTGTTTAAACGAGATGTATTTTTGGATGAGTACCACTTTCGACGGTACACTGTAGGTTTAATGGGATCCCTTTATCGCTAGCGAACGATCACCCTTCATCCACATCTCAAAAACAAAGCGTATCCTTTTGCAAACCAAAATAAAATGTCTTTATTAAAGACAAATTTAAGCAAAAACAATGAAAAAAATCACAATCAATCGTCTCTTAAATGCGGAATATGACATTTCGAAAATTCGATATGAAATTAGAATATATCCACTCTTTTAAAGGACGATATAAGATTGCTGGGCTCGCTATCAGCCAGCTATTAAATGAAAATAAAAATAAAATACTTCATTTGCTCGTTCCCATGAAATAAGATATAAATCGTAATTTCTGGTCGAGAAGTTTATACTTAAGGCTATATGATATTTACAAGAGTTCAAAACATAAGATAAAATTGTATAATATTGTTAATATTTGATTGGTTTTTTGTAAAATCTTTTTTTAAAGAATTCGTTTAAAGGATGACACTTTGATGAAAAAATAAAAATAATAAAAGCCACTTACATAGCTGGAAGGTTTTCCCGGACTGGACTGGGAAATGCTTATTGTTTAAACGAGATGTATTTTTGGATGAGTACCACTTTCGACGGTACACTGTAGGTTTAATGGGATCCCTTTATCGCTAGCGAACGATCACCCTTCATCCACATCTCAAAAACAAAGCGTATCCTTTTGCAAACCAAAATAAAATGTCTTTATTAAAGACAAATTTAAGCAAAAACAATGAAAAAAATCACAATCAATCGTCTCTTAAATGCGGAATGACATTTCGAAAATTCGATATGAAATTAGAATATATCCACTCTTTTAAAGGACGATATAAGATTGCTGGGCTCGCTATCAGCCAGCTATTAAATGAAAATAAAAATAAAATACTTCATTTGCTCGTTCCCATGAAATAAGATATAAATCGTAATTTCTGGTCGAGAAGTTTATACTTAAGGCTATATGATATTTACAAGAAATTTTTATTTCATGGGAACGAGCAAATGAAGTATTTTATTTTTATTTTCATTTAATAGCTGGCTGATAGCGAGCCCAGCAATCTTATATCGTCCTTTAAAAGAGTGGATATATTCTAATTTCATATCGAATTTTCGAAATGTCATTCCGCATTTAAGAGACGATTGATTGTGATTTTTTTCATTGTTTTTGCTTAAATTTGTCTTTAATAAAGACATTTTATTTTGGTTTGCAAAAGGATACGCTTTGTTTTTGAGATGTGGATGAAGGGTGATCGTTCGCTAGCGATAAAGGGATCCCATTAAACCTACAGTGTACCGTCGAAAGTGGTACTCATCCAAAAATACATCTCGTTTAAACAATAAGCATTTCCCAGTCCAGTCCGGGAAAACCTTCCAGCTATGTAAGTGGCTTTTATTATTTTTATTTTTTCATCAAAGTGTCATCTTTTAAACGAATTCTTTAAAAAAAGATTTTACAAAAAACCAATCAAATATTAACAATATATATATATATATATATATATATATATATATATATATATATATATATATATATATATATATATATATATATATATATATATATATATATATATATATATATATATATATATATATATATATATATATATATATATATATATATATATATATATATATATATATATATATATATATATATATATATATATATATATATATATATATATATATATATATATATATATATATATATATATATATATATATATATATATTTATATATATAATACTGCTAAATAAACTTTTGAAATTAAGGATGTCTTCATCTGACAGCGGGCGTCTAAGGATATAAGCAGAATAAGAAGAACCTGTTTTTTAAACACGAAATTTCTATTTTTCCACAGTGATAGAATGCCCGCTTGGCCAAGCTACCGCTCGAGCGTAGTCAGATCGCCAGATCGTCCGATGGGCGACCGAGGACAGCACAAATGCTAGCTCTGCCGCTTACTGCTTCACCTGTCCAGCTGCTAATCCTCGCCTTCTGCTGCCTCCTGCCGGCGCACCACTTCCAAGAGACCGACGACCAGCAGCTGGTGGTCGGCGACATTACTCGGCGGCAAGATGGCGATATGTTCGTTGTCAACGGTGAGAATTAAATTTTTATTTTAGAGAATACTAATTATTTACTTTATTCTTTATAATTAACACGTTATATTTTAATCACACGATAGGGTTTGGTTAGGTTAAACAGCTGACTTTCTCCCATTGAAGTATTGCAGAGTAGGCTAGGTTCAAGTGACGAATATCTGACGCGCGTTTTAAAGTCGCGCGTCTAGACATTCATAGATAAAACATACAATTAATTGTTCACATTAACGCGCGGTATTTACGCGCAGCAAGGCGCGGTACCTACCGCCGCGTTTGAAAAAAAATCGATGCTGGCAAACGCGCGTTTAGAACCTGACAGGTAATGACAGTGTGCCGTTCAAATGATCGAGCGTTTTCGTCACGATCGGACGAATCTTTGGGTGAAATACAGTGTCTAAAGGGGCAAACATATTATCGGACGCGTCCGTAAGCCGCGGCTTACGAACGTATGAGCAGGCGTCCGCGACCGACGTCCGATAATGTACACGGCTCAATAGAAATTTATTACACAGATCGCGCCCATAAGCCGCGGCTGACTGACGCGTCTGATAATGTGTTTGCCTCTTGATAGCGGTCGGACCTGCTGTAATGTCATCCTGGATGAGTTGAAGCAAGTCGTCCAATATTTTTTTAGATATTCTGAAGTAATTAAAGAACCTAGATTCACTGTCCCTGAGTTTAGAATATAATGTTGTAATTAAAGTTGTAGAGAGTCTCTTTCCTAAAATGGAGCGTTTACTCGTCCAATTTTTACAAATGATACAAGCACAAAATTAAAGCTTCCTCCCCGTACATTTTGCATTTTGCGCGGTCATCTGAATGCTCCGACTCGCGTCGACCTGCGTCGACTCGCAATAAACTCGCGACCATCTGAACTAAGCCTAAAGGGGCAATCGTATTATCGGACGCGTCCGTAACCCGCAGCTTATGGACGCGACTGAAAGGTTATCTGTGTAATGAATTTCTATTGCGCCGTGCACATTATCGGACGTCAGTCGCCGACGTCACCTTGAGGCTTCGGACGTCCGTTAGAGATCTGGCAAGCCGCATCACAAACGACTGTGCATACTGTTCAGTCGCATCCGTAAGCCGCGGCTTGCGGACGCGTCTGATAATATTATTGCCCCTTAAGCCGCCACCAATACCACGAGCCGCCTTTTGATATATTTCTGTTGGATATCGCCGCGATATCCAACAGAAAACTAGCTTTCTGAAGCCCAAATCATAATAATAATAAAACTCTTTATTCTTAACCCTTGGAGTAAATGGGTATTTTCATGGATGCATCTGTCTCTTTTGCAGGATTTTCGGCGACATCGACCTTAAAGTACTATAACTACGAAACTACTACACCAATCATAAAAAGAACAACTGCACAATGATTGCATTGAAATTTCGAATATAGAATATTGAAATATCATTTTGTAAAACAATTAGATAATTATGAATAAATATGAGAACGTCAAAGAAGTGAAAAAAACGCGGAACCAGATCTGGTCGTATCATACTCAACAGATAATTGTTTCAGAACCAGATTTGGTCGTATCATACTCAAGGGGTGAAAAGGCGAGCTCTTATTGCCTGCAGGCAATATTTTAGAGCTAACCTATACTATTGTATGAAGATTATTTGCGAGTAGACTACATAACTTAACCTTTATAAAGAGTATGTCAAATAAAATAAAAGAGGATAGAAAGAAATATATACTTTACTCTTTGTGGCCACATGAAAATAATCTAACACCAATAAGGAAAATAAAGTTTAAAAAGGAGGGGAATGGGAGGGGAAAGGCGAATTTATCTGGAAGATTTCAAATGCTCTCTGAGTCTGTTTTTAAAAGTTGTTATGCTTGGCGCGGTTCTCACATTTTTCGCAAAGCATTCCAAAGACGGGCTCCATGCACGGTGAAAGAGAATGAGAAGAAGTCGCTGCTGTGTCAAATCATTACAGAGATTATTTGTATTCCAGTCATTCCAATGTTTAAAGATTTTTAAATCTGTTCTTCAGCAATTCTGGGTCTTTTATGACGTTAGATAACATTTGCTTTAATATTTTTCCGTTGATCCTTCTGGTACAAACTTGATGATTTTGGGTACCAATTTTGCCGTTACTCGTAAATTTTCCTAATCCGTTAATCCTAAATTTTCTTAGAAAATTGTTTAAAATGACCCGTATAAAACATCAAGATCTTTAAAAGCTGCTCTTATCGTAATTCTGCGGTTTTCTAATACAATGGGCTCGATTGCGTTTCTTCGTGAACTAAAATCAGAAATTAGTCCGTGTGAACGAGACAGGGCAATACGCTAGAGCGAGTGTGAGATGAGCGGTTGTCACTTTTTCGCATTAAAACTGCGCGCCAAGGTCAAATCTTAGACCGCACGAAATATGCTCGAATTTATTCGGACGAGTATAAGTTCGGCAGGTAGTATTAATCGACGATCGTTCGTTTCATATTTCGCTCTAACATATTGCTCTGTCTCGTTCGCTTGGACTAATTTTAGTTTTAGTTCACAAAGAAACGCAATCGGGCCCAATTTCTTTGAATTTTTCCACATTTTATTAAATAATAGAGGTGCTAGGGCACCTTTCCATTAAATCACCAGACGTCTCTTCGCGGCCAACTTGAAACCGTTCGTAGTGTTACGAACGAAATCCACTTTACCACTTCAGAAAACTTGACCCTGTTTTTAATACAAAACAATGCAAATTCTTTGATGAATCATTATTTTTTCAATAATTGTGAATAAACTGTTAAACATCTTATAGGGCGTCACTTTCAAATGACCTTTATAAGAAAAGTAGAAAATAAATATGGCGGAAACTTAATGAAAATATTAAAAATAATATAAAAAAAATTAACCATATCGATTAATCAAAACTCGCTAAACCTCAAAATAGTTTTTAATTTTTGATCAATTTCTAACAGGCATTGTAGCCTAACTAGGCCGTATTTATCTTTTCTGTAAACTGCGTTGTTAACAAACAACCAGTGTACATTCACGTACTAGGATGATTTGTGATAAGTATTTGTTTATTCCGAAGTAGTAGATTGCCGATCATTTCGGTATGCCTTAGCGCGTGTACATAACTCCCTTGATATTGGCTGTATTAAATAAGTTAATAGTTAAAACACATTTTTTTAAATAGGCTTTTATTAAAATGCTCTGTCCCGAGCCAACCCTGGGTGCAGCAGCCATGTGGTAGTAGAACTTAGAACGGGCTATCATAGTTGAACGCTATATAGAATTTCGTGTTTGTGCTGTAGACCGTTAAGAAGTCCCATCGCTGGAAGCCAGCCCTGCATGCAGCAGCCCTATTGCGGTGAAACTTAGAACGGGTTATCATAATCGAATGCTTATACAAAATTTCGTTTCTGTGCTGAAGACCGCTGAGGAGTCCCTCGTCGAGAGCCAACCCTGGATACAGCAGCTATGTCATGGTGAAATTTAGAACGGGCTTTCATAATTGAATGCGTATACAAAATTGTGTGTATGTGCTGTTGACCGTGGAAGAGTAGCCTCGTCGGGAGCCGATCCTGGGTGTAGTTATGCTCACTATAAAAATGCATTGTCATGGGAACTAAACCAACAAGTACACTTTTAACTCCATATGATGAGACGAAGTGGTTCTAATTAAGCTTACAATATTTGACCTAAACAGACTAATATACATACTAACAAACATTGCAATGAAAGCCTGTTGCGGTTCTTAAATGATACGAGGCTTAGCGCAGAACTATAGCAGGTGGCGAACACAATATAGATCAGCAATGGTCGCAGTGTTACAAGGCTCGTAAAGACCTTAGAAAAGCACCACACAACAAATAAAAATAAAAAAACATTGCAAGGTAAATAAAAGCTTGTATTTCAAAGCTGTTCCGCAATTTTGACGTACCTTTTGACGAAATTTTTATCCGGTACCTAGTAATTTATAAACGGAACGGGGAATACAGCTAGTAACACAATAAAAGGCATAGTTCACATATATGTGCGCTTACTTCGTGAGAGATAACAGCATGACCAAGCGATTCTTCACTGGATCTGGAAATCTAAAGATACTTTACCGCAATAATTGCACCTAATATATCAGTAATAGGGTTTTTTTTATAAACTATTTAATAGCGCGCTATCGTGTAGCTTCTGTGATTTACGGGATTATTCCGGGCGAGCGCGACGCGCCGGATGAAATCGTGGTCTGACGCCGGAATCTCACGCTGGGTCATATCGGACCTTCAATTTGATGTTAACGAGGTACCTAGCCGTACGCAGCTGAGTGGCAATCAAATCAGGATCGCCTCACAATCTGAACTGAATAAAACCTACAAAAAGTTTAAAGCCGATAGAGTAACTAATCTACGATTTCTAGATGTCTTTCTCTAGATCGGTAACGACTTCGTTAAAAGAAAAAATCAAAATAAATAGGTTCTTACCTATGACATTGCTGATTCTCAATACTGGCTACTTTTTACACGAAAGGCCTACAAAAAAGGAGTGTAATGTAATGAAGGGTGTTAACTCGAAGGGTTAACACCCTTCGAGTAGCGGCATAATTTCATGGCAGACCGCGGCAATTTATTGGAATTTCTTGCAATATCGTCGCGCTCGAAAAAAAGTACTATAACTATGTAACTGCTATAGCAAGCATAAAAAAATTACTTTGCAATAATTGCGTTGAAATTTCGTATATAAAATATTGCAATTTTATTATGTAAAAGAATTAAATAATTATGATAAATATGAGAAAATCGAAAAAGTGAAAAAAACTCGGCATTTCTAACTTGTACTTGTCTTACGGAAAAATACAGAATCCTATTTAGAAATTGTAAATACTATCGTGATCTTCATTAGATTCTGTATCAAAAATGATATTTCGTTTTGCTTATTTATATACAAAAATATTTAGATACTAGATTAGATATTAGAATTAGATACTAGATTACATACTCATAAAAACCAATTAAAAAAATGTGATTTCTCGAGAAAAAAAATATGATGTTTGACAATGGAATGTTACCAGAAATATCAGCGAAATGACGCGCGAAATTATTCTAGCGGCCGTCTATGTATCTATGGTAATAATGAGATATTTGATATGGATTTTAGGATGCGTTCGAATTATAAAATAATATCACTGTGCGCTCCTGGAGCAAGCCGCCAATATTTTTCGTTACGTAGTCAACGGTGTTCTGATGTGCAACCGAATTTGGTCGTTACGTAGCCGAAGGGTCTATGTATATTTTCCCTTTCTTTACTACACTATAACTTCTAAAAGCTCGAACCAATTAAGAAGTAAGTCAAATCGTTACAACCGTTATGTCATCCCGAGTGTCATAGGGTATCTTAACTGTCAAAATATAAAGTTTATAGTTGTCTAAATGATCAAATTTCCAAATATCAATAAATTAACATAAATATATCGTGTTTAGTGTCAAATGAAATGTCTAATTGAGTACATTCCGAAAATATATATGTATCTATATGGATAGAAACATAAATCACAAATATTTAATGAAAAACGTTAAAAATATTATAAACACAGTAGTTCACTTTTTGTAACGGCTGCAGTCGTGTTTTTATTCCTTGAAATATATTTATTGTTAACTCAAATATCCAGCGTTCATTTTATAATGTTGAATGTGAAATTGTTTTTGAACATTATTCATTTGTTTTCGCGTAAATTGATTTTCGCGAAAAATGACATCATTCGTTTGACAACTATGGAAAATTATAATAAATTAATAGTTAAAAAAACACTAAAAACACATTTTTATAAAAGCACGTAATAACCAAAAAAGGTTTTTTATAACCTTAAAACCTGATCGCGTTCAAAGTCCATTACGTGACCTTTCTCACAAGTGCAAACACGACTATGATACGATATTCCATCATGGAATGCCAGTTCCTGACTTCTGGCTTCATCACCAGACCTTGAAACTTAATCGTGGTCAAAGTTCATTACAAGACCTTTCTAAAAAGTCCAAACACGGCTGTGATACGATATTCCATTATGGAATGTCAGTGCCTATCTTCCGGCTTCATCATCAGACCTTGAAACCTAACCGTGGTTAAAGTTCATTCCAAGACTTATTTTATTTTATTTTATTTTATTTTCACTTCTTAGAAAAACTTACACCTAGTTAAACATATATAGGTACACATTGAGAAATAAGTGCTGAAGGCCAATTAAAAGTTTTCACACATAATAAAAACTTTTCTAACAAGTCCAAACACAGCTATGATACGATGTTCCATCATGAAGTTCCAGTTCATATCTTCCGACTCCATCATCAGATCAGTTCGACACTACCATATTATTGTATTGTCATCAGAACTACATACAGCTGCCAAATTTCATGACACTACGATCCTTGGAAGATGGTTAAATTAGTTACCTTAGATTCCATTACATAGTTACATACAGGTCGACCTAATAAAAGCATGTTAAAAATCGAGTTATTTCCGAATATGAGTTTCTCGGCACAAGTGCTGCAGATGTAACTCGAAGAATCAATGATGTGTTCGGGCCAGCCACTACTAATAAAAACACGGTGCGTTTTATTTCAAATGCTTCCGCTCTGGAATCGATAGACCGAAATAGGTAGAAGGAAAAAGTATATAATGGATGTGAAATTGTTTGTGCATCTTCAATCTACGTAAGTATGATCACGTGTCCGAATATAGGGCAAGCTCAAAGTAGTTGCCAGTACGCCAAAGGAGAAAGGTTTATAAACTTGCTCTCCTTTATCCGTCTTCTTCTTCATCATCATCAGCGCGCATTCGCCCACCGTTGGGCATACGCCTCTCCAATCACTCACCATCCGGATCGGTTGTCCGTTTCCCTCATTCAGACAGGTCCAGCTGTCTCCTTGATGTCATCGGACCATCGGGCCGGTGGTCTGCCCACACTTCTTCTGCCTAGCCGAAGTCTATACTCCAAAACGCGCTTGCTCTACCGTTCGTCGTGTCGTCGGGCCACGTGGCCGGCCCAAGCCCATTTCAGCTTGGCCACTCTTTGACCCACGTCGACCACCTTCATGCGCTGTCTGATGAGCTCGTTTCGGACTCGATCGCGCAACGATATTCCGAGCGTGACTCGCATATCGTTGCGCGATCGAGTCCGAAAAGCCATGTTACGCTGCACCACCTTAAGCTCGTGGATCATCCCAGCAGTCAGTGTCCATGTCTCACAAGCATACGTCATAGCCGGTAACACGCACTGATTATACTCCTTTATCCTATACTCTCCCAATCAAACCATCCTATCTTCACGAGCTTTTCAAAATTCTCGTATTTGGGTTGGTCTCTGACAATCTACTCAAAATTCCTCGTCATAAACCTACTGATTTCTAGTCCTAATCTTCCTGTCTCCATGGTGCAAGATTTGGAACGACCTCCCAGCAACGATAGCATACGAAACTCGCCTTTTTATAATTCCAGACTCGACTCAAATAGTAGTACTTTTCTAAGAAATAACCAATTCTTTCCTTTCTCCCTCCTTCACTACCAATTGCCTCTTCTCGGGCATTCTTAGTTTTAAATATTTAATAAAATCCAAAATTCATTCATTTAGCACAAAAATTTATGATTAGGTTAGTTGCAAGATGCAAATGAAGTCTTTTTAATTATTTTTATTATTAATCCATAAAGATTTGTCAAAATATAGTGAACTATGAGCCGTCTTGGCTTCATTTTGTTGTTATATATTGTTTTGACAATGAATTGTACATACTTTTTTTTTGACTAGGTATTTTATATTAATTTTTATATTTCTTAACATATATTAAATATTACTTATTGACATTTATTTTTTTATTATAGATTTATCTTACTCTTTACTTTAGTTTCATGTCAATTCTGATTGTCTCACTGTATTTGATTGTTTTTTTTTTTGAGGATAATATTTTAGGGCAATTTAGTTTTATGAGCATTTTAATCAAACTTCTACATAATTTATTGTAAAATTAGAGTCCTGTCCACCCTAGAACGGGCTAGTCCCAGTTGGGTGACAGAATCAAATAAGCAAAAGGTTAAGGTTTTGTCATTCGGTTCCTGTTATTTTTGTAAGCAAATCAATGTTTTATAATAATTAATCCTTAAACAAATAAATATATTCATAAAAAGATCAGAATCACAGGATGGAAATTAGCGGACGCGTACAGTGGTTCAAATACCTTGATCAGAACTTTAGCAAAACCTAGATTTGTTTTCACTGATATAAATTTTTATTTATTTTCCAGGTGCCCCTTGCTCAGCAATATTTTGTCAGCCATACAACGGCAGCCTGTGGCGTCAGGCGAACTCTTCATCGCCGAGTGTGGACGAGCTGGTCTCCGTGTCCTCGAACTCTTGCTCCTGCGCCTGTCCGAAGGCGAGACCGCTCTTCCGCGAAGACCTGGAGAAGTGCGTCGCCGATGTTACAGGTAGGATAAAAAGACCACATTTAAAATGATATTTTTCATATTTATTATAGTTTGAACGAGTAACAGTCACTTCAAATAAGTAATTTGTTTGTAAATATGGGCAGGATAGTATTTGTGTTCAAATTCTGAAATGAGAAAAAAACGATAGTTAGTAAGCCCAACCAATAATTTTCGGTCTTCTTGAACAACGATATAAAACTACGTTGATTATATTATGTATATAACAGATTGTTTAATGTCACAACTTGGGTTGTCGACTACAGCGGGCGAGCCCGTCACCTCAGGAAGTTACTCTGACTAACAACTTGCGGTGTCAACTACAACGGGCGAGCCCGTCACCACAGGACGTTTTAACGATTTTCTCGTTCTGTCGCCCTGCAGTGAACGTAGAAGACTTTGGACAGAAACAAATCCAACGTCCAGCTACGTCACAACCCGCAAGAAGCCAACGCCTTTACCGCGAGATAGCCAGTAATGTTACCTGGCGGGCCGACCCTCGCGCCCTTGCTTCCAATTGTGACCAGATTTCTCCAGTCTCTCGATTGGTTCCGAGTTCGAGGTCGCTTGCGCGGTCCTCTCCCTTACGAAGCGGTGAAACGGTGTGCACCGAATCTATCGCGGACCAAGGCGTCCTTTGCCCGACTCTGAACCGGGATCGGATGGCCAATGGTCATTTCAAGAGCAGTCGCTGTAAGGTAGGCAACCACCCCCGCTCTATAGGAAACAATACAGTTCCCAGACTCCCCCGACTGTTAGTCGGAGAGCACAGTCGATTGGCTTGCGCCGCTCGGTTCGCAGACCGTCCAGGAGCGCCAGAGGTTTGATTCCCAGGGGAGACTGGTTGACCCAGTGTCCTACCCAGGTTCGCACCCCATGCGTGGAGGCCATCGGATGGGTGTTGACCCGTGAGTGTGACCGACCCTGAACACATGGGTCATCGTGGCCACCTCATCATGGGCCCATTAGCTCCCCTGACTCTGACTAACAACTTGCGGTGTCAACTACAACGGGCGAGCCCGTCACTACAGGACGTTTTAACGATTTTCTCGTTCTATCGCCCTGCAGTGAACGTAGAAGACTTTGGACATAACAAATCCAACGTCCAGCTACGTCACAACCCGCAAGAAGCCAACGCCTTACCGCGAGATAGCCAGTGTTACCTGGCGGGCCGACCCTCGCACCCTTTCTTCCAATTGTGACCAGATTTCTCCGGTCTCTCGATTGGTTCCGAGTTCGAGGTCGCTTGCGCGGTCCTCTCCCTTACGAAGCGGTGAAACGGTGTGAACCGAATTTATCGCGGACCAAGGCGTCCTTTGCCCGACTCTGAACCGGGATCGGATGGCCATTTCAAGGCGACTGCTCTTGAAATGACCATCGGCCATCCGATCCTGGGTGAAAGCCGGGCAAAGGACGCCGTGGTCCGCGATAGATTCGGTATACACCGTTTCACGCTTCGTAAGGGAGAGGATCGCGCAAGCGACCTCGATCTCGTAACCAATCGAGAGACCGGAGTAATCTGGTCACAATTGGAAGTAAGGGCGTGAGTGTAGGCCCGCCGGGTAACACTCCTGGCTATCTCGTGGTTAAGGCGTTGGCCTCTTACGGGCTTGTGGCGTAGAGCTAGACGGTGGACAGTTCTAACAATACCACACTCTTTTAAATTGGTTCAAGCGTTTAGAGGTTATGGTGGAATAAAGAAATGGAAAATATACATAAATGAACCCTGAACACATTACACTATTTTTTTGTTGGGCAGTCGTGTAATTTGTTCAACATAATTAGCATAATTGAAAACAAATGTTGCACACCGAGACGATGCCAGGGCTGATCATGATCATGATTATCGCAACATGCCAGTCATGATATCATAAAATATTGGTAAGATGATGATAGAAGCATCACTTGCATGAAAGATCTCTATTGTGATGATATATTCAAGGAACGACTCCACGAAATGACGACCCCGTAGGTGTGATACGAGGCGGTATGATTTCTCCTAAACTACCAACGTTTCTAGGGGAGATATTGATTGAAGAAGAAGGAGAACAACTTTGAAGAGAAAGTGGTCTCAGTTTAGAAATATATCCTACATATAATTTCTGTTCCAAACAGCACGATCCCTGCAGTATCCTTGAGACGATATCAAAGAAAGAAGTAATTTACTAACCAATGGTATCCGCCGCTGCCTGGGAATAAACCATGTTTGTCGCCGCCAGTTCCTGTGTGTCCACCGAAGTTGGCGCTTTCTTGGTGTTCATTCAGGTTGCCGCCGCCTTGGCCTGGGTATCCACCCGGGCTGCCGCCGCCGTGACCTGGAAAATCACCCGGGTGACCACCGCCGTGGCCTGGGTAATCACCCGGGGAACCGTCGCCGTAACCTGGGTTATCACCCGGGTGGCCGCCGCCGTGGCCTGGGTAATCATCCGGGTGGCCATCGCCGTGGCCTGGGTTATCACCCGGGTGGCCGCCGCCGTGGCCTGGGTAATCACCCGGGTGGCCATCGCCGTGGCCTGGGTAATCAGCCGGGAAACCGCCGCCGTAACCTGGGTTATCACCCGGGTGGCCGCCGCCGTGGCCTGGGTAATCATCCGGGTGGCCATCGCCGTGGCCTGGGTTATCAACCGGGTGGCCGCCGCCGTGGCCTGGGTAATCACCCGGGTGGCCATCGCCGTGGCCTGGGTAATCACCCGGGTGGCCGCCGCCATGGCCTGGGTAATCACTCGGAGGACCGCCGCTTTGGCCTGGGTGTCCACCCGGGTGGCCGCCGCCGCCATATCCAGAAGGCAAGGCGTACGCCAATGCAGCGATTGCCATTATAAACAGACACTGAAAGAAAGTAAGCTCTAAAATAGTAGCATATGAGGTTAGACTCTACCGCCGTAAAACACCGGGCGCAGAACATAAACGTTAAAGCAAATGAAAAATAATACGCTCAAAAAAATACACCATTTGATTATCACCATCATATCACTCACGTGGTCCTTTTTAACACGCTTTTATTAGGTTGACCTGTATGTTACTATGTAATGGAATCTAAGGTAACTAATTTAACCATCTTCCAAGGATCGTAGCGTCATGAAAATTGACAGCTGTATGTAGTTCTGATGACAATACAATAATATGGTACTGTCGAACTGATCTGATGATGGAGTCGGAAGATATGAACTGGAACTTCATGATGGAACATCCTATCATAGCTGTGTTTGGACTTGTTAGAAAAGTCTTGGAATGAACTTTGACCACGATTAGGTTTCAAGCTCTGATGATGAAGCCGGAAGATAGGCACTGGCATTCCATGATGGCATATCGTATCATAGCCGTGTGTATGTGAATATCGTATCGTAGCCCAAAGCGTGTTTTTAGAGTTTTTTTTTTTTAACTATTAATTTATTTATGAATTGGGTTAACCTTAGCCAACTTTATTTTAGTAGCCAATACGTTTAAAGAATAAGGAATATCCTTAAAAATAAAAATAATTATTTACTGTAAAATGTAAATTTATTTACCAGTTTATGCGAGAGCAAATTTGGTAGACCACAAAAAACACTCTAGTGTTCACGAACATAACACACGCAATAAGAATAACATCGTAATTCCAAAGTTTTGCTGTGTTTATATTATAGATCATTTTTATAATTAGGTTATAAATTTTTCAATCTGATGCCAACAGAAAATAACTCAAAAGTTGGCATTCAAGAAGTGCATTAAAAGAAACCTACTCATCCATGCTCTCAATAATTTAGAGGATCTTAACAAGGCTGTCGTAGGTTTTAAAATGTAATTATGGCTTACTATATATATATATATATATATATATATATATATATATATATATATATATATATATATATATATATATATATATATATATATATATATATATATATATATATATATATATATATATATATATATATATATATATATATATATATATATATATCAATATATATATATATATATATATATATATATATATATATATATATATATATATATATATATATATATATATATATATCTTCTTATATATAAAAATGAATCGCCGTGCGCTAGTCTCGCAGGATCTCGGAAATGACACGACCGATTTGAATTATGTTTCTTTTATTTTGTTTGGCTTGATTCAGGGGTGGTTTACAAAAAAAAATATTTAGGAAAAACCCAAAGGAACAGCTAAAAAATCGAAAAACGAAATTAGTACTTCTAGGGATGGCCACTTCGTATTTCTCTGAATAGATGGCGCTCTCTATATTTTCTAACAATAGATTCTATTGTTTGACAGCTACGCCATTCATAATTCATTCCGCGCTACTGTGTGAAATTGTTATTACATTTAACGTCGTTTTTTCTTTTAAAAAAGGTAGTGATATTGGAGAATAGATTTGTTTCAAGCGAATTTAATTGCATTTTGCAAAAAATCACTTTGATCAGCCATTATATAAAGGTAAATAGACTTTGCAGGCTTAAGTATACATAACTACAAATTTGGCCTTAGTCTGAGGATTTCAATATTGTTAAGTTCTCAAGGAATGTTCGACAGATTTGAGTGACTGAAAACAATTCCGTGTCTTTTTACAGTGTTCATTATAATGCCGAGGAGAA
Organism: Micropterix aruncella; assembly: GCA_944548615.1. Lineage (NCBI taxonomy): Eukaryota > Metazoa > Arthropoda > Insecta > Lepidoptera > Micropterigidae > Micropterix > Micropterix aruncella. The sequence continues at coordinate 3,327,202 of OX155966.1, forward strand.
TGGGTAACATAGGTCGTCGAAGTCAGTCAAATGCGCGGCGATCTTACTTCACGTGCAAGGCACACTGATGACCAGCGAGCGACGGATAATGAAAATAGTCGTATTGGCATGTCCGAATTATGTTTGAGAGCGACTGAAAATGAACGACAAGCGAATACATTGATAATGCAACAATTTCGTGCACAACATTCACAACGCCAGCAATCACGACAAAATCAACATGACCGATTGCGCCGTCGCAGTGTTCCTGTCAACCTGGAACAAGCGGCATTCCATTACGATCCGGAAATCGATTACGGTGCAGAGAGATCAGTAGCAAGACTTTCACCTTCCCTTCTCCGACAGACTTACTACTTCGTACATCATCCCTCAAACAGTTTTGATGAAAAAACCAGTAGGGCAGTCCCCACCCTAAACAATGTAGTATTTTCTGACCTTATATCGTCCCGGTCCCCTGGCTTGGACATCATATTTACAGACAGCTCTAAGGCAGAGGTTAGAAGTTGTGTGGGCGTGGGAATTTTCTACCACAACCGTAGAGTTGTCATGTTGTGGATTTATATTACTAAGTTTACCTTATGCACACATTTTAAATTATTTGATTTTGTTTGTATTTCTTTTGATAAATTATTGACCTATTTATCCGTTGCAATATTATATGATATCCGTGTTAGTTCGTTCTACAATATTTCTCATTTTGCTTTCATGAGTGTGATTCTTGATTTCTTCCTCTTCTTTGCTATGGTGTGGATTTGAAATTTTAACATCTTAGTCTGCTGTGAACATGCCCTTTAAATGATAAAGCTCTTTTCGTTTTCCTGTCAGGTCCTATAGATCGTAGACAACGGCCGATTTATTTTTAACCGACCTAAAAAAAAGGAGGAGGTTATAAATTTGATCGTATTTTTCTTTAAATGTTTGTTACCTCAGAAATCCGTAATTTATGAATTGCTTTGGAAAATTCTTTTTATTTGAAAGGATGTACTTCCAGATTCGTCACATCTTTATCAAAATTTTGTTCTGATGATGTGATCCATGAGGAATTGAGGGAACTCCTCAAATATTATCATATGAAGTTGAAAATTTACATGTTGGTTCAGCTCCGATGACAATGCGTTTTATATAGCAAGCATGCCCTGACTCTATACCCAGGATTGGCTCCCGACGAGGGGACTCCTCAGCGGTCAACAGCACAGTCACGAAATTTTGTATATTATTCAATTATGACAGCCCGATCTAAGTTTCATCAAGACAGGACTGCGGCACCCAGGGTTGGCTTCCAACAAGGGAACTCCTCAATGGTCAACAGCACAGACACGAAATTTTGTATACGCATTTAATTATGATAGCCTGTTCTAAGTTTCACCATGACCTGGCTGCTGCACTTATAAAAAAAATTTACTCGGTTATTTTTGTTAACATTTTGTTTATTGCCTGCAACTTTGCATTACGAAGATCTAGGGGCTAATTTTCTTGAGAAAAAATACGCTTTCTTTGATATGAAATATGGTCGTAGCTATACCGTACCACCCACGTTATACTTAATCCGTTTTCACCGTAAGCATGGAATCGTCCACCTCCGAAGAACAAATATGAGGGGTTAAACGTCGCCGTCATACCGGTTGTGTTCAAGGCATATTATACAAGTGGTACCTACTTTTAATTCCTTCCATGACCTGATTTTTTCGCTTACTGTCCTTTACACTTTTTTTCGCGCGTCCTTTCAGCAGTTTCATGTATACCACCTTCGGTCTCATTTCCGTAATGTTTTATTCTATCTATCTTCTTATATCTTCTTTTAAATAAAAATGAATCGCCGAGCGTTAGTCTCGCAAGATCTCGAAAATGACTCGACCGATTTGAATGATTATTCTTTTGTTTTGTTTGCCTTGATTCAGGGGTGGTTTACAAAAAAAATATTTAGAAAAAATTAAAAGAAACAACTTAAAATCGAAAATATCGAAATTGGTCTTTTTGGGAAATGGGCCCCTTTCAATAGATGGCGTTCGCGGCGATCCTATTATTTGACAGCTGCACCATCCATAACTGTTATTCATTCCGTGCGATTGTGTAAAATTTCAAAAAGTCGAAAAGTCGAAAAAGTCGATAAAGTCAAAAGAGTCGAAAAAGTCAAAAAAGTCGAAAAAGTAAAAAACGTAGAAAAAGTCGAAAAAGTCGGAAAAGTCGTAAAGTCGAAAAGTCGGAAAAGTCCAAATAGTCGAAAAAGTAAAAAAAGTCGAAAAAGTCAAGAAAGTCGAAAAATGCAAAAAAGTCGGAAAAGTCGAAAAAGCATTAATATTTTATCATGTAAATTAAATACATTGAATTTATTTTAATTATAAAACGACTTTCATTTAATCACCGAACGAAACTCAAACCGTACACGATTCGGCCATATTATAGATTTCAATTAATTGGATTTGGAAGGTTGATTAGAATCAATAAACGCTTAGAATCAAGAGTCACAAACAAATCAATTTTAGGTGGTACGAAGTTCACCGGGTCATCTAGTATATATATATATATATATATATATATATATATATATATATATATATATATATATATATATATATATATATATATATATATATATATATATATATATATATATATATATATATATATATATATATATATATATATTGCTGAATAAACTTTTTTTTAATAATTAATTATGTGAGAATATAATATGGATTATTTATATATTATACTTACACAGTATTTTATAAATACTTACACAGTATTTTTTTTATTTTCATTTAAAGAAATTTCGTTTTAGTATTTTGTTATCTTAGTAGTAACTGTAGTGCTGATTATTCTTGAAAATTATTTTTTTAAAATATTAACTATTATTGTATTTTTTTGTCATTTAAGTGTGTTTTTATCGATTAGTGTACCATAAGAATATTTATATAATAGTAAATGTACATGTAATGAAGCTATTAATAATTTTGCGACAATGCAAAATGACGCATTCTACTGTGTGTATTTCTTGAAATTAATAAAATATGACTATGACTATGACTAAGCCCAATAATCAGCTAACGGCACCAAACAGATTACTATAAGAGCAATAAAGAAATTATTTTTTATTACGTACCTTAAGACTGAAACGCATTTTGGCTCTGATGTACTCACAACACTAAACTGTGTAGTCAAAAGGAATATAAAAAGTAGAATGATGGTATACTTCACCTGCATCTGTTTATATAAACAAATTAAAATATATTTTAAAAAACTAATTGAACATATTAAAAAAAAAAGAGATTGGGTTTCAATTGCTATGTTTATTATTAAAAAAACATCTCGTTTAGCCTTAAAATTAAAATCCGGTTGAATTATCATATATTAGATACTTTTATTTTTATATTTATATAATAAGCCAATGCAAAAGCTTAAGAAGGTCAAGCAAGCAAACAGAAAAGACAATGTCACATAAATGACCGTGATTATTTGTTACGTGTTTCTTTACATACACAGGGTTCTTCTATACAACAAAAACTATATTACAAAAACGGTTTAACTGGAAATAAATAATTCACAAAATGAAACATTTCTTTATTTTTCAAGTGACGAGCGCTGATTTTGTAGGTTGAGCACTAGGTACCAAAGTCAAAATATATAAATTCCAGAAAATGTATACTAATAAATAAAATACAGAGCGATTATTCGACAATAATATCAATCAGTATTCAAGGGTTGTAAAAACGTGGGCGTACTCATCGACCAAACTCTTTCATGGCAGTAGGGCGGTATCGAATACAACGGGCGAACCCGTCACCTCAGGCTGGTATAACGATATGTGATCGTTCTTTCAGCCTTGGGATTAACGTGGAAGACTTAGAGAAAAGACAATCTACTGTCTAGCTCCGCCAACAAGTCGGTTAGAGGCCAACGCTTTACGGAGAGGCACCGGGAAAGGTAACCAGCGTCTTGGGTTATTTTTTTGTTGTGTGAGGCTTTTCTAGAGTCTTTATGAGCCTTGTAACACTGCGACCATTGCTGATCTATTGTGATCGCCACCTACTATAGTTCTGCGCTTAGCCTCGTGTCATTTAAGAACCTTAACAGGCTTTTGGCACCAGATTGTTTTACCTTCTCAGGTTGAAAGTAATGACCACCTAAGTGGGTGTATCTTTTACGCATCAACGGGCCACTCTCGCACATGAGATGCAGGGGATTTTCCTCTGCCCCTGGCAGAACCTGCACATTTTCGTGTCCCGGAGCTTGAGGTTGTACATATGTTTGTTCAGGCCACAATGCCCCGTGAGCGCCCTCACCAGTATGCGTTGACTGTTCCTATTTAGCGATAATGCCTCATGGGCAGTCTTACGGTCGTAAGCCTTAATGATTCAGCGCTTTGGAATGATTCAGCCCTGACGTGTAGTTCCAGTGGTTGACGGATTGTTCTAAACATGTGTTTTTGAGCATTAGGTTTGCAAGGCTTTTGGTACGCCAGAGCAAGGTTCAGGGCCGTATAACATTCCCTGTGCTCTCGTCTTAGCAAGTTCGTCAGCTTTTTCATTTCCCTCTATTCCTGCATGGCCATGAACCCATCTTAGAACTACCCTGTTCTTTTCGCTCAGGGAATTCAGTAGTGATACTCAGTTTTGCACCAGCTTTGAATTAATGGTATTCGAGGCTAGTGCCATAAGAGCTGCCTTGCTATCCGGTTGGAAATAGATACGTCTTGAGTTAACCTTCAGGATACCTCCGTTCTCCCGACTGGTTACGAGTCCAAAGTCGCTTACGTGGCCTCTACCTGTTGTATTGCAGCGGTACTTCAATTTTAATTTATCGCTGACCTAGGTGTTCTTTGCCCGTAGTGCCACACGGGATCGAGTGGCCCAAGGCCATTTTAAGAGTCGCATGACCACAGGTCAACATCCACCCCTGCTGCTTAGGAAACAGGATATTTTCAGACTCCTTCATAATATCAGCGTCTGAGCCCAGGTTAAATAATTAAATAAAAATATTTTTCTAATGTGATAAGTAAAGTTCAACCGAGCTCTTGTGAGTCTTATTGGAGCACCACGGTTATGTCAAAAAGAAAAAACAAATCATATTATATATTTCAACTAAATATTTTAGCCGCAGATTACAGGGTTGGCCATATTAGGTGGACCCGTCTGGCAACGCTGTAACTTTGAAAAGAAAGGTGAGAATGACTAATGATAGCACGTGTTTGAAACGTCAGTCTTAGGATTTTTTTGTTATGGACTAGTAAACGCCAGTCGAACGCTCTGAAATTGTTCAGCTGTACATTCAAAATAACGTATCAATAGTGAAAACTCAACGTGCATGGAGAAAAAAAATAAAGTGAAAATTGCGCCGTCGAAGAACAAAATAAAGCATTATTCAGTATTCAGTATTCAATTTATTCATTCAGAATATACAATAAAAGCATGAATTATGAATTAAAGCTAATTATCGCATATTAGAATTCGTCAGTTGCTAGTAATATATTAATATATGTAGATATAAAACTATTAAAGCATAAATATTAATTCGACAATAGCGTTGACTAAAGTCGGCTTTACACGGCAGACAAATAAAATTTTTAAAAAATAGAGCTGAATCTATGTACATGAGTATACATATAAAATAGATAATTATTATAAGAATATTAATAGTCATCTTAGGCACTTTATACGAAAAATAATCACACAATAGAAAGTATCAATACAAAATTGGAAAAAAACAACGTATGTATATGATCAGGTATGTTACATTACACTTTGTAATCTACATATTAAATATTAAATTCATAATATTATTATTAAACAATAAGAACTAAAATGAGGTACCTGAAAGTTACATATTAATGTTATTCCCGTTTGAAAGAATTGGCATGCTCAAAAAAATCACCCAGCTTATAGAAAGCATGTGTGGATTGCAGCTTTTGTTTAATAAATTTTTTAAACGCCTTTGTTTCCATCTTTCTTGTGGAGAGTGGTAGCTGGTTAAAGAGCTTATAGCTCAAATATCCTAAGGACTTTTGTGTCTGCGCAAAGCGTCTTTAGGCAGGATAACATCATCACGTCTGCGTGTATTGTGGGAGTGCATATTCCCGTTTACCCCTTGTTCGTTAATATTTGATTTAGCATATAGTAGACATTTTAAAATATATTCTAGGCCATCGAATTATTGAAGTCCCTCTTTACGGAATGGTGCCCTATTTGTGCCATCGATCATCGGACTGTTCTTTTTCGAAGACGTCAGTGGCAAAGCAACAACTGTCAATCAGGTGCATTACCGGGCTATAATAACCGATTTTTTTATGACGATTGTCTGTGTAAATGGTATGGAGCACTTCTGGCTTCAACAAGATGGCGTACCACCTCATGCAGCTCGTGCCACAATCGATTTATTGAAGTCATTGTTCCTCGGTCGCTTAATATCAAAAAAATGTGATTTTGACTGGCCTCCGCATTCGCTCGATTCCACACCGCCAGTCTTTTTCCTCTGGGGCTACTTAAGCCAAGGACGCTAGACGGACTAACATCCGTCAGGAAATAGCCGCCATATCGGCCGAAACATTGGCAAATACGACGAAAAATGCCAAAAAACGGCCACATTACGCCATTCGACCTAAGGGGGACCACTTGCGCGATATATGTAATCTTTAGAAAGTGTGTAACCAAGTCTCCTGAAACCAAATTAAAATATTTATAACTTGAACAACAAAAAAAATATATTTTTCATGTTTTTTATTTTAATATTATAAATTGATCAACCTAATATGGCCAACCCTGTATATTCTCGAATGCGATACCGCATTTTGCCATTTTGGTTGCTGTCGCTTCGCATTTGTAGGAACTTCGACTGTATTATGGTAATATTGCCTGGCATAATTATATAAGGCGCTGTCCAATTAAATTGAGATAAATTGCGAAAACCGCTTCGGTTACAGGTTTAAAATGTGTTAATGTGACAAAATTTAATAATGGAAGAGATCTGTTTTTATAAAAAAAACAAAATCGATGCAGCGACGATTATATGCCATTATGGTAATTTTTAAAACAACAAACAGAATACAGGTGCGACAATACTTGGAACAACCCGGAATATTAACTAATTATAAGACGAAATTATATGACGAAGGTCAGCAAAAATAAAATTTAATAGGTTGAGGGGTTTGGCGAGCGGTAAAGTCTTGAGGTGACACAACCGAACAGAATTTTGTAGATTGATCAGTAGGTACCAAAGTCAACATTTAGAAAATCCATACTATTTATAATTATAGCTGAAGGACAGATCGATTACGATGATAGGAAATCAAAATTTATCGCAGTTTTTACCCGACTTCAAAATAAAAAAATAGTTTAAAAAAAACACTAAAACACGCTTTTATAAATGTACGTAAAAACCACATCATCAGACCTTGATACCTAATCGTGGTCAAAGTTCATTCCAAGACTTTTCTAACAAGTCCAAACACAGCTATGATATGATGTTCCATCATGCAGTTCCAGTTCATATCCCGACTCCATCATCAGATCAGTTCGAAAGTACCATATTATTGTATTGTCATCAGAACTACATACAGCTGACAATTTTCATGACGCTACGATCCTTGGAAGATGGTTAAATTAGTTACCTTAGATTCCATTACATAGTTACATACAAGTCGACCTAATAAAAGCGTGTTAAAAAGGAGGAGGTTATCTATTTGGTTGTGTCTTTTTTTAATGTTTGTTACCTCAGAACTCCGTCATTTATTTATTTATTTATTTATTTGTAACGAAACAGATAGTAGGTGGTACATTTCATTAATAACATAGTGCCTTACATAATATTATGTTCTAACCTACTATCCTATAATATTGTTACAATGCATCCGTTAATAAGGCTCTAATCTAGATATTATATATATATATATATATATATATATATATATATCTATATATATATATATATATATATATATATATATATATATATATATATATATATATATATATATATATATATATATATATATATATATATATATACATACACATATACATACACACATACATACATAATATATATAACATACATAATATATAACACATATATATACATACATATATATATACATACATAATATATATAACACACATACATATATACATATACACACACATACATATCTACATATATTTTTATTTTTACATATTATATATATTTTTATTTTTACATTACACTAATGTTTTAGAGTGTATGGACTGTTTGATGTTCGCAAAGGTATCATTGAATATGTCGTTTCTTTGGCAGTTCATATCGAACGCGCGACACATCCTACTTATAGGTTTATTATACGATAAATTATTTGCATGTAATAGGTTGGCAAATGTGTTATTATTTCTGGAATGCCTCTGGGGAACGCGGATTGGAATTTTAGCTAAGCTGGCCGGACTGTCTAGCTTGTTATTAATAAGTTTGTAGAGACACGAGATGTCTGCACTTATTCTACGTTCCTTTTATGAACCGATATAAAAAAATATTTTTGTATTTGAAAGGATATACCACATTGATCCCATTTCAAAATCCTGTCCTGATGATGGGATCCATGAGGAATTGAGGGAACTTCTCAAATATTATCCTATGAAGTTGAAAATTTAAATATTGGTTCAGTTCCGATGATGAATGCATTTTTTTATGGTAAGCATGACCTGATTCTTCACCCAGGTTTGGCTCCCGACGAGGGGACTCCTTAAACGCTCAACAGCATAGACACTATATTTTGGATGCGCATTCAATTATGATAGTCTGTTCTAAGTTTAACCATGAGACGGCTGCTGCACCCAGGGTTGGCTCCATACGAGGGGACTCCTCAACGGTCAACAGCACAGGCACGAAATTTTGTATATGCATTCAATTACGATAGCCCGTTCTAAGTTTCACCAAGACAGGACTGCGGCACCCAGGGTTGTCGTCCAACGAGGGAACTCCTCAACGGTCAAAAGGACAGACACGAAATTTTGTATAAGCATTAAATTATGATAGCCCATTCTTCAAGTTTCAGCATGAAATGGCTTCTGCACTTTTTTTTTTAAATATTTATTTTAAACACAACATGCAGAATTCATAAAATGGACATACCAAGTAATTAATGGTGCGAAGTAAACGACGACCCACATTCACATGACCATGCTCAGCGCATGCCCAACTAGGCCGAATATAGCCTGTATCTGGGCATACGATTTTCAGACTTGGGTGGAGAAGCATAACTGACGTATGTACTCATACACATGTTTTTTTTTTGTTAAAATTTTGTATTATTACACGACTGCCCAACAAAAAAGGAGTCTAATGTAGTCAGGGTTCATCTATGTATGTTTCAGTTTTTTATTGCGCCATAACTTCTAAATGCTTTCATCGATTTAAAAGTGTGTGACATTGTTAGAATTGATATGTCATTCCGAGTGTCATATATTAAGTAAGTAGTTGTGTACAAATATCCAAATGTCAATAAATTAACATAAATATATCGTGTTTAGTATCAAATGAAAAGTTTCATTGAGTACATTCCGGAAATATACATGTATATATATATATATATATATATATATATATAAATATATATATATATATATATATATATATATATATATATATATATATATATATATATATATATATATATATATATATATATATATATATATATATATATATATATATATATATATATATATATATATATATATATATATATATATATATATATATATATATATATATATATATATATATATATATATATATATATATATATATATATATATATATATATATATATATATATATATATATATATATATATATATATATATATATATATATATATATATATATATATATATATATATATATATATATATATATATATATATATATATATATATATATATATATATATATATATATATATATATATATATATATATATATATATATATATATATATATATATATATATATATATATATATATATATATATATATATATATATATATATATATATATATATATATATATATATATATATATATATATATATATATATATATATATATATTGTTATATTTGATAAGGTTTGTAAAGAAATCCGTTTATAGGATGATGTTTTTATTTAAAATAAAATTAGTAAAAGCTACTTAAAAAGTAGCGAAGGAAATCCCAGCTTGTATTGGGAAATGCTTATGTTTGAATGAGATATACTTACGGATGTGCACGACTTTCGACGGTGCAATGTAAGTTTAAAGGTCCTTTTGCAGTCGACTAACGATCACTATTCATCCATATATCTCATAAATAGGGCTTATCCTTATGCAACACAAAATGCCTTCAATTGAGACGAATTAAGCGAAAAAATAAAAAAATAAACTATTAATCCCTTCGGCAAAGCCGTTTTCCAAATGAAAGTGACATTACGAAATAATTCAAATTTCGAATGCTACCAACATTTAAAATATGATACAATTGGCTAAGTTTATTATAAACGAGCCATTAAATCGAAATAAAACTAAAAAAACCTCCAAATGCTCAATGAAATGAAAGAAGAAACTTCAATCTTAATTTCTGGCAGAGGAGTTTATAAAAAAGATTGTATAATGTTATCAAAATAGGGTAAACCTATATAAAATTGTATAATATTAAAAAATTGTAAAGAAATATTGTAGAAAACAGTATAATATTGTTATATTTGATAAGGTTTGTAAAGAAATCCGTTTATAGGATGATGTTTTTATTTAAAATAAAATTAGTAAAAGCTACTTAAAAAGTAGCGAAGGAAATCCCAGCTTGTATTGGGAAATGCTTATGTTTGAATGAGATATACTTACGGATGTGCACGACTTTCGACGGTGCAATGTAAGTTTAAAGGTCCTTTTGCAGTCGACTAACGATCACTATTCATCCATATATCTCATAAATAGGGCTTATCCTTATGCAACACAAAATGCCTTCAATTGAGACGAATTAAGCGAAAAAATAAAAAAATAAACTATTAATCCCTTCGGCAAAGCCGTTTTCCAAATGAAAGTGACATTACGAAATAATTCAAATTTCGAATGCTACCAACATTTAAAATATGATACAATTGGCTAAGTTTATTATAAACGAGCCATTAAATCGAAATAAAACTAAAAAAACCTCCAAATGCTCAATGAAATGAAAGAAGAAACTTCAATCTTAATTTCTGGCAGAGGAGTTTATAAAAAAGATTGTATAATGTTATCAAAATAGGGTAAACCTATATAAAATTGTATAATATTAAAAAATTGTAAAGAAATATTGTAGAAAACAGTATAATATTGTTATATTTGATAAGGTTTGTAAAGAAATCCGTTTATAGGATGATGTTTTTATTTAAAATAAAATTAGTAAAAGCTACTTAAAAAGTAGCGAAGGAAATCCCAGCTTGTATTGGGAAATGCTTATGTTTGAATGAGATATACTTACGGATGTGCACGACTTTCGACGGTGCAATGTAAGTTTAAAGGTCCTTTTGCAGTCGACTAACGATCACTATTCATCCATATATCTCATAAATAGGGCTTATCCTTATGCAACACAAAATGCCTTCAATTGAGACGAATTAAGCGAAAAAATAAAAAAATAAACTATTAATCCCTTCGGCAAAGCCGTTTTCCAAATGAAAGTGACATTACGAAATAATTCAAATTTCGAATGCTACCAACATTTAAAATATGATACAATTGGCTAAGTTTATTATAAACGAGCCATTAAATCGAAATAAAACTAAAAAAACCTCCAAATGCTCAATGATATATATGGATAAATACATAAACCACACATATTTTTTAAAAAATCGGCAATAAAAATAATTATAAATAGCATAGCTCACTTTCTGTAGCGGCAGTCGTGTTTTTTATTCTTTTTAATATATTTACTTGTTTGACGTTATAATTAGGATATAAATGAATTTATCGCCTGTAGTTTGTAGCACCCGACGTTTCGGCAACGTTGCAACCGCCGTTGTCCAGGGTATACTAGAAGTACTAGAGCTGTCGACTACAACGGGCGAACCCGTCATCTCAGGAAGTTTTAACGATATTAGATCGTTCTGTCTCCCGTGAGGTGAGTGCAGAAGACTTAGGACGAAACAGTCGACCGTCTAATTGCGTCAACGCCTTACCGCGATATAACCAGGCTAATCACCCAGCGGGGGACCGACACTCGCGCCCTTACTACCGGTTGCAACCAGGTTACTCCGGTCTTCCGAGACTGGTTACAGGTTCGAGGTCGCTTCCGCGGTCCTCTCCCTTACATAGCGGTGAAAAGTTGTCTACCGAATCTATCGCGGACCACGGCATCCTTTGCCCGGGCTCTTCACTCGGGATCGGGTAGGCGATTAGTCGTTTCAAGAGCAGCTGCCGTAAGGTAAACAGCTACCCCCGCTCTATAGGAGACAGTACTGTTTCCAGACTCTCCCAGCTGTCGGTCAGAAAGTACTGTCAGTACTTTCTGACCGACAGCCGGGGGTGTCGGTCAGACTGAAAGTACTGTCAATCGTCATCTGCAGGTAGGCTGCAGACTACTGCTAGTACTTCGCAGATTATAACGGTTGTCGGTGGGGGGGGGGGGCTGGCTAGTCGCGCGCGGATTTTGAAAATTTGACAACAATATAGATCAATTATTGAGAACAATATCGACCAAATTCTCAAATCCATATCCATAATACTTCGTTTTACGCTTACATCTTTGCTCTCCATGCTGCTTGATTATGCTTACGGCTTGATTTCGATGTAAGCAATTTACTTTTTTATCGAGGATTCCATATCACATTTCCACACTACAAATTACTGCGAACAAGCGCAATAAACAGGTGCATCATGACAAGATAATCCTTGAACAATTTTAGTAATTTGCCAAATAAACTCCAGCAACCGGTACCATTAAAACGTTAAAAAGGTCAATAATCAAAAGGTTGAAACTAAGGTTTGGATCAAAGACGACAAGAAAGTCGGTGGACTTAAAGATTCTATCGTGAGAGAAGAATGTATATTGCATTTGTTTAGGTTCGAAATAGCATATTAGACTGCAAATAGTTTTTAGTCTTTGAAGATCGGCCTGGAATTAGTTTTAAGTCATCTGCGTAGAGACGAAATTGAGAGCGTCAAAAGCATTTATCAATGTTGTTTAATGTATGCTAGACATCACCTCGCAGAAACTGCAATTAATGCGGACATTCACTCGCACCATACTCGCGGTAGCTCCCTATTATGCGTACCCCGAATACGACTAGCAAAAGTACAGAAAAGCTACTTATACCTTAGCGTTAAATTTTATAATCTACTCCCTACCACTGTTAAACAGCTGGAGGATAGAAAATTAAAAAAAAAAAGCAAGGAGATGCTGATAGGTCACTCTTTCTATGATCTGATCGAATTTGAGGGCCATGACTTATCAAATATTGTATTTATTGAGTTTTTTTTGTCTGGTTATTGTATTGGATAAATAATTTAATCGGCTCCCGACGTGGATACTCTTCCACGGTCAACAAGGCAGACACACAATTTTGTATACGCATTAAATTATGAGAGCCCGTTTTAAATTTAATCATGAAATTGCTGCTGCATCCAGGATCGGCTCCCGACGAGGGGCACCTCAACGGTCAACAGCACAGAAACGAAATTTTGTATATGCATTCAATTTCCGATTCATACTCCCCCGATTATCAGTCGGAATGCACAGTCGCACGGCTAACGCCGCACGCCGCACAAACTGTCTAGGAGCGCCCGGAGAACGATTTCTAGGGGAACTGGCCCGCAGGCCAGGGTCCTACCAGTACTGGCACTTCTGCGTAGAGGCTGCCGGATGGGTGCTGACCCGTGAGCTTGGTCGACCATTATACATGCGTCTTAGTGGCCTAACTAAACAGGGCCCATTAGCTCCCCAAATATATGTACAGATCGATTATTCTACAACATTATTCGATTATTCTATAATTCTTATGAAGGACTAAGTGCAGGTGGTCGGACGACCGCTCCACCCAGTTTACCATCATTATCATCATCATCAAGACCTGGGATCATTTGTCGGGTGAATGACTAGCAAGAAAAAATACATGAAAAATCTCTTTATTGCACAATTAAATCAAGGTACAATGGCCCGTATTCCGTTTTTCGCGGGCTTAAACTAAGCTGGTACTAAAAATTAAGAACTTAAGCACGTTCGTTATTTTGTTGGTATTCCGTTTCATCAAAATTAAGAACAGGTCTTAAATCTTAAAATTTCCGTTTTGTCTATGGCCGTTCTACAGCGGGGTCTTAATTTTGACAGCTCGCCGCCCAGTCAGTCGCCCGATCGCTCGCCGCCGCCCCGTTTCGTGTTTGTGTGTCGATTCGCGTTTCCGTTTGTTTTGAAATAAAATGGCAAACAATAATAAAGAGAATGTGCCTAAACAAGAATATACAGAGTGATTTATCATAACCGACAAAAAAAATAGCCAGGATTTTCAGGGCAAGATATAGATATGAATAAACGATTACTTGCGTATAATCTGTGCTCATCATCCCTTCTTCGATTTAAAAGATAATGCTCAGTAAACATTTTTGTAAATTGCAACGCGAAAAGTCTTCGGAATCAAAGTAAAAACAAGTTACACGGCTGTCAGACGAAGACTGATCGATTTTAGACCGTCCTTAGATAAGATCCCGAACATGACCCATCCACCATGACAGTTGTAGAAACGGAATATCAAAAAGGATCTCGACTGTGCTTAACGTCAATATAAGCACCTGATGATCTCTACATAAGCACGCGCCAGTTAGGACCCATGAAAGGGAATACCAAAACGTCACTTCAAAATTAAGCCTCGTTTTAGCGCCTTTTTAGACCCTATTTTAGTCACCTGCGAGAAACGGAATACGGGCCAATGGCGGACTTATTGCTACATAGCAATATCTTTCAGTCAAAATCTTCAGAGAAAGCAATTGACTGCCCCTCATGGCCCGGTATTTTTCGACAAGGCGAAGACTCAAGTCACGATGCAAAGAAAATAAGAAGCTACAGAGTGTGGATGCGCAAAATGAGTCGAAATTATTAAAATTTATTCTTGCTCGATTTCCTCATATTATAACTCAAAAAAAACGGGTTATTCCAGTTATTCTCCCACCTGTAATCTGTTTGTTATTTTAAGAATTACCATAATGGCAGGTAATCATCGCTGCAAAAATTTGGTTTTTATTCGAAAAAAAATTCAGACCACTTCCATAATTACACTTTGTCACATTAACACATTTTTAACTTTCGCAATTTATCTCAAACCGAATGGACAGCGCCTTATATAATTATTAGTCCAGTCAAATTAGGGTTTCACCTCGGAATGAGAGAAAATAAGCTGGAAACTTGTATACACCTTCATTTTGACGTTCTATAAGTTGTCTCAAAAGTCTCATAAAATCTCGTGTCATTCCGAGATTTACCCCCTATTTTTGCTAAAGTGACTGCACTATATGGTTTGTGTCGTTTTTATTATCAATATGCCGGGCAATATTATAATAATATAAACGAAGTTCGTAAGAATGCGACGCGACGGCGACCAATACTTGGAATATAATATCCGGGTAAGATATTTAGTTAAAATATGTTACAATTTGGGTTTTATTTTTGACACAACCTTGGCACTTCAACAAGACCCAGGAATTGAGCTCGCCTTAGAAGTGCCTAGCATTGCGGGCTCATTTGCACTTTACTGAGCACATTAGAAAAAAAATACGTATAATTATGCGCTATTTAATCTGGGCTCAGACATGCGTTTAGAAGCATTTCACGGGATTTCTCTGTTGTTTTTATCTTGTTGCGTTTGAATGAGTATCTAACTTATAAATAAATAAATAAATAACGTTCATTATTGTCATTAGTCAGGATAAATGTTACAATGTAAATGTTACAATATAAACAGAACGATCTTGATCCGGTTGAATGTGTTAGTATATAGAGTGGCCCCAAGAGAAGCTTATCGACTTAAACATATTTATTTTATGCCAAACAAATTATAATGTTCATTACAATGTATACTTAATAGGTAATTTACTTCAAATCAAAGAACAATAAGAATATATTTATTTATCTGGCATTCTGAACAATAAAACACAAATAATTACGATGAACTTAATAAAAAGGCGAAAGGACAGAGTCGAGTAAGACTTTTGTCGATGAGTAAGGCCAAGTTTTTATTACCCTTGAATATTCGATGACACTTGATGGCGGTCGGCAGCCGCACGCATCGGCCAAACAAATGTGTAATAAATTAATAGTTTTAAAAAAACACTAAAAACACGCTTATGGGCTATGATACGATATTCACATACACACGGCAATGATACGATATTCCATCATGGAATGCCAGTGCCTATCTTCCGGCTTCATCATCAGACTTTGAAACCTAATCGTGGTCAAAGTTCATTCCAAGACTTTTCTAACAAGTCCAAACACAGCTATGATACGATGTTCCATGATGAAGTTCCAGTTTATATCTTCCGACTCCATCATCAGATCAGTTCAACAGTACCATATTATTGTATTGTCATCAGACCTACATACAGCTGCCAATTTTCATGACGCTACGATGCTTGGAAGATGGTTAAATTAGTTACCTTAGATTCCATTACATAGTTAGTTACATACAGGTCGACCTAATAAAAGCGTGTTAAAAACTGTATGCATCTCTTTCTGTAATAGGTTTTTAATCGATTTTCAATTTGACTAAAATGTATTGACTATTACTATTATTAGGTAGGCACATAATAATTATATATTGACTATTTTTATTTGCAATATAATCACTAAGACATTTTATTTTACTTTTTGACAATCGTCACATTTTTAAGCTATTGAGCTTTTATCGCGGGCCTAGGCCGGCGCGGCGACCGAATGAAGAAATTTCTTAACGAATATTAATGATTTTAAACTGATAATTACATCTAAACGAGTACTGCTTACGATTTGAAGAAAATTTATGTTAAACAAGAACATTTTCCTAATATTCTTAGCTTTGAATATTTTAGATTTTGTCTATATTACATAGTGTAATTAATTTGTGAAATTAGTTCTAACCGAACACAAAAACGACTACTACGCAAATACTATCTGGCGTATTATTATGAAACCTGCACCATTTTAAAGATAATTTAATTATCTATCTTTTTATCTACGATTTTTTCGAATAGTAGTTTTATTCGAATAATATCCGTTTTTTTTGTTTTATCGAATAAAAAAATCGTGCGCGGCGCTCTATCGGAAGATGTTTAAATTATTCCGAATCATTTGCTTCCGCAGCCGCAAATGATTCGGAATAATTTCAACGTTTTCCGATAGAGCGCAGTTATCTGAAAACAGAAAAAATAAAATAAATAAAATAAATAAATAATTATAATTGCATAACTTGTTAAAAAATGCTATGCAATAGCTTTACCGCGGCAGTCCCCGAGTGCCAAACGTATTTTTTTTTTGTTCTTTTTGACATTACATTTATAAATTTTATACTAAAAAAACTTATTTTTATCGGTATTTTAAAGAATTAATTATGTTCATTATACCCTTCTTTTTTCTCGTTACATTATTCGTTATATTCAATGTAATAGAATCACTACCTATTGAGTTAATTTCTACATATCTTCTCTATATATTACATCTCTATATCTAAGAACTTTCTACATATCTTACTCTGTGTTTTTTATCTAGTAAACAAAATAGTGTGACTCGATTTAATTCTACAATAATACCTTCTTTGTTCTTACGAGTAGCCTTTTATGTTTTGATTATTAATAGAAGAATTTGATCATTAATAAAGAATTCAATCATATCACGGCCAAATGTAAATGTAATACAACTGTCTATACAACTATGTATTAGTTTTTAGGACAATAAATTATTTGATTTGATTAATCCAAATCGTCTCGGTGGGGAGGGGGGGAGGGTCTCAAAATAGATATATTTCCGTCGTCATATCGAAAAAAAAACTGTGCGTTCAAAATACTTTCCCACCTGGTCGGTTTATAGACAGGAAAGTAAAAACAATAGAATTTTTGCTCAAATTTTATACAAATATGGGGGTGTTTAATATTTTGACGACGTATATATGTATCTAAATATATAAAAGGTTAAATAGGTGTATCAAACTCAGTTGTAGCTGGGAGCGTGGAGAAATGTTGTAGGTAGGCGTCTGTCGTAGGACTGCCGCTCGCACTGAGCCTGTTTAAATGATTAAAGTAATTTAGTTCTGTTTAACTCGAGCTGCCACTAAACGAGCAGCAACGAGTTTTCGCTTTATTTGAATAGCGCGTTCACTCCTCGCGGCTTAATATGATTATATGTAGCTATTAACGTGGATTTGTATATGTAGCTAGTCACGTGGTGGATTTGCGACTGCGCCTCTTGTCAGGGAGCTAATGGGCCCTTGCTGAGTTGGCCACGAAGAGCCATTCTCCACGCATAAAGTGCGAGCCCGGGCAGGAATCTGGCCTTAGGGCTAGTTTCCCCTAGGAATCAACCTTCTGGCGCTTCCGGACGGTCTGCGCACCGTGCGGCGTAAGCCAATCGATTGTGGACTCTGACTAACAGTCGGGGGAATCTGGAAGAAGTACTGTTTCCTATAGAGCGGGGGTGGTTGCGGACCTTACGGCGACTGCTCTTGAAACGACCATCGGCTAGCCGATCCTGGGCGAACAGCCGGGCAAAGGATGCCGTGGTCCGCGATAGATTCGGTATACACCGTTTCACCGCTTCCTAAGGGAGAGGACCGCGCAAGCGACCTCGATCTCGTAACCAATCGAGAGACCGGAGTAATCTGGTCACAATTGGAAGTAAGGGCGTGAGTGTAGGCCCGCCGGGTAACACTCCTGGCTATCTCGTGGTTAAGGCGTTGGCCTCTTACGGGCTTGTGGCGTAGAGCTAGACGGTGGACTGTTTTGTCCTCAAGTCTTCTGCTTTCACTCCAGGGAGATAGAACGACTAATCGTTAAAACTCCCTGAGGTGACGGGCTCGCCCGCTGTAGTCGACAACCCTAGTTGCGCCTCTTGTCAGTCTTCTATCAGAGGTGACGTGGCGCGGGCGTAGCGCGCGGATGTGGCGTGGACGGGGCGCGGACATTGTGACCAAAGTATACAGAAGCGACTGAGAACTCAGGCATCGCGAATCCGTTATATAATGCGATTGAAGGCGGTTTTTTTCTAATAATTCACAAAAATCAATGTTTAATTCCATATCGTCATGCATTTTCGTTCGAGCTTTTTCATTCGAGTCGCTTGCGACCGCTAAGCGTCGTGGCGAAGCCACCGTAAAGATGCGCTCGCGCTACGTCCCTTCTATCTGTATTTGCCCGTACGTTGCGTCTCGAAAACGCGTCCTGTCGGCTCCACGTCCGCGCTCGACGCCCGCACCACGTCGCCTCTGTCTGAACTTCCTCTTAGGCGGAACTTCTTGGACAATTCACTCGCCTTACGGGGCCCGTCGGGTTCTAAGATATATTCATGCGTAGTATCGATTCGAGCATTTTCCTGGTCTACCGATTATGATCCACTCCTCTAATAAAAACGTGCAATGGTTTGAACCGCGTCTTTAACACTAATCTTACTTCGGATGCATTAGTTGCGTATTCGGTCACGCAACCTGATTCCGAGCGTAGTTCATTCCATTGCTCTTTGCTTACCTATAGGACAGTATTATCTGCATATCTGATATTCTTGATCCCCTCAACGTTCACAGTGGTATACCTTCAACCGCGCCATTATTTCTTCGGAGATTGCAGACAATATTTTAAAGGGCCGAAAAATTAGGCCTTTTAGCCTAAGGCATAGGGAGAAGTCCCCTAACGCCTGTAACGATCCTTAGGTATCGTTACATGCAGTCAATAAATGCATTGAATTCCAGTGAAATGCACTGACACAAATTCAGCCATTGTTCTACCTCGTGCAGCGATGAATCAGCAAGATGAAACAACACTTTTACTCGGAATATTGTGGATTGCATCATTTTTCGGCCTATATAAAGCGGCGAAAATACGAGTATCATTCCTCCAAAGTATCATTCCTCGAGAGATCGCGTCCCCCAAGGCAGCGACGGCATACCCGGCACCACTCTCACGATTCAGGTCAACGGGTCCGGCTTCTTGGGTACCTTTTTCCTTCCTTTCCTTATCGAGGCGAGACGCATCAGTCTGTACTCCCACAGACTCGAGCCGTTCCTAGTACGAGATACTCGGAGTACAAGTACAATCCTTATCCATACCTTCAGGCAGATAGCCACTACATCCGCGTCACTATATATCCTATTCGGGAAGCGTTACAAACTGGCAATATCGAACTCTCAATAAATACCTTCTGATACACTTTAAATCGACTTTTAATACGGAGATAACCCGCAAGTTGCCACCACCACCTCACATCGAACAACTTGGAGTCTAGTGAGGGGTGGCCGTCACATTGGTCCCTCACACGACGGACGGCACCTAGCGTCAGACACTAATAGAATATCGACAAGTATCGCGGTGCGATCGATATAAAGACAGGTGAAAAGGGTGCGGGGAAGCGTACGCTTTTCACTTTCCTATTAGTGTCCGACATTAGGTGCCTTCCGGCGTTAGGGGACTTCCTCCTAGTACGGTGCTGCCTGTCTGTACAAAAAGAATGGGAGCTAACGGGCCCATGATGAGGTGGCCACGATGACCCATGTGTTCAGGGTCGGTCACACTCCCGGGTCAACACCCATCCGATGGCCTCCACGCATGGGGTGCGAATCCTGGGTAGGACACTGGGTCAACCAGTCTCCCCTGGGAATCAAACCTCTGGCGCTCCTGGTCGGTCTGCGCACCGAGCGGCGCAAGCCAATCGATTGTGCTCTCCGACTAACAGTCGGGGGAGTCTGGGAACTGTATTGTTTCCTATAGAGCGGGGGTGGTTGCCTACCTTACGGCGACTGCTCTTGAAATGACCATTGGCCATCCGATCCCGGTTCAGAGTCGGGCAAAGGACGCCTTGGTCCGCGATAGATTCGGTGCACACCGTTTCACCGCTTCGTAAGGGAGAGGACCGCGCAAGCGACCTCGAACTCGGAACCAATCGGGAGACCGGAGAAATCTGGTCACAATTGGAAGCAAGGGCGCGAGTGTCGGCCCGCCAGGTAACATACTGGCTATCTCGCGGTAAAGGCGTTGGCTTCTTGCGGGTTGTGACGTAGCTGGACGTTGGATTGTTCTGTCCAAGTCTTCTACGTTCACTGCAGGGCGACAGAACGAAAAATCGTTAAAACGTCCTGTGGTGACGGGCTCGCCCGTTGTAGTTGACACCGCAAGTTGTACAAAAAGAATGTTTGTTTTATGAAATCGAAGACTATCGCGGTGTTTTGACATTATAAATAAAGTAAAACGAATTTGCTGTGTCAATTATATTACTCCTTCTGTTGTATTACAACAACTTTTTTCCATATAATTTTACAATACAACTGTTGAATTTTATTTCAACAACTGATATTAAAATAACATGAAACGAATTTACCGCGTGAAGTTTGTAGAATCCGATGTTTATTTAATTCCACTCTGGATAGTTATTATATCACATTTTATATTACTTACCATATATTTCATTTTATTTAATTTTTGATGCCGATCCCATGACTTTTTTATTTCTTTCCTTTCTCTTCCTTTTTAGTTTTCTTTCTCAAAACTTTTTTTTTATTTTTATTTTAGGTCTGTTCTATTTGACTCTATTGACGAAATTTTAATGACGATTATATAATGGAATTGCGTTTTTTTAAGGCGTCATTTTAAGGCGTCAGTTTTATGAGTATTTTTAACAGCGGCCAAATAGTTTATTGTATTATATTATTAGAGCCCTTTACACCCTAGAACAAAATAGTCCCAGTTGGGTGGTAGAATCGAATAACCATGAGGTTAAGGTTTTGCCATTCGGTTCCTGTTACTTTGTAGCCAAAATCAATATTTTATAGAAATCAAATTCAAATCGTAAATAAATAAATATATAAACAAAAATATAAATAATAGATGTTGTAATATTGCCGAAACTTCGGGTGCTACAAATGTCATGCTCTAAATTCGTTTTCTCTTATTGATAATGTTTATTTTGAAGACTACTTACGTAATCCTATAATCATAGCAAGACAACATGTTCATCAATCATCAAATCACTGCTGAGATCCAAACTCGTTCGTGGTTACAATAAAACCACTTGGTCGTAACTCGCATTGAAACGCTGAGATACAAACTGCAATAGGAAGATCTTGACCCTACCGTTTATTGTGATGTCTGATGTGGGAAATGCCATACGGCTTAGTAAGTATGTTGGCCCTAAAAGACGAATGTCTCTTTGTCTATAAAAATGTTCTTGCTGGGGTTTTATGAGTTCTCATGAATGTTATGGAATGAAATATTAAAATAAACGAACATTGTATGAAACAATACATTCATTCGTACTTCGAGAGATTACATAGCAAAATTCAACAATTTACTAAGCAGACAATTTGTAGAATCTCACTGAAAATGTATTCTTCTTCTTAATTTAATTATTTATTTCTTATTGTATATCGTATAGTTCAACTATGATTACACTAGGAAAAATAATAACATTTAAAATAAAATAAAGCGACAAATTGGTTTATCCCAATCCCATGCAACCTTTCTCCACACGGAAGTCAGGTTGGGAAAAGGCTTACGCCTTTACACCTAGATGTTATCTGCTAATCTGCTCTGACATTAGAGCAGTACTGGACGCTCTGGCTAACCCCACCACAGAATCTTCTTTGGTCTGGGACTGTGCAAGAGCTCAACAAATTGGGAAAAGCCAACAAAATCAATCTAATATGGATACCGGGTCATCAAGGCATACCCGGCAACGAAGAGGCCGATAGACTGGCAAAACTGGGCACACTGGAATGCCCGGTTGAGCCAGTTATTGGGGTCCCATTCGCTATAGGTAAGAAAATCATCAGGGAGCTCCTGCTGCAAGCAGTCCCTGGAAACAGAGCCAGGGATGTCGCCAGGCAAAATCCACGATGGAGCAAACACTACAAAAGAAAACCAAGGCCCTAATTGACATGAGAAAGAAGAACTTTAGAACCACTATCGGTCTTCTCACCGGACACACGGCCCTTAGAGCACATCAATTCAACCTTGGCTTGATCGAGAGCAAGGACTGCCGAATGTTTGGCGAAGAACTTGAAGACAGCGTACACATAGTTGGTCGCAGCCCAGGCCTCGCCGCAAAAAGACACAGTTTACTGGGACGAGGCTTTCTCGAACCCAGCGATCTGTCCTACTTGAAGGTCATCTGCTTGGACTGGTAAGCAGTACTGGGCTACTAGCTGACCACTGATCAAACGACAAAGTGGGTAGTTACAAAAGTTCTTATAGATCCAGGTGACATCAAGGGCTGGAAACAAGCCATCCACTCCGTTTACTACTAGCACTACTACTACTACTACTACTACGCCTTGATGTGCAATTTATTAGGTAACTTGGATTGCAAGCTATGACTTAACAAAAATTTATTTCATTATGTAGGGGTTTAAAAATTATAGACGAAATATACTTACTACCTATTTAAAGTTAAATAATAAAATAATAACAAAAGACTAATAAAAATAATAACAAAAGATCTATTCGACATCTTTCATAGATATAATATTTTAATCAAATTAAAATACAAATTGTCAGTTCTATCTCCGTTCCAGAACGCCTCAACTACAATAGACTTTTTAGAGCACACTCTTGAACACAATGAGAGTGTTCTTTTTTGATAGTAAAGAAATTTATTAAATATAAAGTTATTAAAAGTCAAGTTGCTATTTTGTCAGATGTAATATTCCTTCCAGATATACAAATAATTCAGGGCTAAATTGAATGTGAAATTATAGAAATTGCTGTAAATTGCTACGAGTAAATTTGGAATATGCCAGCTGACAGCTGAACACTTGAAAATTCTTAAACTTTTAACTGTTTTTAGTATGTGGAAATTCTTAACTGTTTTTGTAATTATCCGGTTTTTGGCTTAATAACTATTCTGTGACGTTCAATTGCAATGAAACACTGAGCGATTCTTGTGCACTTATCTCAATAGCATGAAGAAATCATCACTTTCCTACAGAAATGGCAGGTTTTTGAAAAATATTTGAAAATAGTGGATGTTGCAGTTTATGAAAAATAAATAAACTGATACGGCCAAACCGAGCGAAGTAAGCCTAATGACTACCGCGAGTCCAGAAAAAGAGCTCGCGATATACGCATGTCGTATTTTTGTTTATCTCATTATTACCAGGCTTAAAGTCTGGACTACTATTCCAATATTAACTAAATTTAGCTTACGTATTTAGGTAAGTGACCTATATGCATTCCGCCTTCTTGGCTTTACAATGATCGGCATATACATAGGATACTATTATGCTTGCTCTATTCTAATATAATTAGATGAACGCAAAAATAATAAAATAAATAAATTATATATCCACTTCAATTAACTTTAAAATACATAGCGACAAGTCCATCGTCGAGCTTTACCGAAGGTGTGGCATCGTCTTAAGAGAGTCGTGTGCCGTCTGGCGCTTGTCATATGTCACGGCTTATCTGTACACATGTTCACTCGTCCACTTTAATGTCCGTTACTAAGCACGACCATTTCATTATCTACCGTATTATTATCATTACGTATCATTAGTAATACTAATTAGGTATTAAATCACTTCATCCAAGAATGGATGAAAAAACCGGTCTGATTTCAAGTGCGTTGGGGTCCGCTTTGAACAAAACATATAACACCAACATTAATTACACTTGTTAGTAGAAAAAATATTCAACATTTGGTAAAAAAGATAAAAGTACACAGTTGTATAACTTTGGTTCCTAATCTTTTTGTGTATGTTACTCTGATTTACCCAATTCATGGTTCAACTCCTATCCGGTAGCCTCCTCATAGAGGAGCTTAACCGGCCAGGGCCGCTGTGAGCTCCTGCTATGGCTGTAAGCTGCAGTCGGAGGCGGTTGCAATAATACATTTCTGGATTCAAGAGAACACCTCGAGCGGAACTGAGCGTTTGGTGCACTGTCCGGTTAGCTAGAGAGCTAATGAGTCCTGTTGCAGTTAGGCCACTAAGACCCATGCGTTTAGGGTCGGTCAAACTCACGGGTCAACACCCATCCGGCGGCCTCCACGCAGAGGTGCGAGCCCGGGTAGAACTCTGGCCTGCAGGCCCGTTTTGCCCTAGGTCAACCTTTGGACGCACCTGTACGGTTTGCGCATCGTGCGGCTTCAGCCAATCGATTGTGCATTCCAAACCGACAGTCGGGGGAGTCCGAAAACAGTATTGTTTCCTATAGAGCTGGATTAGTTGTTAACCTTACGGCAGCTGCTCTTGAAACGACCATTCGGCTACCCGATTCCGGGTGAAGAGCCGGGCCAAGGATGCCGTGGTCCGCGATCGATTCGGTAGACACCGTATCACCGCTATGTAAAGAAGTGGACCGTGCAAGCGACCTCAAACCAGTCAAAAGGAAGGAGGTACCCTGATGGTTAATTCCAGGCGGAGATATCTTTCCAAAGTGGTAGTATCTGCCCGCTAGGTACCTATCCCAGTGCCTCGCCGTAAGCCGTTGGTCTCTGACGGGCATGTTGGCATAGCTAGGCAGTAGATCCTACCCTGGACAAAGGCGGACAACTACCCTGGACAAGGCTTTTTACACGGCGCTATTATAGCACACTACACACCTTTTATTTTATAAAACATCGTTATTATTATTATCCACTTTATATAAAGTTTATTGTGTTTAACTAATATCCATGCGTTCAACTCTCCTAATAATTTGGAATTCCAGGAATTGCAGTCAGTTGCTATGATGTATTTTCGTTGATTGACATAAGTCTGGGATATTGTTTTAAAAAGAGATCTTGAATTGGTAGAGACCTTTCAAGCGACTTCGGACCCGAAAACAAAAAGGTTGAAGGAAAAATACGGTCAAATATGGTAGTCAGGATGTGAGGTCAGCCCGCTGGGTTCTCTTCGCAGTGCCTCGCGGTAAGGTGTTGAGCTCCTAAAGACGAGTTGGCGTAGCTATACGGTGGTGGACTGTATTGTCTAAGTCTCTACGTTCACTTCAGGTTGAAAGAACGATCACTATCGTTATACCTCCCTTAAGTGGTGGATTCGCCGGTTGTAGCTGACATTACCCCACTGTGCAAGGGGTATTGCTAAATGAAAAAGCCGATGAACTCGCTAAGACGGGAGCAAAGGGAAAGTTATACGGCCCTAAACCTTGCTGTGGCGTACCAAAAAGCCTTGCAAACCTAATGCTCAAACAAATATGTTTAGAACAATCCGTCAACCACTGGAACCACACGCCAGGGTTGAATCATTAAAAAGCGCTAATTAAGGCTTACGACCGTAAGACGGCCCGTGAGGCCTTATCGCTAAATAGGAACAATCTACGCATACTGGTGAGGGCGCTCACGGGGCATTGTGGCCTGAACAAATACATGTTCAACTTCAAACTCCGAGACACAAAAATGTGCAGGTTCTGCCAAGGGATAGAGGAAACTCCCCAGCACCTCATGTGGCCCGCTGATGCGTAAAAGATACACCCACTTGGGTGGTCATTACCTCTAATCTGAAGAGGTAAAACAATCTGGCGCCAAAAGCCTGCTGCAGTTCTTAAATGAGACGAGGCTTAGCGCAGAACTATAGTAGGTGGCGAATACAATAGATCAGCAATGGTCGCAGTGTTGTTACAAGGCTCATAAAGACCTCTGAAAAGCCGCACTCAACAAATAAAAAAAGGGTTATTGCTACAAATATTATTATATAATAAACAAAGTAGTAATCAAAGACCTCTCCTGCCTCGCTAGGGTTAAACAGGCTGCGCGAAGACAGTAATACGGTGCAAGAAATGCAGTGTCTCAAATGCAAGACGACGCGAAGATTAATTTGAAACTGGTATGCAGAATCGCTTACTATTCATTTTAACGCCTATCAAAGGAAGAAGGCCCCACATGCGGAGCGTTTAATATCGCGATGAAATGAATGACCGCTAATGAGATCAAAGTGTCTTGTGTGTCTTCAATGTTATCACTGTCATGGCCTAGCATCCCGGAGTGATCCACACCTAATTGTTATTCTTTCTCATTGTGAGGTAGGCGCTGCGTAGGAATTCCACTAGAGTATATCTCCTTCCTCCGGCTTGTCATATGATAAAGGACTGAAACGTAATTGTCGAGGAAGAGGGTAGCATCGGATATGTAGCTTTAAAAACCGACTTCAAAAAAAGGAGGATGTTATCAATTCGGTTGTATTTTTTTTTAAAATTTGTCACCTCAGATCTCCGTCATTTATGAACCGATTTGGAAAATTCTTTTTTTATTCGGATGGATACACTTTCCAGATTGGTCTCATTTTTATCAAAATCCTGTTCTGATGGGATCCATGAGAAAATTAGGGAACTCCTTAAATGTTATCATATGAAGTTAACATTTTACATGTTGGTTCAGTTCCGATGACAATACACTTTTTATTAAAAGCATGACCTGATTCTACACCCAGGCTTGGCTCCGGACGAGGGGAGTCCACAGCGATCAACAGCAGATACACGAAATTGTGTATACGCATTCAGTTATAGCTGTTCTAAGTTTCACCATGACATGGCTGCTGACTCCTCAACGGTCAACAGCACAGACACGAAATTTTTTATACGCCTTCAATTATGATAGTTCGTCCTAAGTTTCACCAAGACAGGACTGCGGCACCCTCGGTTGGCTTCCAGTGAGGGAACTCCGGGTCAACAGCACAGACACGAAATTTTGTATACGCATTCAATTATGATAGCCCGTTCTAATGTTTACCATGACATGGCTGCTGAACTTAGAGTGGAAAAAAATGTACGAACTTTTCACGTACGAAGGTGCAAAACCAACTATACTGCTAATTCGTTATTTCCACGTGGTGCATGCATACAATGTAGGCTTTAACGAAATTGACATATTTACCCCAAAACAGTAGTCCTTTGTTAAGGAGATACGAAAAAGCTAATCAGATTGAACTGAGCTAGCATCCCTCATTCGCACTCACATGCACATACACACACACACACATACACTCTCCATCAAACAAACACATACCAGCACCCTTAAGCCACACCCACACCTACACACAAACATAGTGAACAAACTTTTAGGGGCTCTCTAGACGATCAAGCATGCTTGTTAAGCATCGCGTCGCAGGCTGGGAAGGGATCGTAAACCGCAGGAAATATGCAAATATATTTTTTTTATATTTACCACAGATGCCTAATTTTGTAGTCTATACCAGGGAATGACGTCATTCATCAATCAATTACATCTAATTAACCTGACTCCCTCGTATACAACTACAAAATTAGGCATTTTTGGTAAATACTAAAAAATATATTTGCATATATCCTGCGGTTTACGATCACCTCCCAGCCCGCGACGCTATGCTTGACAAGCATGTTTGATCGTCTAGAGAGCCCCTTAAATAAAAAATTCTTGTTACACGACCGCCCGACAAAAAACAAATGTAATGTGTTCAGGGTCCATCTATGTATGTTTTCCGTTTTTTATTTAAACGTAAATTCTAAACGCTAGAATAGATTTAGAAGTGTGGTATTATTAGAATTGTTATGTCATCCCGAGTGGCCCCTACATTGCCCAAATACCAAGTATGTCGTTGACTAAATGTCCAAATGTTCGAAATATGCATGTATCTATATGGATAAATACATAAACTACAAATATTTCATAAAAACAGTAATAAAAATAATTATAAATACAATAGTTCACTTTCTTTAACGGCAGTCGTATTTTTTTATTCTTTTTTTATATATTTACTGGTTTATTTTTATTATATAGCATATTTTGTACTCCGTATTAATATATTCTAAGTATTTTAAAACAGCATTGGCTTTGCTATCGTTAGATATTGTGTTTATGTTTTATTATTGGTATAGTGCATGTTTTTAATAAAATTAAATAAAAATATTAGTTCATTTCGAGATAAACAAAATTCAATAACAAGGACCGCCATTTCTCACTAGGAAATAGTAATAACAAAAAATAGTTTAAGAAAGATGCTGGTCTTATTTGTGTCGTGCGAATGTTTATAGGAACCGTGGCGATAATTTTTTTTCATACACAAAAATGCTAAATGTCCCATCAAATCAATCTTGGCTCTTGACAATCCAATTATGACATAAATAACCGTCCGCAAAACGGTCGTTTAAAAATGAAGTTGCTCGCTTTTACCGATAACTTATGGACCTTTAAAGGCATCACCGCGGTCGACATTGATTAAAATACAGCAATTCTCAAACTGTGCGTAACGTACATATTATGAAGCCTAAATATGAGGTCTATATCAGAGTTGTTATGAATATCAGCATCAGCATCAGCGGATTATCAGCATTGGTTTCAATGTCAGCATCTGCATTAGCATCCACATTAATAAATGCTGATTTTATTGTTTGCAGACATTTTGCTCGTGACATGACCTTAAAAGGCGGAGCTTAGCTCTTACGCACTTATTCGCTGAAGTTCGCTCGAATGATAGTAAACAAATACAAGTTTGACTCATTATTACATCATTACACATTAGGGGCCTTGGGGATGTTCAGTTTAAGAAAACGGTACAGGGTATTTTGACTACAAACCCCATTTATAGCATTGAGGATTTCGACAATATCAATTTTTCACAGCTCTTTTGACCTACTTGACTATTATTATTCCTTATTCTTTCTATTATTGACTATTTTACAATTGCGTTTTTTTCTTCTTCTAACTATTGGCTATTGACTATAATTATTATTACTGATTTGTTTGTATTAGTGTTTTTTCTTTAAAATATCTTCCCGTATGATAATTTGTGAAATTATCCAATATTTGTTTGAACATTTAGTCCACATGAAAATTTTACGAAATTATGTAAGAATTTTGATTGAAAATATTGGAAAATGTTGTTTCCTCTATTATAATCTAGAAAATCTGCGCTTGGATGTTCAACGTTCATACCTTGCAATACCGACGTTCATATCTTATACCTTAATTGGTATTTATTTAAATATTATACTTGGTATTTTTATTAGTTTTGACATAACCAAGTGTAGGAACTCCTATCAACTGGTTTGAATTAAAAAATATTTTTAAAAAATACCGGTGCACGTGCAGATATTGCACGTGGAATTGAATCATTTAAAGTGAATATTATTTAGTTTTATTATGCCTCCCCCATTAAAAAGTAAAATATGGAAATAATTTACATTAGTGAATATAGATTCCTCAAAGTGTAATATTTGTAAAAAGGATTATTCAGCAGTGCCGGAAATATATGGTAATTTCAGGAGAGATGGACCAGCGGGAGAGACGGACCACATAAATTTCTCCCAAACTCAAGTTATTTTTTTTAAATCTGGCAACACTGAAATGGTCCTATTGAAGTAGCTGCAAATTGTACAAAAAAAGACGGCCGTATTTTGTTTTTTTTCTTAGAAAAATGTTTTCACATTGTAAGTTTTATTTCTATGTTTGCAGTCATAACGAAGGTATGTAGCGAATATTGAATTTCTTTTATTAAAACTAGCATCACTGTACTTGCATGTTCTCAAAGCGGCAATATAGCCTAAAAAAATCGATTAACATGTATGCCTTTAGTGTGAGGGGTTGAACCGTCTGTCCTCGCGATATAGAAAAGATGGCCCAGATATATTGCTAGTGAGATGGACCACTTCTAATTTGGTTTTTTGAGATTTTGGTAGTTGTTTGAGTTTTGTGTATTTGTTGATGTTTAATTTTCGAATTGTCAGAAATGCGTTTAACATAAGTGAGTTTGAAAGTGGCTTTTAGAGGAAATGGACTAAGGCTGTTCTAAACAATGCTGTTAAAGCTTTTGAAAGACGAACTGGGAATGAATAAAGCCGCAGAAACATTTGAAACATAAAATCACGTTAAAGCGGACCTTCAAGAATAAAAAAATATCCAAAGTATTATGTATTTTTGCTAGATCCATCTCATCTTAGTAGGTGGTCCAACTTACCCATAAGTGTGGGAGAGATGGACCGAGGCTACCTTTTCTTTTGAATCTAAAATTTTACCTTTAAGAAACTGTCGTTTTGCTATATATATTTTATAAATGGTAGAGTATTAATAGTATTCACATAATATCATAAGCGTGTGTTTTACTCATTCACAAAAAATAAAAAATTGGGCCCCAAAAAAAAAGTGGTCCATCTGTCCTCAACTTACCCTATTTTGATAGATGCCTTCCCGTAATCGACTGCAATCTTAAAAGGCAATAGTTAAAGTTTTTAATTCAGAAAAACACTGGAAGTATTGAATATAAACGTTCCTTTTGCTTGTATGGCAAAGGTCCTGATCATAACGCAGGAAATAAAACATTTTATATCTTAGCTTTTGTTTTTAAAATATAACTTAACTTTGATATCATTTCAGTATTAATTAATTAATATAATTAGTTTGGTGCTTAACCGCCAATTGTATTTTCTTTTTGTATTTTAGGTCTTAGACTCTCACATCACTTTACTTATATAGGCTATTATTACACCGAAAAGTAAAGTCACATAAAATTTTAAGATATACATAACAAAAACACCAGATACAAGAATAATTTCATTCTACCATGCGTGGTTTTAAACGCTGCTAGGCAAAGTACCCAATTCTCAGTGCCTTATTATTTTAACCGCCTACCATGTAAAGACAATAGCAACCTCAGAACGTTCCAAAAACTTTTAAAAGATTTTTTTACAACAAATACGTTTTACTCTATTGAGTAATTTATAACTTTTACAAAAGGACTTTTTTACAGCCCCTTTAATTAAATGTAATGCGTATACTGATTATTTCATTTGTTGATTATTTTAGCTTGAATTAATTATTTTATTCATTGTTTTAGTTATATGGTATATTATATTTAAATATAATTACAATGTACATATTTAGATTCCTCTTGGACTAAACATTATAAAAATTAGTTTGATTGATTATCTGATTATTGATGATTATTGCTTTTGTTTGATCATTTCAGATATTGATTATTTTAATTGTTGATGGTTTTAGTTTTACTGCTTGTTGATTGCGCCTTGTATAGCTTCTACTTTATGAAGTTTCTTCTAAAACGAAATGTTGTATGCTCTCTGGGCAGTTTGTTACTTAAACATTATATATTTTTTAATAATTCACACAAAAAAAGAACTTGAACTTGAACTTGTTCTATTATCAATTAGTTGTAAGTTTTGAAATCGGCTTGAAATTTTCTATTTTTTTATAATTGTATAATCGTTATTTGTGGTTGTCAGAGGTTAGTTGATTAAACCGCACCCTGAGCACGGAAGAGCTAATAAAAGTTTGTGAACCGCTTGATAAAATAAAATAGATACGTTGAATATAATCAATATCTGGAGGGCGTGCGTTGATTAAAAGCCAATTTTAAAGAGGTAATTACTTCTGACGTACGATAAACGACAATAATGGCGAAAAAAATAAGTCGTGGAGGTCCAATTTTGTTTTCTCTTACTAACCAAGGAAAAGAATCATACCTGTGATCGTACCTACTAAGCGAAGGTATGTGGGCCTTGAGTGGCCATTACATCGAAAAATATTTCAATTAAAGTTTAGGGAGATTTGGTTAGATTATCAATTTATGATGATGATGATTATGGTGGTAAGACAACGGTTAGCACACTATCGTACTCTTTCCTCTGAAAGTCTATCCGACTCCATAGATGATGTGATTTTATTTATTTATTTATTTTATTCCAACAAAAGAGAAAAACAGCGCTCGGGTCTTAAGTTAATAAATAATAATAACAATATTACGGCCAAAATAGTCTCCTGATAATATACAGTTTATGTGCGTGATGTTGTGTAATAATATTTATATATTACTAGCTGTTGCCCGCGGCTTCGCACGCGTTAAATTTGGGTTAAGATAGATCCCTTTTTCCCAGTCAAGTGGTAAGTTTTTGCGTGTAATATATAAAGGTATCTAACGTCCTTCTCTGTAGGTACTCCTGTCAATATGTACTTCATGATGATCAACTAAGTAATTAAGGCGTGAAGATGTGACGATCGCGGTGCTTGCGCTACGCATGTTATCGAGACAAATGATGAATTTATAATGAGGTTCTAGCGCCTTCTCACGTCCGGGAACCGTCGCGCGCGACTTCTTTTTTGATTTTTAGGGTTATTTACCTCTTCTCACCCCCTAAGTGGTAGATTTAAAAAAAATATGAAACATGCATTTGCTTATTTGTTTATTATCATTTAAACCCCTTTTCACCACATTAGGGGTTGAATTAAAAAAATACTAAATACGTATTTGCCTAAATGTTTATTAGAGTATACAATTTCCATCTAATATCGTTTCTCCATACAAATTTTAAACCCCTTTTCACGCCTTTAGGGGATGAATTGTGAAAAAACGCGAAAGACGTATTTAATTATTTGTTTATAATAGTTATCCTACAAAGTTTCAAAATAAAAAGTCCATCTAATATCGTTTCTCCATACAAACTTAAACACCCCTTTTTACGCCATTAGGGGTGAAATTTCAAAAAAATACGAAACACATATTTGCTTAGATGGTTTTTAAAGTAATCCTACAAAGTTCATCTAATATCGTTTTTTCATACAAATTTTGAAACCCCGTTTCACCCCTTTAGGGGTTGAATTTTGAAAAAACACAAAAGACATATTTGCTTATTTGTTTATTCGAGTAATCTTACAAAGTTTCGAATTAAAAAGTATATCTATATCGTTTTCCATACAAATTTTGAAACCCCTTTCACCCCTTTAGTTGTGGAATTTTGAAAAAATATGAAACACGTGTTTCCTTATTTATTTATTAGAGTGACCTTACAAAGTTTCGAAATAAAAAGTCCATCTAAAATCGTTTATCCATACAAA
Organism: Micropterix aruncella; assembly: GCA_944548615.1. Classification (NCBI taxonomy): domain Eukaryota; kingdom Metazoa; phylum Arthropoda; class Insecta; order Lepidoptera; family Micropterigidae; genus Micropterix; species Micropterix aruncella. The sequence goes on from OX155966.1 coordinate 3,361,151, forward strand.
CTTTAAAACCCCGTTTTACCCCTCTAAGTGCGAAATTTTGAAAAACCATGAAAGACCCATTTGTTTATTTGATTATGAGAGTAATATTACAAAGTTTTGATTTAAAAAGTCTATCTGTATCGTTTCTCCATACAAATTGTATAACCCCTTTTCACCCGTTTAGGGGTTGAATTTTGAAAAACCACGAAAGACGTATTTACTTACTTTTTTATTAGAGTAATCCTTCGAATTTTCGAAATAAAAAGCACATCTAATGTTGTTTATTCCTACAAAGTGTGGAACCCTGTTTCACCCCTTTAGGGGTAGAATAAAAAAAAAATTAAACACTTATTTTCTTATTTGTTTAATAGAGTAACCTAACAAAGTTTCGAATTAAAAAGACCATCAATAACGTTTCTTCATATTAATTTTATAACCCCTTTCCACCCCTTTAGGGGTTGAATTTAGGAAAAACCACGAAAATCGCATTTTGGTTTTTTTTTATTAGAGTACTCCTACAGCACATTCCTCCTCCTACATTCGAAATTAAAAGCACGTCTAATATTGTTCATTCATACAAATTTTGAAACCCCGTTTCACCCCCTTAGGGGTTGAACTTTGAAAAAACATGAAACAACTATTGTCTTATTTGTTTATTAGAGTAATCTTACAAAGTTTCGAATTAAAAAGTACATCTATATCGTTTCTCCATAAAAAAATCGAAACCCCTTTTCATCCCTTTAGGGGCTGAATTTTGAAAAAATATGATACACGTGTTTCCTTATTTATTTATTAGAGTAATTTTACAAAGTTTCGAAATAAAAAGCACATCTAATATTGTTCATTCATACAAATTTTGAAACCCCGTTTCACCCCTTTAGGGGTTAAATTTTGAAAAAACGTGAAACACCTATTTTCTTATTTATTTATTAGAGTAATCTTACAAAGTTTCGAATTAAAAAGTACATCTACATCGTTTCTTCATAAAAAAAATCGAAACCCTTTTTCACCCCTTTAGGGCTTGAATTTAAAAAAAATATGAAACACTTGTTTCCTTATTTATTTATTAGAGTAATCTTACAAACTTTCGAAATAAAAAGTCCATCTAAAATAGTTTATCTATACAAACTTTAAACCCCCGTATTACCCCTTTAGGGTCGGAATTTTGAAAAACCATAAAACACCTATTTGATTATTTGTTTATAAGAGTAATCTTAAAACGTTTCGAATTAAAAAGTACATCTATATCGATTTTCTATACAAACTTTGGAACCCCTTTTCACCACTTTAGGGGTTGAATTAAAAAAAAATATAATACATGTGTTTCCTTATTTATTTATTAGAGTAATCTTACAAAGTTTCGAAATAAAAAGCACATCTAATATTGTTCATTCATACAAATTTTGAAACCCCGTTTCACCCCTTTAGGGGTTGGATTTTGAAAAAACATGAAACACCTGTTTTCTTATTTGTTTATTAGAGTAATCTTACAAAGTTTCGAATTAAAAAGTACATCTATATCGTTTCTTCATAAAAATGGAAACCCTTTTTCACCCCTTTAGGGGTTGAATTTTCAAAAATTATGAAACACGTGTTTCCTTATTTATTTATTAGAGTAATCTTACAAACTTTAGAAATAAAAAGTCCATCTAAAATCATTTATCCATACAAACTTTAAACCCCCGTATTACCCATTTAGGGGCGGAATTTTGAAAAACCATAAAACACCTATTTGATTATTTGTTTTTAAGAGTAATCTTAAAAAGTTTCGAATTAAAAAGTACATCTATATCGATTTTCCATTCTAACTTTGGAACCCCTTTTCACCCCTTTAGGGGTCGAATTTTGAAAAAACATGAAACACCTGTTTTCTTATTTGCTTATTAGAGTAATCTTACAAACTTTCGAATTAAAAAGTACATCTATATCGTTTCTTCATAAAAAAATGGAAACCCTTTTTCACCCCTTTAGGGGTTGAATTTTCAAAAAATATGAAACACGTGTTTCCTTGTTTATTTATTAGAGTAATCTTACAAACTTTCGAAATAAAAAGTCCATCTAAAATCGTTTATCCATACAAACTTTAAACCCCCGTATTACCCCTTTAGGGGCGGAATTTTGAAAAACCATAAAACACCTATTTGATTATTTGTTCATAAGAGTAATCTGAAAAAGTTTCGAATTAAAAAGTACATCTATATCGATTTTCCATATAAACTTTGGAACCCCTCTTCACCCCTTTAGGGGTTGAATTTTGAAAAAATATGATACACGTGTTACCTTATTTATTTATTAGAGTAATCTTACAAAGTTTCGAAATAAAAAGCACATCTAATATTGTTCATTCATACAAATTTTGAAACCCCGTTTCACCCCTTTAGGGGTTGAATTTTGAAAAAACATGAAACACCTGTTTTCTTATTTGTTTATTAGAGTAATCTTACAAAGTTTCGAATTAAAAAGTAC